>CM059231.1:7162500-7487321 GCA_030347435.1 Clarias fuscus | reverse complement strand
GAGAAATTGGCAAAAAAGCATCCACTTCCTGGGCGTCGGGGGAGGGTAGAATTCGTGGGGCCGCCACAGGTAGACCATGTGACCCAGATGCAAGCTTTTGATAACTTTTGGTCCTTGACCCCTTAAGAGCATCCTGAGCAATTTTGAACTCGATAGGGCAATTCCCCTAGGAGGAGTTCGTCAAAGTACGACATGTGCGAAACGCAAGATCTCGCAGTTTTTCCAAAATGGCCGACTTCCTGTTCACTTTAGAGGATACCCCTAAGAGACTTTTTTTCTTGTGCCGGGAAGATACATCAGTCTACCAAATTTCATGTCCGTAGGTCTTACAGGGAGCCACATCTCATTCCAGGGGGCGCTGCAGAGCCATTTGGCCACGCCTACTCACGGCGACAGTTTCAGATCGCGATTTTCGCCGGGGGACAATTTTGTGGAAAGTTTGGGGAGTTTTCGTGCATGTTAAGGCACCCAAATTAGCAGTTATTTAGGCACGGCAAAGAATACAGAATAATAATAATAATAATAATTCCTTCGGTTACAATAGGGCTTCGCACCATCGGTGCTCGGGCCCTAATTAAAGCTGCAAGCAGCGATGATCGGGCCCTCGCACACGGTGCAGTCCACGCGGGCTGTACACTGACCTCCTGCATGTTGTCTCTGATGTAGTCCTTGAATTGGAGCAGAAGCACGGTCATAATAAGGTAGAAACCAATAATTTCCTCATACCAGTTGGTGGCGCTATGACCGAGTTATCATGTTGGCATGTCAATGAGTAGAAAGTGTGAATCTCAATGATCCTGTCAAGTTTTGTCCAGATTGGACGAAGCGTGTGGGAGAAAGAGGGAAAAATACATCCATTTCCTGTGCGGCGGGGGAGGGTCAAATTCGTCAGGGCGCCACAGGCAGACCATGTGGCCGAGACGAAAGCTTTTGATAACTTTTTGTCCTTGATGCCTTACGAGCGATCAGAGAAATTTTGACCTCCATCGGGCAAACCCCCTAGGAGGAGTTCGTTAAAATACGACGTGTGCGAAACGCGATATCTTGCAAATGTTCCAAAATGGCGGACTTCCTGTTCATCGTAGAGAGTACCTCCAAGAGACTTTTTTTCCTGTGGTGAGGAGATACATGAGCCTACCGAATTTGATGCCTGTAGGTCATACAGGGACTCAGATCACAATCCAGGGGGCGCTGCAGAGACATTTGGCCACGCCCACTCATGACGACAGTGGCATGAGGAAAGGTGTGGATGGGCTGATGTAAATCTAGAGTATGAGCTTGATTGGAGGAAGAGTGTAAGAGATACAGGCAAATCCTCAATACTGCCGAAGCATCAAATTTGTGGCCCCGCCCCGGCCAGACCGTAGAACTTAGATAAAAGCTTTTGATAACTTTTAGTCACCAATGTCTTCAGGACCATGGGGCAAAATTCAGTACTTCTGGCATTCTTTCCCTAGGAGGAGTTCGTTAAAATACGCCATGTGGAAAGGGGAAAATCAGGCAAAAGACATAAGCTCCTGCCAGTAGGTGGCGTTATACGGATATGGTCAAATTGGCATATCAATCTGTTCAGACTCGAACGAGTATGATGACTGTAAAGTTTAGTGAACATTGGAAGATGTGTGTGGGAGAAATTGGCAAAAAAGCATCCACTTCCTGGGCGTCGGGGGAGGGTAGAATTCGTGGGGCCGCCACAGGTAGACCATGTGACCCAGATGCAAGCTTTTGATAACTTTTGGTCCTTGACCCCTTAAGAGCATCCTGAGCAATTTTGAACTCGATAGGGCAATTCCCCTAGGAGGAGTTTGTCAAAGTACGACATGTGCGAAACGCAAGATCTCGCAGTTTTTCCAAAATGGCCGACTTCCTGTTCACTTTAGAGGATACCCCTAAGAGACTTTTTTTCTTGTGCCGGGAAGATACATCAGTCTACCAAATTTCATGTCCGTAGGTCTTACAGGGGGCCACATCTCATTCCAGGGGGCGCTGCAGAGCCATTTGGCCACGCCTACTCACGGCGACAGTTTCAGATCGCGATTTTCGCCGGGCGACAATTTTGTGGAAAGTTTGGGGAGTTTTCGTGCATGTTAAGGCACCCAAATTAGCAGTTATTTAGGCACGGCGAGGAATACAGAATAATAATAATAATAATTAAAGCTGCAAGCAGCGATGATCGGGCCCTCGCACACGGTGCAGTCCACGCGGGCTGTACACTGGCCTCCTGCATGTTGTCTCTCATGTAGTCCTTGAATTTGAGCAGAAGCACGGTCAAAAATAGGTAGAAACCAATAATTTCCTCATACCAGTTGGTGGCGCTATGACCGAGTTATCATGTTGGCATGTCAATGAGTAGAAACTGTGAAACTCAATGATGCTGTCAAGTTTTGTCCAGATTGGACGAAGCGTGTGGGAGAAACAGGGCAAAAAGCATCCATTTCCTGTGCGGCGGGGGAGGGTCAAATTCGTCAGGGCGCCACAGGCAGACCATGTGACCGAGACGAAAGGTTTTGATAACTTTTTGTCCTTGATCCCTTACGAGCAATCTGAGAAATTTTGACCTCGATTGGGCAATCCCCCTAGGAGGAGTTCGTTAAAATACGACGTGTGCGAAACGCGATATCTTGGAAATTTTCCAAAATGGCGGACTTCCTGTTCATCGTAGAGAGTAGGTCCAAGAGACTTTTTTTCCTGTGGTGAGGAGATACATCAGTCTACCGAATTTGATGCCTGTAGGTCTTACAGGGACTCAGATCACAATCCAGGGGGCGCTGCAGAGACATTTGGCCACGCCCACTCATGCCGACAGCGGCGTGACGAACGGTGTGCATGGGGTGATGTAAATCTAGAGTATGAGCTGGATTGGAGAAGGATTGTAAGAAATACAGGAAATTTGTCTATACTGTCGACGTATCTAATTTGCGGCCCCGCCCCGGCCAGACCGTAGAACTTGGCTAAAAGCTTTTGATAACTTTTAGTCACCAATGTCTTCCGGACCATGGGGCAAAATTCGGTACTTCTTGCATTCTTTCCCTAGGAGGAGTTCGTTAAAATACGCCATGTGGAAAGGGGAAAATCAGGCAAAAGACATAAGCTCCTGCCAGTAGGTGGCGTTATACGGATATGGTCAAATTGGCATATCAATCTGTTCAGACTGGAACGAGTATCGTGACTGTAAAGTTTAGTCCACATTGGAAGATGTGTGTGGGAGAAATTGGCAAAAAAGCATCCACTTCCTGGGCGTCGGGGGAGGGTCGAATTCGTGGGGGCGCCACAGCTAGACCATGTGACCCAGATGCAAGCTTTTGATAACTTTTGGTCCTTGACCCCTTAAGAGCATCTTGCCAAGTTTTGAAGTCGATAGGGCAATTCCCCTAGGAGGAGTTCGTCAAAGTACGACATGTGCGAAACGCAACATCTCGCATTTTTTCCAAAATGGCCGACTTCCTGTTCACTTTAGAGGGTACCCGTAGTAGACTTTTTTTCTCGTGCCGGGAAGATACATCAGTCTACCAAATTTCATGTCTGTAGGTCTTACAGGGAGGCACATCTCATTCCAGGGGGCGCTGCAGAGCCATTTGGCCACGCCTACTCACGGCGACAGTTTCAGACGAAAATTTCCGCTGGGGGAGAATTTTCTGGAAAGTTTGGGGAGTTTTCGAGCATGTTGAGGCACCCAAATTAGGAGTTATTTCGGCGGGGCGAGGAATACAGAATAATAATAATAATAATAATTAAAGCTGCGAGCAGCGATGATCGGGCCCTCGCACACGGTGCAGTCCACGCGGGCTGCACACTGACCTCCTGCATGTTGTCTCTGATGTAGTCCTTGAATTTGAGCAGAAGCACGGTCATAATAAGGTAGAAACCAATAATTTCCTCATACCAGTTGGTGGCGCTATGACCGAGTTATCATGTTGGCATGTCAATGAGTAGAAAGTGTGAATCTCAATGATCCTGTCAAGTTTTGTCCAGATTGGACGAAGCGTGTGGGAGAAAGAGGGAAAAAGACATCCATTTCCTGTGCGGCGGGGGAGGGTCAAATTTGTGAGGGCGCCACAGGCAGACCATGTGGCCGAGACGAAAGCTTTTGATAACTTTTCGTCCTTGATGCCTTACGAGCGATCAGAGAAATTTTGACCTCCATCGGGCAATCCCCCTAGGAGGAGTTCGTTAAAATACGACGTGTGCGAAACGCGATATCTTGCAAATGTTCCAAAATGGCGGACTTCCTGTTCATCGTAGAGAGTACCTCCAAGAGACTTTTTTTCCTGTGGTGAGGAGATACATCAGCCTACCGAATTTGATGCCTGTAGGTCATACAGGGACTCAGATCACAATCCAGGGGGCGCTGCAGAGACATTTGGCCACGCCCACTCATGACGACAGTGGCATGAGGAAAGGTGTGGATGGCCTGATGTAAATCTAGAGTATGAGCTTGATTGGAGGAAGAGTGTAAGAGATACAGGCAAATCCTCAATACTGCCGAAGCATCTAATTTGTGGCCCCGCCCTGGCCAGACCGTAGAACTTAGATAAAAGCTTTTGATAACTTTTAGTCACCAATGTCTTCAGGACCATGGGGCAAAATTCGGTACTTCTTGCATTCTTTCCCTAGGAGGAGTTCGTTAAAATACGCCATGTGGAAAGGGGAAAATCAGGCAAAAGACATAAGGTCCTGCCAGTAGGTGGCGTTATACGGATATGGTAAAATTGGCATATCAATGTGTTCAGACTCGAACGAGTATCATGACTGTAAAGTTTAGTGAACATTGGAAGATGTGTGTGGGAGAAATTGGCAAAAAAGCATCCACTTCCTGGGCGTCGGGGGAGGGTAGAATTCGTGGGGCCGCCACAGGTAGACCATGTGACCCAGATGCAAGTTTTTGATAACTTTTGGTCCTTGACCCCTTAAGAGCATCCTGAGCAATTTTGAACTCGATAGGGCAATTCCCCTAGGAGGAGTTCGTCAAAGTACGACATGTGCGAAACGCAAGATCTCGCAGTTTTTCCAAAATGGCCGACTTCCTGTTCACTTTAGAGGATACCCCTAAGAGACTTTTTTTCTTGTGCCGGGAAGATACATCAGTCTACCAAATTTCATGTCCGTAGGTCTTACAGGGAGCCACATCTCATTCCAGGGGGCGCTGCAGAGCCATTTGGCCACGCCTACTCACGGCGACAGTTTCAGATCGCGATTTTCGCCGGGGGACAATTTTGTGGAAAGTTTGGGGAGTTTTCGTGCATGTTAAGGCACCCAAATTAGCAGTTATTTAGGCACGGCAAAGAATACAGAATAATAATAATAATTAAAGCTGCAAGCAGCGATGATCGGGCCCTCGCACACGGTGCAGTCCACGCGGGCTGTACAGTGACCTCCTGCATGTTGTCTCTGATGTAGTCCTTGAATTTGAGCAGAAGCACGGTCATAATAAGGTAGAAACCAATAATTTCCTCATACCAGTTGGTGGCGCTATGACGGAGTTATCATGTTGGCATGTCAATGAGTAGAAAGAGTGAATCTCAATGATCCTGTCAAGTTTTGTCCAGATTGGACGAAGCGTGTGGGAGAAAGAGGGAAAAATACATCCATTTCCTGTGCGGCGGGGGAGGGTCAAATTCGTCAGGGCGCCACAGGCAGACCATGTGGCCGAGACGAAAGCTTTTGATAACTTTTTGTCCTTGATGCCTTACGAGCGATCTGAGAAATTTTGACCTCCATCGGGCAAACCCCCTAGGAGGAGTTCGTTAAAATACGACGTGTGCGAAACGCGATATCTTGCAAATGTTCCAAAATGGCGGACTTCCTGTTCATCGTAGAGAGTACCTCCAAGAGACTTTTTTTCCTGTGGTGAGGAGATACATCAGCCTACCGAATTTGATGCCTGTAGGTCATACAGGGACTCAGATCACAATCCAGGGGGCGCTGCAGAGACATTTGGCCACGCCCACTCATGACGACAGTGGCATGAGGAAAGGTGTGGATGGCCTGATGTAAATCTAGAGTATGAGCTTGATTGGAGGAAGAGTGTAAGAGATACAGCCAAATCCTGAATACTGCCGAAGCATCAAATTTGTGGCCCCGCCCTGGCCAGACCGTAGAACTTAGATAAAAGCTTTTGATAACTTTTAGTCACCAATGTATTCAGGACCATGGGGCAAAATTCGGTACTTCTGGCATTCTTTCCCTAGGAGGAGTGCGTTAAAATACGCCATGTGGAAAGGGGAAAATCAGGCAAAAGACATAAGCTCCTGCCAGTAGGTGGCGTTATACGGATATGGTCAAATTGGCATATCAATCTGTTCAGACTGGAACGAGTATCATGACTGTAAAGTTTAGTGAACATTGGAAGATGTGTGTGGGAGAAATTGGCAAAAAAGCATCCACTTCCTGGGCGTCGGGGGAGGGTAGAATTCGTGGGGGCGCCACAGCTAGACCATGTGACCCAGATGCAAGCTTTTGATAACTTTTGGTGCTTGACCCCTTAAGAGCATCTTGCCAAGTTTTGAAGTCGATAGGGCAATTCCCCTAGGAGGAGTTCGTTAAATTACGACACGTGCGAAACGCAACATCTCGCAGTTTTTCCAAAATGGCCGACTTCCTGTTCACTTTAGAGGATACCCCTAAGAGACTTTTTTTCTTGTACCGGGAAGATACATCAGTGTACCAAATTTCATGTCCGTAGGTCTTACAGGGAGCCACATCTCATTCCAGGGGGCGCTGCAGAGCCATTTGGCCACGCCTACTCACGGCGACAGTTTCAGATCGCGATTTTCGCCGGGGGACAATTTTGTGGAAAGTTTGGGGAGTTTTCGAGCATGTTCAGCCACCCAAATTAGCATTTATTTAGGCACGGCAAAGAATACAGAATAATAATAATAATAAAAATAATAATAATTAAAGCTGCAAGCAGCGATGATCGGGCCCTCGCACACGGTGCAGTCCACGCGGGCTGGACACTGGCCTCCTGCATGTTGTCTCTCATGAAGTCCTTGAATTTGAGCAGAAGCACGGTCAAAAATAGGTAGAAACCAATAATTTCCTCATACCAGTTGGTGGCGCTATGACCGAGTTATGATGTTGGCATGTCATTGAGTAGAAACTGTGAAACTCAATGATCCTGTCAAGTTTTGTCCAGATTGGACGAAGCGTGTGGGAGAAAGAGGGAAAAATACATCCATTTCCTGTGCGGCGGGGGAGGGTCAAATTCGTCAGGGCGCCACAGGCAGAGCATGTGGCCGAGACGAAAGCTTTTGATAACTTTTCGTCCTTGATGCCTTACGAGCGATCTGAGAAATTTTGACCTCCATCGGGCAAACCCCCTAGGAGGAGTTCGTTAAAATACGACGTGTGCGAAACGCGATATCTTGCAAATGTTCAAAAATGGCGGACTTCCTGTTCATCGTAGAGAGTACCTCCAAGAGACATTTTTTCCTGTGGTGAGGAGATACATCAGCCTACCGAATTTGATGCCTGTAGGTCATACAGGGACTCAGATCACAATCCAGGGGGCGCTGCAGAGACATTTGGCCACGCCCACTCATGACGACAGTGGCATGAGGAAAGGTGTGGATGGGCTGATGTAAATCTAGAGTATGAGCTTGATTGGAGGAAGAGTGTAAGAGATACAGGCAAATCCTCAATACTGCCGAAGCATCAAATTTGTGGCCCCGCCCTGGCCAGACCGTAGAACTTAGATAAAAGCTTTTGATAACTTTTAGTCACCAATGTCTTCAGGACCATGGGGCAAAATTCGGTACTTCTGGCATTCTTTCCCTAGGAGGAGTTCGTTAAAAAACGCCATGTGGAAAGGGGAAAATCAGGCAAAAGACATAAGCTCCTGCCAGTAGGTGGCGTTATACGGATATGGTCAAATTGGCATATCAATCTGTTCATACTCGAACGAGTATGATGACTGTAAAGTTTAGTGAACATTGGAAGATGTGTGTGGGAGAAATTGGCAAAAAAGCATCCACTTCCTGGGCGTCGGGGGAGGGTAGAATTCGTGGGGCCGCCACAGGTAGACCATGTGACCCAGATGCAAGCTTTTGATAACTTTTGGTCCTTGACCCCTTAAGAGCATCCTGAGCAATTTTGAACTCGATAGGGCAATTCCCCTAGGAGGAGTTCGTCAAAGTACGACATGTGCGAAACGCAAGATCTCGCAGTTTTTCCAAAATGGCCGACTTCCTGTTCACTTTAGAGGATACCCCTAAGAGACTTTTTTTCTTGTGCCGGGAAGATACATCAGTCTACCAAATTTCATGTCCGTAGGTCTTACAGGGAGCCACATCTCATTCCAGGGGGCGCTGCAGAGCCATTTGGCCACGCCTACTCACGGCGACAGTTTCAGATCGCGATTTTCGCCGGGGGACAATTTTGTGGAAAGTTTGGGGAGTTTTCGTGCATGTTAAGGCACCCAAATTAGCAGTTATTTAGGCACGGCAAAGAATACAGAATAATAATAATAATAATAATTCCTTCGGTTACAATAGGGCTTCGCACCATCGGTGCTCGGGCCCTAATTAAAGCTGCAAGCAGCGATGATCGGGCCCTCGCACACGGTGCAGTCCACGCGGGCTGTACACCGACCTCCTGCATGTTGTCTCTGATGTAGTCCTTGAATTTGAGCAGAAGCACGGTCATAATAAGGTAGAAACCAATAATTTCCTCCTACCAGTTGGTGGCGCTATGACCGACTTATCATGTTGGCATGTCAATGAGTAGAAAGTGTGAATCTCAATGATCGTGTCAAGTTTTGTCCAGATTGGACGAAGCGTGTGGGAGAAAGAGGGAAAAATACATCCATTTCCTGTGCGGCGGGGGAGGGTCAAATTCGTCAGGGCGCCACAGGCAGACCATGTGGCTGAGACGAAAGCTTTTGATAAGTTTTTGTCCTTGATGCCTTACGAGCGATCTGAGAAATGTTGACCTCCATCGGGCAAACCCCCTAGGAGGAGTTCGTTAAAATACGACGTGTGCGAAACGCGATATCTTGCAAATGTTCCAAAATGGCGGACTTCCTGTTCATCGTAGAGAGTACCTCCAAGAGACTTTTTTTCCTGTGGTGAGGAGATACATCAGCCTACCGAATTTGATGCGTGTAGGTCTTACTGGGACACAGATCACAATCCAGGGGGCGCTGCAGAGACATTTGGCCACGCCCACTCATGACGACAGTGGCATGAGGAAAGGTGTGGATGGCCTGATGTAAATCTAGAGTATGAGCTTGATTGGAGGATGATTGTAAGAGATACAGCAAAATTCTCAATACTGCCGAAGCATCTAATTTGCGGCCCCGCCCCGGCCAGACCGTAGAACTTGGCTAAAAGCTTTTGATAACTTTTACTCACCAATGTCTTCCGGACCATGGGGCAAAATTCGGTACTTCTTGCATTCTTTCCCTAGGAGGAGTTTGTTAAAATACGCCATGTGGAAAGGGGAAAATCAGGCAAAAGACATAAGCTCCTGCCAGTAGGTGGCGTTATACGGATATGGTCAAATTGGCATATCAATCTGTTCAGACTGGAACGAGTATCGTGACTGTAAAGTTTAGTCCACATTGGAAAATGTGTGTGGGAGAAATTGGCAAAAAAGCATCCACTTCCTGGGCGTCGGGAGAGGGTAGAATTCGTGGGGGCGCCAGAGCTAGACCATGTGACCCAGATGCAAGCTTTTGATAAGTTTTGGTCCTTGACCCCTTAAGAGCATCCTGAGCAATTTTGAAGTCGATAGGGCAATTCCCCTAGGAGGAGTTCGTCAAAGTACGACATGTGCGAAACGCAAGATCTCGCAGTTTTTCCAAAATGGCCGACTTCCTGTTCACTTTAGAGGATACCCCTAAGAGACTTTTTTTCTTGTGCCGGGAAGATACATCAGTCTACCAAATTTCATGTCCGTAGGTGTTACAGGGAGCCACATCTCATTCCAGGGGGCGCTGCAGAGCCATTTGGCCACGCCTACTCACGGCGACAGTTTCAGATCGCGATTTTCGCCGGGGGACAATTTTGTGGAAAGTTTGGGGAGTTTTCGTGCATGTTAAGGCACCCAAATTAGCAGTTATTTAGGCACGGCAAAGAATACAGAATAATAATAATAATAATAATTAAAGCTGCAAGCAGCGATGATCGGGCCCTCGCACACGGTGCAGTCCACGCGGGCTGCACAGTGACCTCCTGCATGTTGTCTCTGATGTAGTCCTTGAATTTGAGCAGAACTACGGTCAAAAATAGGTAGAAACCAATAATTTCCTCATACCAGTTGGTGGCGCTATGACCGACTTATCATGTTGGCATGTCAATGAGTAGAAAGTGTGAATCTCAATGATCCAGTCAAGTTTTGTCCAGATTGGACGAAGCGTGTGGGAGAAAGAGGGAAAAATACATCCATTTCCTGTGCGGCGGGGGAGCGTCAAATTCGTCAGGGCGCCACAGGCAGACCATGTGGCCGAGACGAAAGCTTTTGATAACTTTTTGTCCTTGATGCCTTACGAGCGATCTGAGAAATTTTGACCTCCATCGGGCAAACCCCCTAGGAGGAGTTCGTTAAAATACGACGTGTGCGAAAGGCGATATCTTGCAAATGTTCCAAAATGGCGGACTTCCTGTTCATCGTAGAGAGTACCTCCAAGAGACTTTTTTTCCTGTGGTGAGGAGATACATCAGCCTACCGAATTTGATGCCTGTAGGTCATACAGGGACTCAGATCACAATCCAGGGGGCGCTGCAGAGACATTTGGCCACGCCCACTCATGACGACAGTGGCATGAGGAAAGGTGTGGATGGCCTGATGTAAATCTAGAGTATGAGCTTGATTGGAGGAAGAGTGTAAGAGATACAGCCAAATCCTCAATACTGCCGAAGCATCAAATTTGTGGCCCCGCCCTGGCCAGACCGTAGAACTTAGATAAAAGCTTTTGATAACTTTTAGTCACCAATGTCTTCAGGACCATGGGGCAAAATTCGGTACTTCTGGCATTCTTTCCCTAGGAGGAGTTCGTTAAAATACGCCATGTGGAAAGGGGAAAATCAGGCAAAAGACATAAGCTCCTGCCAGTAGGTGGCGTTATACGGATATGGTCAAATTGGCATATCAATCTGTTCAGACTCGAACGAGTATGATGACTGTAAAGTTTAGTGAACATTGGAAGATGTGTGTGGGAGAAATTGGCAAAAAAGCATCCACTTCCTGGGCGTCGGGGGAGGGTAGAATTCGTGGGGCCGCCACAGGTAGACCATGTGACCCAGATGCAAGCTTTTGATAACTTTTGGTCCTTGACCCCTTAAGAGCATCCTGAGCAATTTTGAACTCGATAGGGCAATTCCCCTAGGAGGAGTTCGTCAAAGTACGACATGTGCGAAACGCAAGATCTCGCAGTTTTTCCAAAATGGCCGACTTCCTGTTCACTTTAGAGGATACCCCTAAGAGACTTTTTTTCTCGTGCCGGGAAGATAGATCAGTCTACCAAATTTCATGTCCGTAGGTCTTACAGGGAGCCACATCTCATTCCAGGGGGCGCTGCAGAGCCATTTGGCCACGCCTACTCACGGCGACAGTTTCAGATCGCGATTTTCGCCGGGGGACAATTTTGTGGAAAGTTTGGGGAGTTTTCGTGCATGTTAAGGCCCCCAAATTAGCAGTTATTTAGGCACGGCAAAGAATACAGAATAATAATAATAATTAAAGCTGCAAGCAGCGATGATCGGGCCCTCGCACACGGTGCAGTCCACGCGGGCTGTACAGTGACCTCCTGCATGTTGTCTCTGATGTAGTCCTTGAATTTGAGCAGAAGCACGGTCATAATAAGGTAGAAACCAATAATTTCCTCATACCAGTTGGTGGCGCTATGACGGAGTTATCATGTTGGCATGTCAATGAGTAGAAAGAGTGAATCTCAATGATCCTGTCAAGTTTTGTCCAGATTGGACGAAGCGTGTGGGAGAAAGAGGGAAAAATACATCCATTTCCTGTGCGGCGGGGGAGGGTCAAATTCGTCAGGGCGCCACAGGCAGACCATGTGGCCGAGACGAAAGCTTTTGATAACTTTTTGTCCTTGATGCCTTACGAGCGATCTGAGAAATTTTGACCTCCATCGGGCAAACCCCCTAGGAGGAGTTCGTTAAAATACGACGTGTGCGAAACGCGATATCTTGCAAATGTTCCAAAATGGCGGACTTCCTGTTCATCGTAGAGAGTACCTCCAAGAGACTTTTTTTCCTGTGGTGAGGAGATACATCAGCCTACCGAATTTGATGCCTGTAGGTCATACAGGGACTCAGATCACAATCCAGGGGGCGCTGCAGAGACATTTGGCCACGCCCACTCATGACGACAGTGGCATGAGGAAAGGTGTGGATGGCCTGATGTAAATCTAGAGTATGAGCTTGATTGGAGGAAGAGTGTAAGAGATACAGCCAAATCCTGAATACTGCCGAAGCATCAAATTTGTGGCCCCGCCCTGGCCAGACCGTAGAACTTAGATAAAAGCTTTTGATAACTTTTAGTCACCAATGTATTCAGGACCATGGGGCAAAATTCGGTACTTCTGGCATTCTTTCCCTAGGAGGAGTGCGTTAAAATACGCCATGTGGAAAGGGGAAAATCAGGCAAAAGACATAAGCTCCTGCCAGTAGGTGGCGTTATACGGATATGGTCAAATTGGCATATCAATCTGTTCAGACTGGAACGAGTATCATGACTGTAAAGTTTAGTGAACATTGGAAGATGTGTGTGGGAGAAATTGGCAAAAAAGCATCCACTTCCTGGGCGTCGGGGGAGGGTAGAATTCGTGGGGGCGCCACAGCTAGACCATGTGACCCAGATGCAAGCTTTTGATAACTTTTGGTGCTTGACCCCTTAAGAGCATCTTGCCAAGTTTTGAAGTCGATAGGGCAATTCCCCTAGGAGGAGTTCGTTAAATTACGACACGTGCGAAACGCAACATCTCGCAGTTTTTCCAAAATGGCCGACTTCCTGTTCACTTTAGAGGATACCCCTAAGAGACTTTTTTTCTTGTACCGGGAAGATACATCAGTGTACCAAATTTCATGTCCGTAGGTCTTACAGGGAGCCACATCTCATTCCAGGGGGCGCTGCAGAGCCATTTGGCCACGCCTACTCACGGCGACAGTTTCAGATCGCGATTTTCGCCGGGGGACAATTTTGTGGAAAGTTTGGGGAGTTTTCGAGCATGTTCAGCCACCCAAATTAGCATTTATTTAGGCACGGCAAAGAATACAGAATAATAATAATAATAAAAATAATAATAATAATAATAATAATTCCTTCGGTTACAATAGGGCTTCGCACCATCGGTGCTCGGGCCCTAATAATAATTCCTTCGGTTACAATAGGGCTTCGCACCATCGGTGCTCGGGCCCTAATTCCTTCGGTTACAATAGGGCTTCGCACCATCGGTGCTCGGGCCCTAATAATAATTCCTTCGGTTACAATAGGGCTTCGCACCATCGGTGCTCGGGCCCTAATAATTCCTTCGGTTACAATAGGGCTTCGCACCATCGGTGCTCGGGCCCTAATAAAGCTGCAAGCAGCGATGATCGGGCCCTCGCACACGGTGCAGTCCACGCGGGCTGTACACTGGCCTCCTGCATGTTGTCTCTCATGTAGTCCTTGAATTTGAGCAGAAGCACGGTCAAAAATAGGTAGAAACCAATAATTTCCTCATACCAGTTGGTGGCGCTATGACCGAGTTATCATGTTGGCATGTCAATGAGTAGAAACTGTGAAACTCAATGATGCTGTCAAGTTTTGTCCAGATTGGACGAAGCGTGTGGGAGAAACAGGGCAAAAAGCATCCATTTCCTGTGCGGCGGGGGAGGGTCAAATTCGTCAGGGCGCCACAGGCAGACCATGTGACCGAGACGAAAGGTTTTGATAACTTTTTGTCCTTGATCCCTTACGAGCAATCTGAGAAATTTTGACCTCGATTGGGCAATCCCCCTAGGAGGAGTTCGTTAAAATACGACGTGTGCGAAACGCGATATCTTGGAAATTTTCCAAAATGGCGGACTTCCTGTTCATCGTAGAGAGTAGGTCCAAGAGACTTTTTTTCCTGTGGTGAGGAGATACATCAGTCTACCGAATTTGATGCCTGTAGGTCTTACAGGGACTCAGATCACAATCCAGGGGGCGCTGCAGAGACATTTGGCCACGCCCACTCATGACGACAGCGGCGTGACGAACGGTGTGCATGGGGTGATGTAAATCTAGAGTATGAGCTGGATTGGAGAAGGATTGTAAGAAATACAGGAAATTTGTCTATACTGTCGACGTATCTAATTTGCGGCCCCGCCCCGGCCAGACCGTAGAACTTGGCTAAAAGCTTTTGATAACTTTTAGTCACCAATGTCTTCCGGACCATGGGGCAAAATTCGGTACTTCTTGCATTCTTTCCCTAGGAGGAGTTCGTTAAAATACGCCATGTGGAAAGGGGAAAATCAGGCAAAAGACATAAGCTCCTGCCAGTAGGTGGCGTTATACGGATATGGTCAAATTGGCATATCAATCTGTTCAGACTGGAACGAGTATCGTGACTGTAAAGTTTAGTCCACATTGGAAGATGTGTGTGGGAGAAATTGGCAAAAAAGCATCCACTTCCTGGGCGTCGGGGGAGGGTCGAATTCGTGGGGGCGCCACAGCTAGACCATGTGACCCAGATGCAAGCTTTTGATAACTTTTGGTCCTTGACCCCTTAAGAGCATCTTGCCAAGTTTTGAAGTCGATAGGGCAATTCCCCTAGGAGGAGTTCGTCAAAGTACGACATGTGCGAAACGCAACATCTCGCATTTTTTCCAAAATGGCCGACTTCCTGTTCACTTTAGAGGGTACCCGTAGTAGACTTTTTTTCTCGTGCCGGGAAGATACATCAGTCTACCAAATTTCATGTCTGTAGGTCTTACAGGGAGGCACATCTCATTCCAGGGGGCGCTGCAGAGCCATTTGGCCACGCCTACTCACGGCGACAGTTTCAGACGAAAATTTCCGCTGGGGGAGAATTTTCTGGAAAGTTTGGGGAGTTTTCGAGCATGTTGAGGCACCCAAATTAGGAGTTATTTCGGCGGGGCGAGGAATACAGAATAATAATAATAATAATAATTAAAGCTGCAAGCAGCGATGATCGGGCCCTCGCACACGGTGCAGTCCACGCGGGCTGTACACTGGCCTCCTGCATGTTGTCTCTCATGTAGTCCTTGAATTTGAGCAGAAGCACGGTCAAAAATAGGTAGAAACCAATAATTTCCTCATACCAGTTGGTGGCGCTATGACCGAGTTATCATGTTGGCATGTCAATGAGTAGAAACTGTGAAACTCAATGATGCTGTCAAGTTTTGTCCAGATTGGACGAAGCGTGTGGGAGAAACAGGGCAAAAAGCATCCATTTCCTGTGCGGCGGGGGAGGGTCAAATTCGTCAGGGCGCCACAGGCAGACCATGTGACCGAGACGAAAGGTTTTGATAACTTTTTGTCCTTGATCCCTTACGAGCAATCTGAGAAATTTTGACCTCGATTGGGCAATCCCCCTAGGAGGAGTTCGTTAAAATACGACGTGTGCGAAACGCGATATCTTGGAAATTTTCCAAAATGGCGGACTTCCTGTTCATCGTAGAGAGTACCTCCAAGAGACTTTTTTTCCTGTGGTGAGGAGATACATCAGTCTACCGAATTTGATGCCTGTAGGTCTTACAGGGACTCAGATCACAATCCAGGGGGCGCTGCAGAGACATTTGGCCACGCCCACTCATGCCGACAGCGGCGTGACGAACGGTGTGCATGGGGTGATGTAAATCTAGAGTATGAGCTGGATTGGAGAAGGATTGTAAGAAATACAGGAAATTTGTCTATACTGTCGACGTATCTAATTTGCGGCCCCGCCCCGGCCAGACCGTAGAACTTGGCTAAAAGCTTTTGATAACTTTTAGTCACCAATGTCTTCCGGACCATGGGGCAAAATTCGGTACTTCTTGCATTCTTTCCCTAGGAGGAGTTCGTTAAAATACGCCATGTGGAAAGGGGAAAATCAGGCAAAAGACATAAGCTCCTGCCAGTAGGTGGCGTTATACGGATATGGTCAAATTGGCATATCAATCTGTTCAGACTGGAACGAGTATCGTGACTGTAAAGTTTAGTCCACATTGGAAGATGTGTGTGGGAGAAATTGGCAAAAAAGCATCCACTTCCTGGGCGTCGGGGGAGGGTCGAATTCGTGGGGGCGCCACAGCTAGACCATGTGACCCAGATGCAAGCTTTTGATAACTTTTGGTCCTTGACCCCTTAAGAGCATCTTGCCAAGTTTTGAAGTCGATAGGGCAATTCCCCTAGGAGGAGTTCGTCAAAGTACGACATGTGCGAAACGCAACATCTCGCATTTTTTCCAAAATGGCCGACTTCCTGTTCACTTTAGAGGGTACCCGTAGTAGACTTTTTTTCTCGTGCCGGGAAGATACATCAGTCTACCAAATTTCATGTCTGTAGGTCTTACAGGGAGGCACATCTCATTCCAGGGGGCGCTGCCGAGCCATTTGGCCACGCCTACTCACGGCGACAGTTTCAGACGAAAATTTCCGCTGGGGGAGAATTTTCTGGAAAGTTTGGGGAGTTTTCGAGCATGTTGAGGCACCCAAATTAGGAGTTATTTCGGCGGGGCGAGGAATACAGAATAATAATAATAATAATTAAAGCTGCAAGCAGCGATGATCGGGCCCTCGCACACGGTGCAGTCCACGCGGGCTGTACAGTGACCTCCTGCATGTTGTCTCTGATGTAGTCCTTGAATTTGAGCAGAAGCACGGTCATAATAAGGTAGAAACCAATAATTTCCTCATACCAGTTGGTGGCGCTATGACGGAGTTATCATGTTGGCATGTCAATGAGTAGAAAGAGTGAATCTCAATGATCCTGTCAAGTTTTGTCCAGATTGGACGAAGCGTGTGGGAGAAAGAGGGAAAAATACATCCATTTCCTGTGCGGCGGGGGAGGGTCAAATTCGTCAGGGCGCCACAGGCAGACCATGTGGCCGAGACGAAAGCTTTTGATAACTTTTTGTCCTTGATGCCTTACGAGCGATCTGAGAAATTTTGACCTCCATCGGGCAAACCCCCTAGGAGGAGTTCGTTAAAATACGACGTGTGCGAAACGCGATATCTTGCAAATGTTCCAAAATGGCGGACTTCCTGTTCATCGTAGAGAGTACCTCCAAGAGACTTTTTTTCCTGTGGTGAGGAGATACATCAGCCTACCGAATTTGATGCCTGTAGGTCATACAGGGACTCAGATCACAATCCAGGGGGCGCTGCAGAGACATTTGGCCACGCCCACTCATGACGACAGTGGCATGAGGAAAGGTGTGGATGGCCTGATGTAAATCTAGAGTATGAGCTTGATTGGAGGAAGAGTGTAAGAGATACAGCCAAATCCTGAATACTGCCGAAGCATCAAATTTGTGGCCCCGCCCTGGCCAGACCGTAGAACTTAGATAAAAGCTTTTGATAACTTTTAGTCACCAATGTATTCAGGACCATGGGGCAAAATTCGGTACTTCTGGCATTCTTTCCCTAGGAGGAGTGCGTTAAAATACGCCATGTGGAAAGGGGAAAATCAGGCAAAAGACATAAGCTCCTGCCAGTAGGTGGCGTTATACGGATATGGTCAAATTGGCATATCAATCTGTTCAGACTGGAACGAGTATCATGACTGTAAAGTTTAGTGAACATTGGAAGATGTGTGTGGGAGAAATTGGCAAAAAAGCATCCACTTCCTGGGCGTCGGGGGAGGGTAGAATTCGTGGGGGCGCCACAGCTAGACCATGTGACCCAGATGCAAGCTTTTGATAACTTTTGGTGCTTGACCCCTTAAGAGCATCTTGCCAAGTTTTGAAGTCGATAGGGCAATTCCCCTAGGAGGAGTTCGTTAAATTACGACACGTGCGAAACGCAACATCTCGCAGTTTTTCCAAAATGGCCGACTTCCTGTTCACTTTAGAGGATACCCCTAAGAGACTTTTTTTCTTGTACCGGGAAGATACATCAGTGTACCAAATTTCATGTCCGTAGGTCTTACAGGGAGCCACATCTCATTCCAGGGGGCGCTGCAGAGCCATTTGGCCACGCCTACTCACGGCGACAGTTTCAGATCGCGATTTTCGCCGGGGGACAATTTTGTGGAAAGTTTGGGGAGTTTTCGAGCATGTTCAGCCACCCAAATTAGCATTTATTTAGGCACGGCAAAGAATACAGAATAATAATAATAATAAAAATAATAATAATAATAATAATAATTCCTTCGGTTACAATAGGGCTTCGCACCATCGGTGCTCGGGCCCTAATTAAAGCTGCAAGCAGCGATGATCGGGCCCTCGCACACGGTGCAGTCCACGCGGGCTGGACACTGGCCTCCTGCATGTTGTCTCTCATGAAGTCCTTGAATTTGAGCAGAAGCACGGTCAAAAATAGGTAGAAACCAATAATTTCCTCATACCAGTTGGTGGCGCTATGACCGAGTTATCATGTTGGCATGTCATTGAGTAGAAACTGTGAAACTCAATGATCCTGTCAAGTTTTGTCCAGATTGGACGAAGCGTGTGGGAGAAAGAGGGAAAAATACATCCATTTCCTGTGCGGCGGGGGAGGGTCAAATTCGTCAGGGCGCCACAGGCAGAGCATGTGGCCGAGACGAAAGCTTTTGATAACTTTTTGTCCTTGATGCCTTACGAGCGATCTGAGAAATTTTGACCTCCATCGGGCAAACCCCCTAGGAGGAGTACGTTAAAATACGACGTGTGCGAAACGCGATATCTTGCAAATGTTCCAAAATGGCGGACTTCCTGTTCATCGTAGAGAGTACCTCCAAGAGACTTTTTTTCCTGTGGTGAGGAGATACATCAGTCTACCGAATTTGATGGCTGTAGGTCTTACAGGGACTCAGATCACAATCCAGGGGGCGCTGCAGAGACATTTGGCCACGCCCACTCATGACGACAGTGGCATGAGGAAAGGTGTGGATGGGCTGATGTAAATCTAGAGTATGAGCTGGATTGGAGGAAGATTGTAAGAGATACAGGAAATTTCTCAATACTGCCGAAGCATCTAATTTGCGGCCCCGCCCCGGCCAGACCGTAGAACTTTGATACAAGCTTTTGATAACTTTTACTCACCAATGTCTTCAGGACCATGGGGCAAAATTTGGTATTTCTGGCATTCTTTCCCTAGGAGGAGTTCGTTAAAATACGGCATGTGGAAAGGGGAAAATCAGGCAAAAGACATAAGCTCCTGCCAGTAGGTGGCGTTATACAGATATGGTCAAATTGGCATATCAATCTGTTCAGAGTCGAACGAGTATCATGACTGTAAAGTTTAGTGAACATTGGAAGATGTATGTGGGAGAAATTGGCAAAAAAGCATCCACTTCCTGCGCGTCGGGGGAGGGTAGAATTCGTGGGGGTGCCACAGCTAGACCATGTGACCCAGATGCAAGCTTTTGATAACTTTTGGTCCTTGACCCCTTAAGAGCATCTTGCCAAGTTTTGAAGTCGATAGGACAATTCCCCTAGGAGGAGTTCGTCAAAGTACGACATGTGCGAAACGCAACATCTCACAGTTTTTCCAAAATGGCCGACTTCCTGTTCACTTTAGAGGGTACCCATAGTAGACTTTTTTTCTCGTGCCGGGAAGATACATCAGTCTACCAAATTTCATGTCCGTAGGTCTTACAGGGAGCCACATCTCATTCCAGGGGGCGCTGCAGAGCCATTTGGCCACGCCTACTCACGGCGACAGTTTCAGACGAAAATTTCCGCTGGGGGAGAATTTTCTGGAAAGTTTGGTGAGTTTTCGAGCATGTTCAGGCACCCAAATTAGGAGTTATTTCGGCGGGGCGAGGAATACAGAATAATAATAATAATAATTAAAGCTGCAAGCAGCGATGATCGGGCCCTCGCACGCGGTGCAGTCCACGCGGGCTGTACACCGACCTCCTGCATGTTGTCTCTGATGTAGTCCTTGAATTTGAGCAGAAGCACGGTCAAAAATAGGTAGAAACCAATAATTTCCTCATACCAGTTGGTGGCGCTATGACCGAGTTATCATGTTGGCATGTCAATGAGTACAGACGGTGAACGTCAATGATGCTGTAGAGTTTTGTCCTGATTGGACGAAGCGTGTGGGAGAAACAGGGAAAAATGCATGCATTTCCTGTGTGGCGGGGGAGGGTCAAATTCGTCAGGGCGCCACAGGCAGACCATGTGACCGAGACGAAAGCTTTTGATAACTTTTCCTCCTTGATCCCTTACGAGCGATCAGAAAAATTTTGACCTCCATTGGGCAATCCCCCTAGGAGGAGTTTGTTAAAATACGACGTGTGCGAAACGCGATATCTTGCAAATTTTCCAAAATGGTGGACTTCCTGTTCATCGTAGAGAGTACGTCCAAGAGGCTTTTTTTCCTGTGGTGAGGAGATACATCAGTCTAGCGAATGTGATGCCTGTAGGTCTTACTGGGACACAGATCACAATCCAGGGGGCGCTGCAGAGACATTTGGCCACGCCCACTCATGACGACAGCGGCGTGACGAACGGTGTGCATGGGGTGATGTTAATCTAGAGTATGAGCTGGATTGGAGAAGGATTGTAAGAAATACAGGAAATTTGTCTATACTGTCGACGTATCTAATTAGTGGCCGGCAAACTTTGAAACAAGCTTTTGATAACTTTTAGTCATCAATGTCTTCAGGACCATGGGGCAAAAATTGGTAGTTGTTGCATTATTTCTCTAGGAGGAGTTCGGTAAAGTACGACATGTGGAAAGGGGCAAATCAGGCAAAAGACATAAGCTACTGCCAGTAGGTGGCGTTATAGCTATATAGTGAAATTGGTATATCAATCTGTTCAGACTAGAACAAATATCATGACTGTAAAGTTTAGTGAACATTGGAAGACGTATGTGGGAGTAACAGGCCAAAATACATCCAGTTCCTGGGCGTCGGGGGAGGGTAGAATTCGTGGGGGCGCCACAGCTAGACCGTGTGACCCAGATGCAAGCTTTTGATAACTTTTGGTCCTTGACCCCTTAAGAGCATCCTGGGAAATTTAGAAGCCGATAGGGCAATTCCCCTAGGAGGAGTTCGTCAAAGTGCGACATGTGCGAAACGCAAGATCTCGCAGTTTTTCCAAAATGGCCGACTTCCTGTTCACTTTAGAGGATACCCCTAAGAGACTTTTTTTCTCGTGCCGGGAAGATACATCAGTCTACCAAATTTCATGTCCGTAGGTCTTACAGGGAGCCACATCTCATTCCAGGGGGCGCTGCAGAGCCATTTGGCCACGCCTACTCACGGCGACAGTTTCAGATCGCGATTTTCGCCGGGGGACAATTTTGTGGAAAGTTTGGGGAGTTTTCGAGCATGTTCAGGCACCCAAATTAGCAGTTATTTAGGCACGGCAAAGAATACAGAATAATAATAATAATAATAATAAAAATAATAATAATAATAATAATAATTCCTTCGGTTACAATAGGGCTTCGCACCATCGGTGCTCGGGCCCTAATAATAATAATAATTCCTTCGGTTACAATAGGGCTTCGCACCATCGGTGCTCGGGCCCTAATTAAAGCTGCAAGCAGCGATGATCGGGCCCTCGCACACGGTGCAGTCCACGCGGGCTGTACACTGACCTCCTGCATGTTGTCTCTGATGTAGTCCTTGAATTGGAGCAGAAGCACGGTCATAATAAGGTAGAAACCAATAATTTCCTCATACCAGTTGGTGGCGCTATGACCGAGTTATCATGTTGGCATGTCAATGAGTAGAAAGTGTGAATCTCAATGATCCTGTCAAGTTTTGTCCAGATTGGACGAAGCGTGTGGGAGAAAGAGGGAAAAATACATCCATTTCCTGTGCGGCGGGGGAGGGTCAAATTCGTCAGGGCGCCACAGGCAGACCATGTGGCCGAGACGAAAGCTTTTGATAACTTTTTGTCCTTGATGCCTTACGAGCGATCAGAGAAATTTTGACCTCCATCGGGCAAACCCCCTAGGAGGAGTTCGTTAAAATACGACGTGTGCGAAACGCGATATCTTGCAAATGTTCCAAAATGGCGGACTTCCTGTTCATCGTAGAGAGTACCTCCAAGAGACTTTTTTTCCTGTGGTGAGGAGATACATGAGCCTACCGAATTTGATGCCTGTAGGTCATACAGGGACTCAGATCACAATCCAGGGGGCGCTGCAGAGACATTTGGCCACGCCCACTCATGACGACAGTGGCATGAGGAAAGGTGTGGATGGGCTGATGTAAATCTAGAGTATGAGCTTGATTGGAGGAAGAGTGTAAGAGATACAGGCAAATCCTCAATACTGCCGAAGCATCAAATTTGTGGCCCCGCCCCGGCCAGACCGTAGAACTTAGATAAAAGCTTTTGATAACTTTTAGTCACCAATGTCTTCAGGACCATGGGGCAAAATTCAGTACTTCTGGCATTCTTTCCCTAGGAGGAGTTCGTTAAAATACGCCATGTGGAAAGGGGAAAATCAGGCAAAAGACATAAGCTCCTGCCAGTAGGTGGCGTTATACGGATATGGTCAAATTGGCATATCAATCTGTTCAGACTCGAACGAGTATGATGACTGTAAAGTTTAGTGAACATTGGAAGATGTGTGTGGGAGAAATTGGCAAAAAAGCATCCACTTCCTGGGCGTCGGGGGAGGGTAGAATTCGTGGGGCCGCCACAGGTAGACCATGTGACCCAGATGCAAGCTTTTGATAACTTTTGGTCCTTGACCCCTTAAGAGCATCCTGAGCAATTTTGAACTCGATAGGGCAATTCCCCTAGGAGGAGTTTGTCAAAGTACGACATGTGCGAAACGCAAGATCTCGCAGTTTTTCCAAAATGGCCGACTTCCTGTTCACTTTAGAGGATACCCCTAAGAGACTTTTTTTCTTGTGCCGGGAAGATACATCAGTCTACCAAATTTCATGTCCGTAGGTCTTACAGGGGGCCACATCTCATTCCAGGGGGCGCTGCAGAGCCATTTGGCCACGCCTACTCACGGCGACAGTTTCAGATCGCGATTTTCGCCGGGGGACAATTTTGTGGAAAGTTTGGGGAGTTTTCGTGCATGTTAAGGCACCCAAATTAGCAGTTATTTAGGCACGGCGAGGAATACAGAATAATAATAATAATAATAATAATTCCTTCGGTTTCAATAGGGCTTCGCACCGTTCGGTGCTCGGGCCCTAATAATAATTCCTTCGGTTACAATAGGGCTTCGCACCATCGGTGCTCGGGCCCTAATAATTCCTTCGGTTACAATAGGGCTTCGCACCATCGGTGCTCGGGCCCTAATTATTAATCATAATCATAATCATAATTAGCACTTTGTAGCTAATCTCCAGGCCTTAATTACAGCCTGAATTATCTGAGATTCGGACTTTACTCATGATCTTGATCTAGTTCCTACTTTCGTTAACAGTTGTTGACAGATTAACTTTGCAAGATGGAGACTTGAGATGGAATTTTTTAAATCACCACTATATGTGACTTTTCAATCAGATTGAGATTCAGACTGTTTGCCATCATTACCAAACCCTTTTTTTTTTCTAACAGCGAATGTCCAATATGTCATTCACTGTTCAAACCCAAACCGATGATTGATTATGGATGGTTCCCGACTTCCAACAGTGCATTAACTAATGATGGAAGGCGGGAACCATCCATAATCAATCATCGATTTGAGTAAATGAATCAATGACCAATCAATAATCGGTTTACCCACTCAGTACATTGTTTCTTGAACTCGTTGTGTTTCCTGAAAAACAATCCCACCAACACTCACTATTACTAAACCCAGAGTATATTACAGATACCAACATCCTCCATCAATCATCTCTCATCAGCCATCATTCATCAATCACCCTTGTGACAGTTAAAAATTTCCTTTGTTTCTTAAAACCAATGTACTTAAAACCACATCCAGGAGTGGCCATTTTTTCCCCTGGAAAATTATATAATGGGTCACCTTGAGATACGATGTTTGTCATTTTACACAACACACAACGCAGTTGCCTGGATGCACAGAAAAAGAAAAAACATGCAACCTGGCATGTTATAGGAATTGATAATCGATGATTGTCTCATCATAGTGTAGCATTGCACCAGGCAAAGATTCCTATGTTCTTCTAACTGACGAACAAAGGAAGATAGTCATATATGAGTGAGTAAATTTAATAGTTTACTTTGTGCAGTCATCTTCATATGTTTTATTAGAGCAAAAAAGTTCCAGCATCATATCCTCGATCCTTGGCAGATTCATGATTCATTACTGAATATCACTGTCATCAAATCATCTTCACTCCACGTTTGCTCCTCTTTAGCACTCTAACCATTTATTTGGCTTATCAATATGTAAATCCCATCTAATTCAACTGATTTCTTACAGCTCTGTCACAAACACTGAACTTCCTGACTCTGTTCATTCTTGCACCAAATTTTAGTCCCAGCTAAATGGGAACAACCGAAATCTTTTGCTACACCTTATGTTGGATTAACTTTTTGATGGAGTTTTCTAATCCTTTCCATTGTTTCAACAGACAAATCTCATGTTGGGGCAAAGTTTCCTTCCAGTCAGCCATGTCCAACAGCTTGTTAAAGTGTAAGCCTTTTTCTTTTATTATTGCAACCTAATTAAAGTTTTAGATTGATTTTTAGTAATGCAAATTACAAAATGTTTCTATAGTTTTTTTCCCACTTAACAGTAAATGATTTCATAATTGTTTCCTCTACTTGATCTGAAATAAACAAATAAATACACCATTAATTAAAATATTTTAACATGTCCCAGATGACAGATGGACCCAATTTTAGGTTGACTGAGTTTAAGGAAATCCAAATAACACAAATATAGACAGTCAAATTCGCCAGTGTTGAACAGGAAAAAAGTTGGGTGATGAATAAACCACATAAACTATGCATTAAAGCTGTGCATTTAACTAAAGATGTCATTAAGGCGTTTGTTAGTGATTGCCTGTTGTGTGCTAAGATCTGTGGAATGACTTGAAGACTGCCGTCCACAAACGGTCACCATCAAATTTATCCCAGCTTAAACAGTTCTGCAAAGAATAGTGGACAAATGTCCAGATTATGCAAAGTTTTGCGTGCCATTAAGAGGGTGATTAGCTTCATTAGCAATCATTTTTAGGAGAGAATGATTCTTTTCCAAATCAGTGATTATGTTTTTTATTTTTTAGATACAGCTGGATAAAACAAAAACTTCTTTATTTCAGACTGCAAAGCAACAATATGTGATTATTTTAAAAAGGGTGATTCTTTGTGCTTTGTTAAATAGCTACCTACAGTATGTAGCAAGAAACGTGTACATGTTAACATGAGCTAGCTAAAACAAAAACTTAGCAACCTATTGAAATCCCACGTTGTTTCTTAGAATAGAATAGAATACAACAGAAAAACAAAACAGCTTCAGGTTAATTGTGTCAGTTGTAAACAAATGAAAAACTAATTTATTGTGCCAGTTAATTAGTACTACAGTAGCAGTAGTTGTAATGTTAGTTAGCTGAACTAGCTAGTCAAACATTTGATGTATAAATGCTCAGTATTACAGTACACTTAAAATGTCACTATGGTGACAATCGTTAGGGATTAACTATATCATAGGATAATGTGGAAGCAGCGTGTTTGATGGCTAACTATGTAGCAAGACAGATGTATTAATTAACATGAGCTAGATGAACTTGGCAAGCTATATTGCATCTCAACAACAAAGTCCATTTGTTTATTTACATAGAACATTTCCTGATTAATTGTGTCATCTGTAAATATCTGAATTTTATATATATATATATATTATTATTATTATTATTATTATTATTATTATTATTATTATTATAGAAACTACCGAAAACATGTCATCATATGTATCTGTGCTATTTCTTTGCCCATGTGACCCATTTTTTATTATTTTGTGCAGTCATGTTTGTATAGTATTCAGTTTATCAAAATGATACTGTAGGTTGTGCTGAATAAAAGGATATGAGACTTATATATGTTCATTTAAAAAATACAACTGACTACACACCGGTGGCGCAAAGGGAACCTACACAGTATTGGGTTTACTGTTTGAAGGTTTTAATGTTATGGCTGATCGGTGTAGTATGCTTTGTTTTCCTTCAGCGCACTACCATGTGTAAAAAATAAATAAATAATTAAATCACAGTAGGAGTATTCTGCCGAGAGGCACTGCATAAAATTTCTCATCACTAACTTGGTCTAATTGGGTATGTGATTATGGAAAATACAATCGTTATAACAGTTAGAGAATGGGCAGGGGTAGAGTAGGAACATGAACAGATAATGGTTAAATGTTAAATGTTTTTTTTTTTTTCATTCCAGTTGTTGTTATGTTCCCTATTACACGATAAAGGCTTACAAATCAAACAGCAAATGTTGTCAATCAGAGCCGCTGCCCACTCGCTGTTTACTTTCACTTAGAATTCAACACCCACGTGCCAGCACATTTTCAGCCCTGAAGTTGTGTGTCTGTGTTTATGTGTAGGCCAGAGGGGTGATCGTAGGAGCTGTCAATCAACTGTGTGGGTCCGCACACATCACATGCACAAACACATCCACGCTGACACACACACACACACACACACACAGACTCACACACATAGATTGTTCAAATGTTGTGTAACTCTCCTAGAGGCTCCGGTCTGATGCAGAGGTCAGACTTTGGTCATCAAAAACACTGGATGGTTTATTGCTCTGGCAGCCGGAGTGTGAGGGAATGAAGAATTTCTCACTTGCTGATCATGCGCTCATTACCACGAAGTGTTAGACAGCACAATCCTCTGCAGTGCAGAATAAAAGTGTAGAATGCATGCTATATACGATTTACACTGGGGCTCACGGTTGGTGCGTTCTAAAATCTTAGTGAGAAAACAAGTCAGTGTTGTGTGCATCATGGATTTATAAGGCATTTATTAAGCATTTTCTAATCGAAGTTTGGCTTCAATACTTCAAAAAGTACCCAAGACTGTATTACTTTCTAGCACCTTTGACACGCCGTGAGCAAAATCAAATACCCAGCTGTTATTTGCACATGCAGCTAATCCAATTCGCACAATCCAATGTGCAGGTGCAAAATTCTTTCAGGGAGAAGAATGCACCGTACAGCAGATGAGAATTGTAGCCCGTCACGTGGACAAGCAATTTTATGCACAGGAGGAAAAAAGAAAGAAAAAAAAAAAAAAAGGTAGCGTCGTTGAAAGTGCCTCTTCGTGACCGGTCACGTCAGGCATGTGGGCTGACTGCTCAGCAAGAGCAGAATTCTCAAAAGCTGCCATCAAATCGGTGTAATTATCCTCAATCAACAGTCAGCAGCCGACTAGCTGAAAAGAGCACTCACAGGCAGCCTTCTTTTGGGTGGGTGGGTGGGTGGGTGGGTGGGGAGTTGTATGGGAAAAGAAAAGCGACGTGTGGTTAAGAAAAAAGAGAGAGAGAGTGAGAGAGAGAGAGAGAGAGAAAATAATTTTTAAAAATGGGTCAGAGGATAGTTAAAGAGAAAGGAGGATAAAACAGGAGAGACATACCAGAGGGTAAGAGCAGAGGATGCACTAATGCGCTGATAAAGTGGTGCAGTGAGGATCTGAATATTAACGCAGATGTCCGTAACTCATGCGTGATGATCCAATCCGTTCTCCGTCGCTATCACGCAGGGCTCTAATGCAAATGCCTCCAGCCTTTTATCGTTACCTCAAAAAGCAAACAGACGACAGAAGCATTGTCTGGCTCTCGGTGTTAGAGTAGGTTGTTAGCATGGAAATGTAGGACGAAGTGCAAAAACAGAGAGAAAATGGAAGGAAGCCTTTTGATTCGCACCTCCCGGTTCATTTGAAATCCTGCTTGCTCCACAATGATCTTAAGCATAGCTCCTTTTTTCATCCAATTAGTTTGATGTATTATATACAGCCACCATGGTTGCCTTTAAGTGGTGTATTAAAAACGTTCAATCATTCGTTTTATTCATCTTGAGTTATGCTGTTGAAGACTGAATCACTGAAGCATTGAATCTACAGTATATTTTGGGATCACTGGGTAAAAGCGCAGGGATACACCGAGGTTTATGGTACGGTAGCTCAAGGATCAGGATGCTAATATGTGAAGTTCTCAGGGACAACGAATGGCACGGAGTCACTGATCAGGGAAGGAAGCATTTAATGTTGCTTTTGAGAAAGACTGGACTGGAAGGTCGGCTTTGAAGGACAGGGAAGCTGAAGGGAGAAAGATCTGTAGGACAAAAATTCAACAGAGAGTGGAAATGTATAGAGAAGAAGGAGGGTGTAGAAGTACTGGATAAAGCAGATGAAGAGTTCAAGACAAGGACTAATCAAGACAAGATCAGGGAAGGATGCATTAGACGTTTTAAAGGCGGATGGTCTGGGAAATTGCCCGGGAAGATGAGGTTGAATGAGACCTACAGTTGCCGGTAGTGTAACCAACCTACTGGATTCCAACTGCCATTAGACAACAAACAGAAGAAGAAGAAGAAGAAGATACAACGTATGTACAGTATGTGGTGCTTGAGTGGCAATGAGAGCCACCTACGCCAATCAGCCTTAACGTTAATACAGCAGCCAGGTGAACTGAATTACATTGAATATCATTTCAATGATCATGGGCACCCAAGGCTCACCCATGCCCACTAGGACCAGGAAAGTCACTGCAGCACAACTTGCTTAAAAAACCTCAATGCTGGCCAAGATAGAAAGGCACCAGAACACCCAGTACACCACAGCCTGCTGTGTACTCACCTGGGGTCCAGCAGACAAAGCGCCCAAGGAAACCGACCCAGCCTCCTTTGAGCACCCAATGGATCCTCTTCCAACATCCTAGTGCCAGACACCACAGCACACCCCCAGAGACCCTGTGGAGCCACACCTCGAAGGGCCAGAGCTGCCACAGTTGCACAACGGGAACCCAAAACCCAAGTGGTTTTAATGCTAATGTTTTCAACGTTATCGCGGAGCAGTGTGCATTGCTTTCATTAAAGGTCAGGCGTACTAGTTCATCTATACTTTGGTAAAAAAGAACTGTCAGAAAATATTGCAGGTAGGCTCAAACAATAATACCTGCAGGATCAGGCAGGATTGATTAAACGTTCTGTAAGCGCTGGTGGGATTACTCTGAACTCTTTGGGGAATGGGAGGGATCTGTGAAGAGTGTCTGAAGGAGAGCATGAGATTGGTAGGAATTCCTCAAGGACACCTCTAGCTCAGTCCAACAACTCCTAGAGGCGTATAAAATGGCATCGACCTCTAGATGGCCCCTATTGCCCATTCCAAGGTTTTGTTCCTGTTTAAACATCGCTTTTGCTCGCTTCTCTCTCTCTCTCTTTCTCTAAGAGATAATGTCAGTCTTAATGGCCTTTCGACATCGACTGTGGCACAACTGACATTTCAAAGCCTTTCTGTCGCGCTCACAGCTCTGTACTGTGTTGAACGCTCTGTTAGTGGAGCAGCAAACGTTGTGTGTGTGTGTGGAGTGGCAGATGGAGCAAGGATCAGCCATCTCACGGTCCTCCCGTTAGGTATTGAGAAATTGTGGTGTCAGAGGAGATGCAAAATCCTATCAGTATCTTGGCATCAGGCACTGCACCTGATTGAGTGATGCTTAGGAGACACAGACACACACACACTAAGCACCCCCTTCTTCCTTCTTATCTCTCTATCTTCTTTCAAAGACATCATAAACCACTTTAAATCCTCTCCCTCTCTATGATATGATAACAAAAGAAAAATTAAACGTTTTTTTGCAGAGACAAGCATGGGTGACGGTTCCCGTCATACTCAGTATACTGTATGCATTACAACAATACGTACATTACATCAAGAAACAGGTTGAAAAAAAATCAGAATAATAAAGCAATGATTTTTAAATAATGATTTTTAAATCAAAAAATGACCTTCATCAGGAATGTGTTCAGGTATAGCAAGTATTAATCAAAACGCTGCACACTATTAAGACTATTATAACAACAACATAATGGTTTCCAAAGTAAAATACTGCCAAAGTGCGGAGGTTTATGAGCTTAAGAGAAGGATTTGAATTGTCTGGAAGCTTTTCACTATTCTGAGCTGTTCCCGCATGTTGGGTAAAGTGGTTGGTTTATCTTATCTTGTTACGTCCTGTTTCCAGTTTTACAGTGAACTCAAGGTCAAGTTAAGGGACGGAATTATGGTGTATTAATACAGCAGTACCTCGGCATACAAACAGCCGACCTTGCTAAATCCTTGCCAGTTATGTTTTTTTGTTTTTGTTTGTTTTTTGCATTTTCTGCAAGATTTAATGAAGACATAATACTATGAGTCCTAAGAATGTTACCAAGGACGGTAGCAAGAAGAAAATGGAGCCGCATTCAGTTTTCTTTTTAAAGCAGCTGGTGCCAAGAGGAATCATCAATTAAGGTTAAGTGAAGGTTAACATCTATTTATTTAATATTTTACTTTATTTGCATGTCTTGATTGTTTTCATATGTGAAAATATAATAATAGTGATGGAAACTGGTAATATTGGTAATATTTTTGGGTGGCTGGAACAGTTTATCTGCATTTACATGATATCCTAAATTAAATGCCTTTCAAAATACGAAATTTCACCTAAAGAACTTCGCCACGGGGATGGATTAATTTAGTATGCTGAGGTACCACTGTGCATAAAGCGAGGAAGTCGTTTAAAATAGGTGCATATGTCATGCTGACCTGAATAGCAAAAAAGATATAATAATAATAATAATAATGATAATAATAATAATAATAATAATCTAATACAAGAACAGTTCTTTGAAAGTCAACCATAAAATAGATCACGAAAATGAATTATAATATTGAACATTTGATGCACAATTTGAAAAAGGATTCTTTTACATGCAAGTAAACATGCAAAGGCCCCACCACAATATGAGGATCGGTTCTGAGTTATGTCCTTGAGTTTTACCCCAAAATATTTGTAGTGACAAAATTATTATTGCCCAGGTGAATGTATTTCTGTTTTCCTCCCTTTTTTGTCTAGAATTCAGCAATTTGCTTTAGCAGTGTCTGTACTATCAGTAGTTGGATCTCATTGTCTAGTGTTAGTGTTTACAATCTGTAATCTACAGTAATACATAATGGTACATAATGCACTCATCTGCACAGTCAGCTCAAGGCCATACAGTAGGTTTGAGTTCAGTAGAACGAAATTTGTCTATAAATCTGTCCTTGAGAGAATTAAGTTAAGTTGGCGTACTGTAAATTGAGATTTTTTGACTTGTTGAGATTTTTTAAACAAGCTAAAACATTACAAAACAAAACATTATGCCCAGTATTGTGTAGGTTCCCCTTGTGCCACATGGGCAGCTATGGACCCTCAGAGCCAGAGCTGACTCTACAAGACTTGGGTGTGTTCCTGGGGTCTTCGCCTACTGGGCCCCGTGTGTGGTGGGCTGTGGTGCACTGGGTGTTCTGGTGTCTTTCTATCGTGGCCAGCATTGACTTTTTCTGTGATTTGTGCAAAATTGGTTTTCTGTGGGATTGGAGCAGACAGGATGGTCTTTGATCTTCAAATGCATAAATGAACCTTAGGTGCCCATGATCCTGTCACCAGCTTACTGGTATATAATGGATAGTCAGCGTTAATGTGTTGATGCAATATGGTGTTAATGTTATGGCTGAGCAGTGTACATAATATATTTAATTGGGTTTACACACGTGGACAAAATTGTTGGTACCCTTCGGTCAATGAAAGAAAAACTCACAATGGTCACAGAAATAACTTTAATCTGACAAAAGTAATTTTTTTTTTTTTAATTCTATGAATGTTAACCAATGAAAGTCAGACATTGCTTTTCAACCATGCTTCAACGGAATTATGTAAAAAAATTAACTCATGGAACAGGCCTGGACAAAAATGATGGTACCCCTAGAAAATACTGAAAATAATGTGACCAAAGGGACATGTTAATTCAAGGTGTGTCCACTAATTAGCATCACAGGTGTCTACAATCTTGTAATCAGTCAGTGGGCCTATATATAGGGCTCCAGGTAGTCACTGTGTTGTTTGGTGACATGGTGTGTATCACACTCAACATGGACCAGAGGAAGCGAAGGAAAGAGTTGTCTCAGGAGATTCGAAAGAAAATTATAGACAACCATGTTAAAGGTAAAGGCTATAAGACCATCTCCAAGCAGCTAGATGTTCCTGTGACTACAGTTGCACATATTATTCAGAAATGTAAGATCCATAGGACTGTAGCCAACCTCCCTGGACGTGGCCGCAGGAGGAAAATTGATGACAAATCAAAGAGACGGATAATCCGAATGGTAACAAAAGAGCCCAGAAAGACTTCTAAAGAGATCCAAGGTGAACTTCATGCTCAAGGAACATCAGTGTCAGATCGCACCATCCGTCGTTGTTTGAGCCAAAGTGGACTACATGGGAGACGACCAAGGAGGACACCATTGTTGAAAACAAATCATAAAAAAGCCAGACTGGAATATGCCAAACTACATGTTGACAAGCCACAAAGCTTCTGGGAGAATGTCCTATGGACAGATGAGACAAAAATATAACTTTTTGCCAAGGCACATCAGCTCTATGTTCACAGACGGAAAAATGAAGCATATAAAGAAAAGAACACTGTCCCTACTGTGAAACATGGAGGAGGCTCTGTTATGTTCTGGGGCTGCTTTGCTGCATCTGACACAGGGTGTCTTGAATCTGTGCAGGGTACAATGAAATCTCAAGACTATCAAGGGATTCTAGAGAGAAATGTGCTGGCCAGTGTCAGAAACCTGGGTCTCAGTCGCAGGTCATGGGTCTTGCAACAGGACAATGACCCAAAACACACAGCTAAAAACACCCAAGAATGGCTAAGAGGAAAACATTGGACTATTCTAAAGTGGCCTTCTATGAGCCCTGACCTCAATCCTATTGAGCATCTTTGGAAGGAGCTGAAACATGCTGTCTGGAAAAGGCACCCTTCAAACCGGAAACAACTGGAGCAGTTTGCTCATGAGGAGTGGGCCAAAATACCTGCAGAGAGGTGCAGAAGTCTCATTGACAGTTACAGGAATTGTTTGATTGCAGTGATTGCCTCAAAAGGTTGTGCAACAAACTATTAAGTTAGGGGTACCATCATTTTTGTCCAGGCCTGTTCCATGAGTTCTTTTTTTTTTATAATTCCGTTGAAGCATGGTTGAAAAGCAATGTCTGACTTTCATTGGTTAACATACATAGAATTCTTATTTATTATTACTTTTGTCAGATTAAAGTTATTTCTGTGACCATTGTGAGTTTTTCTTTCATTGACCGAAGGGTACCAACAATTTTGTCCACGTGTGTAATTCTGCAGTTTCATTTTTCATTTTAGGATGCATGGCCCTCCTATGCAGATGAGCAGACTATCGAGGGACATTCAATAAGCGCTTCGCATTTTAAAATAGAAAGTAGAAATTAGAAAAGAAGAATAGAATTTTTTTTTTCAAAGAAATTGAGAGATAGCAGACCTCCAGGTTCTTTCATTAAATTTTTGTGTCAAACCAGAGTTGTCCTGACAACGACCATTAAACTGAACATTAAAAGCAGGCCTAGAATCTTAAACCGATGTCTCAAATGAAGTGCAGAGGATCATGCACTGCAGTCATTCATCAAGGCTCTCATCTGACATCAACATCCCCTGAGACTCGGGTTTGACGGACAGCCAGCAAAGTCACATTAAACTGGCAAATTTATCAATAACGTGAAAGCTGTGATGGGGTGAAATGGGCTATCGATTATTAAACGAGAGGATATAAAAGCGCTCCTGAGGGAAGAGATGAAGTGAAGAGAGAAAGAGGAAAGATGAGAAAGAGCAGAGAGGAAGAAATGGGAAAGAGGTGGCTCTAGACAGAGGCAGAGAGGTTTGATATGCGGTGTGTAAAAAAAAAAAAAAAAAAAAAAAGAAAAGTTAATAGAATCTGCCCTCTTAAACAGGCTGGACGTGTAAACTGTAGCCCAAGGAAGGATAAAAACAAGCTCAGCCAACATCTCACCCTACGGGTCTGTCAGCAAAGAGCTCGGCTGAATTGCCTTTTGTGTTTAAGGACGTCCTTGTCGTCTTCCCCCTGACCTTTGCTATTAGATAAATGCTCAATGCTTTCTTAAGAGCCATTCCAATCCATAATTAGCTCAGGTGAGAGTTGGTAAACAAGTTCCTGGAGACCACACAAACTGATCCAGCTCAAATGTGAAAGGAACATGGAGTAGTTATGTGTCATGATGAAAATATCTTTTGGAAAATTCAAAGCCTAAAAACAGTATATGAAAAAAAAAAACAGATGCTCATTGTCTATACTGTTCATCCTGTACAGGGTTGCGGGAGGCCTGGAGCATATACCAAGGGGACTTGTGGCACTAGGCAGGGTACACTCTGGATGGGGTGCCAATTCATTGCACACATTCACACACTACAGGGAATTTGGAAGCATCACATAGCCTACCCTGCATGTTTTTGGACTGTGGGAGGAGACCGGAATACAGCAAAGAAATCCACTAAGCACATGGAGAACATCCAAACTCCACACACAGTCGAAGCAGAAATCAACCCCTCCGAGTCTCCGAGTGGTGCAGTGGTAAAGTGCTCACCCTATCATCCAGAGATCTCAAGTTCCATTCCCGGGTGATGCTGGAACCTCTCGCAGCTGGAGGTCTAGAGAAAGCTGATTGGCCGAGCTCTCTCAGAGTAATCCACATTAATCACGGCTCTACAGCCAATCAGGGGCATATGTGAGCGCAAGCGGAAGGAGCCAATACTGCTGTCCTCCACTAGTAATAGCAACAGTGCTGAGTGTGTTACGCCGGGCAGTTTAAAAAGATGCGGTCAGCTCGCGTCACATGGTTCAGAGGAAACACATGATAATCTGCAGCCCCTCCCGACTGATTGGCAGTAGTAGCTTAATGTGGGAGAGCCCTAATGACGGGGTGGAATTGGATACGACTAAATTAAGGAGAAAATCGGGGAAAAAATCCTAAAAAAAAAAAATTAATAAAAGAAACATGCCACTGTAACCACCGTGCCATCCATATACAATTTATCACAGCTATCAAGAATAATCAAGTTATTATATATATCATATGATATCATGTGATATATATCATATGATATGATATATATAATATATATATATATATATATATATGATATCATGTGATATATATCATATGATATATATATATATTATATATATCAAGTTCATGCATCATGATATAATAAAGCTCATCCTGGTGCTTAAAACTCCAGGAATGAGATATGCACAGATATGCATACCGAAACCTAGAGTGTACCAACAGCAGACCTACGAGTCAAATAAATTAAAAAAGCCTCAGGTCCACCACTGATTTTTTTTTTACCATGCTCAAAAAATACCATTCCAATGTTCCATACCAGTGAGCTCTTCATCACCACCGATACAGCCCAGTTAGGCGTGATTTAACCGTACGGCTTAGAGATGAGACATAACGATTTGTGAATTCCTAGCTATTTGGAGAAAAATCATTCAAGTATAAATCTAGGCTATACTACAGAGAGAGAGAAAGAGAGATATACACCTCAAGGGTCTGGGTTTGATTCCCACATTTACATGTTCTCCCTGTGCTTGGTGGGTTTCCTCCGGTTAAAGCAGTATAAACGAGGAGTCTATGAGCAAGTCTTAAATAGACTTGAGAGTATTTTTGAAAAGATTTACAATATAAGATATATAAAAATGATAAAGATTTATGCATAATAACCAGCTAATCATAATTAATCAGTAAGGGCCTTGGGAAAGCCGGGAGTGAAAGCACGAGAGCTTACTGATGGAGCAATTTACCTCGAGACAGCATCTCGCTCTCAGGAGGGCTGTATGTATTAATTACCATCTATTCATTTGTGTGCACTTCGGCTGCCTCAGTGCAGTGCATCAGAACGCTGTCAAGGTCGCTAATGCCTGTAATTGACCGGTTGATAAGTGGTCCACAAGCTCTCCTCTCGGACTAAACAAGAACGCGCCGGACTTAATATGCGCGCCGGCATCTCTACCGAGAGTTAAACAGCCGCCAAGGTCACGCAAACGCAGAAAGGCGCGTGCGGCCCTTCCTCGTCGCTCACATCAAAGGGAGCTTTGAAGCCGCGAGGAAGTGAACCCTGGTAAATGAGGCACCTTCATTCGGCACTAATGAGCTGACCAAGAGAAGATTATAAACGTTTTATAATAATGTGCTGATTAGCTCGGTCACATGCCAAAGTCACATTAAATCAAGTCCGAAAAAAGTATGCCTTGCCAAGTGCCAGTCAACACACTGAATTCAGTGCCACACAACGCATTACCTTTTGGCTGAACACCCAATGCAACAGAAAAATGAAGACGACACAATAATTTGCATCATTTTTTTTTCTCTCTCATCGTTTTACTGTCTGTCTGTCACATTCACTCATTCGTGCATCTTCAGTAACCTCGTTATCTTGGACATGATTGTAGTATCTGGAGTCTATCCCAGGAACAGTGGGCATGAAGCGGAAATACATCCTTGAGCTAATGCTAGTCCATCACACACACAAACACACCCACAGAATGTGCAGTTTACAGTAGCCAAAAAATCTGGCATGTTTTTGGAAAGTTGGATAAAACAAGAGAGCCTTGCATTCATGGAGAACATGAAAACTCAGGAGTTGGAGCTGTCTCACACCACAGTGTGTGCACCACGGTGCTACCTTTGGGGGGAAAAAAGTTTTTGAAAAAGTTTGCTGTAATTTCATTTCCCAGTACCCAGTTAAGCTTTTTATACTTTACATACAGTGTGTGTATCTCATGCATGCACCCTTTGATCCAAATTCAAACAAAGCACCTGATGCTACTAGCTTCTCGTGAGTTCCCCCAACAACACCCACCCCCACAATTCATAAACCTAGAAGAACAAAAGCAGCGGGTCTACTAATATCTGATCTCTTAAGGATTTAGTTCATTTTGTATGCAGAGAGCCTTAAAGTGTTTTTATTAATATTTTAAAATAGTGAAGTTATTTATAAAGTATTTTTTAAGGCTCTTATGAAATCTTTGGATTTGTTTTTTTTTATTTTATTTTTATTATATTATGGTTTAAAATGCTTGGCATTTAGTCAGTGTTCCTGGCCAAGAGATGAGGGAGAGTGATAGAGTGGCAGAAAGGTTGTAGAGTAGGAAATGAGAGAGAGAGAGAGAGAGAGAGAGAGAGTAGTTTGTAGTCTATGCATGTAAGCAGAGTTTTCAGATTAGATTAACAATCAACTGATTAACTATCATACCAGGACCAAATTACTGTCGAAAACAGTCATTTTTGAAACCGATAATAACGAAGAGAAAAGCAGTCCAAAAACTACAAGGCTATGCAAGGTTATTGATTGAATATAGCCCAACTGGAAGGGAAAGCACAATTTGGCAACACTAGCCTGGAGTCTGTTCACACACATTTGCCCCAAAACCCAAAAGAATTAACCAACTGCCAAACTGGTATCAGTCGAAGCATCTTATAAAAATACCCAGATATACTTTAACCTCCACCGTTTTTCCACTTGGTCTAAAACGTTGTATTAATACTAAAGCTATTTATCACACGATGCGATTTTTGCTGCAGAGTTTATTGGATTTCATACAAAGAAAGTTTGTCAAAATATATTCCTCTTAACCTTGTTTCCTGGCCTAAGTCTAAGTGCAACCATTCTCCATTCACCCTTTCAGTTCTGTTCTGTGAATTCTTCAAATTCACAATCATTAGACTATACTGATTTCACAGCAGCATGAACCACAGCCCAGATCTGGAGCAATGCGGTCCGAACCGAATACGTGAAAAATAGAGCGGAAGAGCAGATTGAGAACGGGTGAGAAAAAAACTTCAGTTTTTATAATAATGAACGAGTTCTTTAGTAGCAGATCTGCCGATGTGGTTTATCTACATCAGCAAACTTCAAAGGGCATGAAAAGGTGTTTCTCTTATTCTCAGATTAAAAAAAAAAAAAAAAAAAAAAAAGCTATCTTCCCTCTTCTGCATACATACAAAACAAACACTTTAAATAGTTTTATTTCTCAGTTTTTATTTATTTTAATCATTTAATAAATCACTACTTTTCCCTGGTTTCCATTCAGCCGTATTAGGTGCTTATCCTGATTTCTGTGAGCATGGAATATACACTCACTAAATTCATTAGGTTTGCCTTGTTAGTACTGGGTTGGACCCCATTTTTCCTTCTGAACTGCCTTAATTCTTCGTGGCATAATGTGGTTCTACAAGGATGCTGGAAACATTCCTTAAGGATTTTGGTCCATATTGACATGATAGCATCACGATTCGTCGGCTGCGCATCCACGATGTAAACATCCCCAAGGTGCTCTACTGGATTGGAATCTGGTCACCGTGGAGGCCATTCGAATGCAGTGACCTCATGGTCATGTTCAAGAAAGCAGTTTGAGATGAGTGTACAGTAGCTTTGCGACAAGGCTGTTTTCATAACGGGATGGACATGGTCAGTGACGATACTCAGGTACGCTATGGCATTTAAACTGTGCTCAATTGGTACTAAGGAGCCCAAAGTGTGTCAAGAAAATACACCCCACACCATTACAACACCACCACCAACCTGAGCCGTTGATACACAGCAGGATGGATCCAAACTTTCATGGTGTTTACAACAAATTCTGACCCTACCATCTGAATGTGACAGCGGTAATTGAGACTCGGCAAGGTTTTCCCAATCTTCAGTTGTCCAATTTTGGTGAGTGCATGTGAATCGTAGCCTCAATTTCCAGGTGTGGTCATTTGCTTCTGTAGCCCATCTGCTTCACGGTTCAACGTGTTCTGTTTTCAAAGATGCCACATTAAAAAAGTCATCGGATTGTCTTGACCATGTCTATGTGAAGCATTGAGTTGTCGCCATGTGATTGGATGATTACATATGATCAGTTGAACAGGTGCACCCAGTGTAGTCTCTGGTGAGTGTATGTACAGTAACTTGCACTTTTACATATTTTTGTCGATCTATAGCTTATTTATGTTAAAACACAAAGTATATATGCAACAGCAATGTGTCTGCGTCTCAATTATAACCACTTGGCAAATAATGATGCCTCATTCGTTTAACGCAGATGGAAAGAAGAAGCCCTGTCCCCTGTTGATGCTGGCCACAGCTGGGCTTTTGGTTATTCTAAAATGGTTTGTTGATTTCCTTCAGATCTCATCTTGACTGAGGCGCTCTCACGGAAATGAGCTTTGGCAGCTTTCACTTATAACATCATCTGCGCACAGTGGTAGGAAGAAAGTTGGCTATTGTTCTCTGGTGTTTTTTTTGTGTTTGTTTTCTTTTTTTAAGGCTGAAAAGCCAATTTAAAAAAAAAAAAAAAAACTCCAAGCCTTTTCCTCAGCCAGAGTGCTGTTGATCTCGACACAATTTAAGTCCTGCTGGAGAAAAGTCAACCACAGAGGAATAGACTGCATTTGTAGCACTCAGCTCTCCCCACACACACTGTGTGCGACTGTTAGAGCATCATTTTCAATCCGGTCACGTCGCCTTATAACACACAGTCACTCATGTCTCTGACCCGTAGAGAGCAAGCTGAGTATTTTTGCTCTGCTGGGGTCTTTCAAACACAACAGTTTCATCTTTGTGACTGTCATATTTCTCCGCTCTCTTTATCTGCTGTCAGAGTTTGTCTTTAGGTCATGTTGCACATTCTCATAACTGAGATAATTTTATTTTCAACACCTAGCCTTGTCATGCACGCTTCTCATCTGGGAAGAATGCCAGCTTTTTTTTTTTTTTAAGAGCAGGATTAACCTTCATGTCTTGGGTGGATGGAATAAACTTAAAAAGCTGTAATTTAAGAATCAGTGAGCATTTGGCCATTTTGTTTTCTTTCCATCCATGCGGAAATAAGATTATTGTAATATTGACTGACAAGACAACTGTGTGGCAAAATTCTAAATCTAAAATAAATTCTTATTTAGGATAAATTAGGCATTAGAAAGTAATTGTGAAATGCATGTTAATAGGCATTAAGTCAGGATATGTAGAAAGAACATTTCTCTGCTGCTTAATAAAAGACTTTTTTTCATTTCATGGAGAAGTCTGACCTCTGCACCGGTTTCCCGGTTTCCCCCGGTTTCCGAGCCGCCCTCTCTCTACTCCTAATGACAGTCATTACTGAATGTCAGCCTGTTCTCATCAAGCGAGCTGTCCCACGCATGTCCAATTTATTCTTATTCCGTCTGATTCATTCTCTCCCACAACGCACACACCAAGCGGAACAAAAGTCATGCCAGTCTGTCTGCCAAGCACATCAATTCTAGCCAAGCTCGGGCACATAGTGTCACATCATGTGCCGGCTCGAAGCTATGTTCACACTCTCACACTCCTCCAGGCACCTGAATGACTCAGAACAGCAGCTGGATCTCATAAATCCAAATTGACTCCCGTCTTTTTCGTTCTCTCCGTCTCCATATTTGGGAGAGCTCCTCAAGCGTATCACACTTCATCTTTCTTTTTCCAAGTTACGGCTTGAAGAGGTCATTTGAGGTCTAATTCCGACCGCAGTCTTTATAACAAAGCCCGTGATGTAGCACATCTCAGTGCAAAAAGTAATTGGGGTTGTACGGGCTCCTTCTTCTCCTCTGAGGATTAAATGTTCACCGGTTTTAACAGGCCAGATGATATTAATGTAGATATTAAACTACAGGATAATGACGGGCTCCAAGGATGATCGAGGCTCGTCACCATGGTAGGTCCCTGGGCCCCTCATTATAGTTTTTTGTTCGATCAGGTTTCGTATGCAGGACTAAGTGTTCTCAGATTCTTTACAGTCATTGTTTGACTTGCTTCCTGGGAAAAGAAGTACAATGTATCATTGCACACTCTGTGCTAAATAGGCCACCACCGATGCACCTCTCTCTGCACAGCTCTTTTGATGTTCAGTCTCTGCTCACCAGCTTGCTCATCACTCTGAGTCTATCTCTCTTGCAAATGGAAAGTATAACCTGCAAATATCGTGTTTTTATTAATAAAATAGATCAGCTAGGATAAGAATACAATGGTAATACCCAGAGGTGGAAAGAGTACTAAAATTTTGTACTCAAGTAAAAGTACTGTTACTTCAGTGAAATTTTACTGAAGTACAAGTAAAGTTACCATTATAAAAAATGTTACTGAGTAACTTTTTTTTTTTTTTTACAGCGGGGTGGGATGAGGCATTCTAGCATAGTTAAAAAAAAGATGAGCAGATATAAATCTCAAACTAGTTGTTTTTAACTGAAGGAACACCTTTGCATAATAAAGCTGTTGTCTTTCTTGTGCTTGAAAATCAAAGTGGTCACTTAAACATGGCGTTACGTCCCCGTCTAGTGTCGTGCCGTACAGCAAGAGAATGGTTCAGGGTTCTATGTTAAACTGTATGGAAATGGTGGTATATGGCAGAAAGAACTAGATCCAGTCATTAACTGATGAAATAATGAGGTTTGTATTGCTTTACAAAAACACACACACACACACACAACAGGAGGCGGATCAGATTCAGGGTGAAACCAGGCCAAAATAATGAACTAAATGGCATTTATATTTAGTAGCTAGATTACCTGAAAAAAAAACAACAACAACCCTAAACCAAAAACATTGAATAAATTCCCTTTCCCAAAATAAATGGCAGCCACCCCCCTACTACTGTTGAGTGCACAAACATACAGTGAAATTAGACCAACAGAAGCAATAATAAATGTCAATGGGAGGCAAAAAAACACAACCAAATATCTAACCGCCAAAATCACAATCTCTTTCCTCTTTCCCGCGTCTCTCTCCGGTTTATATATGGTCGCGCTGGTTGATGACGTCACTCGCAGGGCGGAAGCGACCGTGTGGAAGGTCAGGTAGATCCCGATGTGGGGACAGTCAGAAAACCTGGAGTGGAGTCTGGAGCGGCGCGCGACCAGGACACGATACACACACGCAAGCGCAATGAAGCATTTATACAAAGCAGAATATTTTTTTGCATTTTCATTCATTTGTTTTACTCAGTAGCGCATATGATTTAAAATGTAGCGAATTACAATACTTCAAACAAATCATACTTAAGTAAAAGTAAAATTACAGAAAAACTACTTTAAAAAGTAGAAGTACACAAAAAACTACATGTAATTTGTTACTTTCCACCTCTGGTAATACCATGGTAGTACTATATGGTGTTCTATAATACTTAGGTGAACATCATGGTACTTATTGGGTTAAATTCAGCAGGTATTTACTCTGGTATGTTTGTACATAATATCCCATATTGGATATTTTTATTGGTATGGTATTGTACAGGTAGTATTTTATAAGATACTAAACTTGGGTAGGAGGCGTAGTAGCTTAGTGGTTAGCACTGTCCCCTTGCACCTTGTGACTTGTATGCATATGGAGTTTGTTCTCCCAAGGCATGGTGGGTTTCCTCCAGTTACTCCGGTTTCCTCCCACAGTCCAAAGACATGCGGATTAGGCTAACTGGCATTCCCAAATTGTCTGTAGTGTGTGAATTAACGTGTACACCCAGAGGAAACCCACGAAGCACTGAAGAGCATGCAAACTCTACGCACACAGAATCGAACCCGGTCCCTAAAGGTGCAAGTCGACAGTGCTAACCACTAAGTCACTTACAGTCACAGTTGCTAAGTCACAGTGCCGCCTTCCATAGAAAACACGAATAGTAAATACCTTCAATATACTGCCAAAAAGACCACGGTAAAGGTACCATCAGACTACCATGGTATCAACACCGCGGTAAAGTTTTCTATGCAACAAAATACAATAACATATAAATATTACTGCATAAAGTGACTGTAGAGCATAAATTTCTTGTAGAGTAAAAATATTCATCACCACAACCCATTCAGGTACACAATCGCACATTAACAGGAAAAACCTTGACACCAGGTTAACCAACAAAATAGGTAGAAAAAAACAGATGCTGCTTCAACTTTTTTACCTCATGTAATGTTAAATTTGTATTTTTCTTCTGTAGATGATTTAAAAAAAAACTTTTTAAATGGTTTGTGCTTTATGTGTAAAGTATTGACTACTAAGAAAGGAGCCCTTTTATTTGTACTTAACATTGATGTGCAGTTGTTCCTTCTGCTGCTTGAGCTCCTTTTGCAACAATTATGACTTTAATTAGCAAACCATAGCAAGAACATTTTAGGTGCTTTTCAGGATAATGGTACCTTATCATATGCATTTAATCCATTTTACGAATATTACCACTATGATTTTTAACACTAAAGTCATATTTCTGCATATGAAAACAATCAAAACACTTAGAAAAGACATGTAAATTAAGTAAAATGTGAAATAAATAGACATTAAACCTCACTTACCCTTAATTTATGATTGGCACTGCTTTAAAAATGTCAGAGTTAACCCTTAGAGGGCGCCTTGTGACCTTGAGACTTTTTTGTTTTTAATAATATAAAGAAAACAAACAAACACAATTAACTAAACATGAATCTACGACAAAACAAAACTATGAAACTGAACAAATCCAAAAACGAAATTCCAATAGCATGACAATTGTTTAAATAAATCAACAGAACAGATGCAAGACACAAACGAACTGAAAAACCTGGCTTCTTATAGCCACACTAATTAGCAACCTCGGTTCAGGTGAGTGCTCCCATCACCTGACCGAGGTGCACTCTGGGACATGGAGTCCAAAACGAAAGAGTCTCAAGGCGCAAGGCGCCCTCTAAGGGTTAACCCGGACAAAAAAAAAAAAAAAAAATGAAAATGGCTCACTACTGTCCTTGCTAACATTCTTGGGACCCATGGTGCTACAGTATGCCTTCATTAAATCTTGCACAAACCAACAAAAAACACATAAAAGTAAACCGGCGTTCCGTTTGTCTCGGTACAGTCACTTGTATGTCGCTGCAACTTTTTTGCAGTTCTTAAGGAGAAAATGTGTGAGTCGGGTTACCACTGTACTTTAAAGACAGAAGAAATTAACCTTACTTTAAATAATTATTTCTGAGATATGATATTTAGTCAATATGCTCTCCATATGACATTTTGCACCAATGCGGAGCTAGCTGTGCTGACTATTAGAGTAAAATTCTTCTTTATCCTATATTGAAACTGGAATAAAATCAATAGATCAATTTAACCAGTCACTATAAGCGATCAATTAGTATTGGTCACAACAATGGGTGAAAGTAGGCTGGTACTGGAAAGATTCAGTGGTGGTACACAGTATCAGAAGAGGAGAGAGCAGCTGCCTGCCAAAACCCACATTCAAAATCAGTCATGAAAAAACAATAACCGTTTTCGCTAACACTCTTACAGGTTCATGACTCACCTCACCGCTTTCTTCATGGCTAACTTGGGCTACAAAGCCGTCTAGCTTCTTAACCACAAATTTCATTCTCAATGTGATCAACTGCTTGCAAACTACTTGATGTTTGAAGCAAGGAACTGTACACTGTACATACAGCACTAGCTTTCCATTTTGCTATGATGATCTATAATGCACCTTTTTTGACTACAGTACCATTAACAATTTAAAACAACTTTCACTCCTGGTCGCTACAATAAACTTTAGTTCGTTTTTTTATTCTTCTCACATCCAAGCTTTGTTAGTAAGACAGGGTTAAGGGATTCGCCCAAGGGCCCAACAGTGACATCCTGGCAAGGCTGGGACTCAAACTGCAAACCTTCTGATCAGTAACTCAGAGCCTTTACACATTGAGCCACCACTTTGAAGGCAAGATGAGAGCTTAGCTCTCGAACCACTCATACTGTATATTTTATTTTTTAATCTGTTTTTTTAAACCTACATCAAGGAAATGGAAGCATGTTAAAATTCAATCTATGGTAATGCTAGCTAGCTAGTCACCTAAACTGGAGACACTTTGGTTAGCATCGAAGTCCAAACCGAATTAGCAATAGGTAAAATGATTTTTATTATCCTGTGTTTAAGTCGCAGTACTGAGTGCTAACAGTTCTATATTTGCTAAGCTGTCTGATGTTAAGAACTCCAGTAAGTCATGTTCTGCGATCAATTCTACTCCCTTGTTCATGTCAATTATTTATAGCAAAATCCTTTACCTTTTAAACATTTTTGACAGAGACATTTTCCACCTAAACAACAAACACACACACACTCGCTTTGGACTGTAAAACCTCAAAACTCTTTTGAAAGTGTGCTGATGTCTAAGGTTGCCATGGTTACATCTACGTCCTGTACAGTGCAAGGTAGAAAACCTTTATAAAATATTAAACAGACAAGCAACTTGCAGAACTTTTCTTCTTCTTTTTTTTTTTTTTCCTGCCGTGCACAAAGGAAGTATGCATTTGTCTATTTCCTGTCTTCCCTCTGTGTTTGTGGAATAGAAATAACATACAGCTTCGTTTGGACTGATGTACATCTCTGTGTGTGCATGTGTGGGTGGGTTAAGCATGACAGGCTGTTGCAATGGATCAGAAATGTGAAGAATACTGTAGCCCGAGGGTTGAGAACAAACACCCATGCTGTCCATCTGAACCAACATACATCCCACTGTGGACCGGAAACCACTGAGGGCACCATTATGTAATAAAAGAGCTGGTGATTTGCACCACTCGATGTTTCATCGGCTCTTCCCTCGGATACGACACGTCCTGAGTGATTTACAGTTTGCCATTTGGTATAAATGAGGTCATCATTAATAGGCAATGAGGAAGGCAAAACCCTGTCATAAAACTGGTTTTAAATCAGAATGTGGATGAAGTGTTCTGAAATAAATAATATATTTAAAATAAGTACATATTCTGCATTCTGATTTACAAACCCTGGCACTCAAAAGTCCTTGGACATCCTACATGTTAATGTTTTTCAAGCGTTCCTGAATCATAAGTTCACTGGAATAAGCTCCAGGCCACTCGCGCCCTACATTAGGGTAATAGATGCATGGATGTAAAATTCCAGTCATTTAAAAACTTTGCACTAAATTATATTAAACAAGGAACAAAACTCTTCCCGCTCCTTCAACTTCATGCACAAAGTGTATGCAGTGAAGCAGTGATGTTTTGCATTGAAACACAATTCAACAACTTGAACATACACTGATCAGGAAGAACATTAAAACCATTTACATTAAACCGACTGTTTATTTGCTGTAAGGGCATGCATTTTTATTCTAAAAGACAAATAATTAAAGACATTGTCACTGCCACTGTCATTGGCTTCTGGGTTACAACCTTAAAATTTTAAGGGTTCAATTGTCCGTTAACGAGTGCAAGTTTCCTGCTGTGTTTCAGTCCACAATGTACTGTAAACTGTACTTCCTTCTCCCTGTTGAGGAGCAAAAATTCATTTGACAAATTTTCTCCATACAGAATACCCTACTACTGCATGCCATCAATACTGACATCTCTTCCTCCATACGTTACCCTGGTAACATAAACACCTTGGATACCTGTTGCTGCTACTTTTGAAATTTTACACTACTGAAAGAAAATAGTGAATACTATATATAATGAAACAAAAACTGCTACATTACAAAACGTCTACTAATGAAATGTATGTAATTTTTTAATAAATTTTATTTTATTCATTTACAAGACGGATGCTGTCAATCTTAAAGAGATTACTGTTATGCAGATTAATATCCAATGTAATATTAGCTTATTAAATATACATACTGTATATACACTCACCTAAAGGATTATTAGGAACACCATACTAATACGGTGTTTGACCCCCTTTCGTCTTCAGAACTGCCTTAATTCTACGTGGCATTGATTCAACAAGGTGCTGAAAGCATTCTTTAGAAACGTTGGCCCATATTCATAGGAGAGCATCTTGCAGTTGATGGAGATTTGTGGGATGCACATCCAGGGCACGAAGCTCCCGTTCCAACACATCCCAAAGATGCTCTATTGGGTTGAGATCTGGTGACTGTGGGGGCCATTTTAGTACAGTGAACTCGTTGTCATGTTCAAGAAACCATTTTGAAATGATTCGAGCTTTGTGACATGGTGCATTATCCTGCTGGAAGTAGCCATCAGAGGATGGGTACATTTTACTTTTTGTTTGTCCATTTCTGTCAAAGTGATGACCTATTGTTCACTTGTTCCCTACAATGTCCACAGTTCCTTTGAAACTGAGCAGGTTTGCTCCCTACATTTTGGAATCTTATTTAACATGGCTAAATATCTTGTGCAGTTCACTTGTACAGGAAACTATTCTCAATGGGACTGTAAGGCAGAGCAGGAAGCAAAATTAGATGTACAGTATGTGAAACCAAAGGCACTGAGAAATGTCCAGTGGCCAGTGGAATCACCATCTGGAAAGGTTCTGGGGACTTTTGCTTGAGTACTACATAAAAGCACACATTTGAGTAATGCATGAGAACACCTGCCTTGCTTATGATGTAGCCCTGAAAGGCTTTTTCTGGGGACCTCTTCAGCCTTTACAAAGAGGTGTCTCTCCAAGAATGTTTTAAAAGAACACATCCGGCATGCTTAATGTGTTCTTCTAGAGAAGAAAAGTAGTCACAAAGGGCTGGAAGCCTGTGGGGCATTGAGAAATCCATATGGCATGACAAAGATTTGAAGTGGTCAGAGGCAGCACCAAAGGAAGTCTTCGAGTTCTCCAGCAGTGGAATGGAGATTAGATTGTGGAACACTTCTGAGAACACAACATGTGAGGAAAATGGAAGTTGCCTTCAACTTTTCTGAAGTTGAATTGGACTTAAAGGGAAGGGTAAGGGGTAGTGGCTAGCACTGTCGCCTTGCACCGCCAGGGTCCGGGTTCGATCCCCGGCCAGGCTCGATTCCCATCTCTGTGTGCATGGAGTTTGCATGTTCTCCCCGTGCTTGGTGGGTTTCCTCCTGTTATTCCGGTTTGCTCCCACAGTCCAAAGACATGTAGGTTAGGCTAATTGGCGTTCCCAAATTGCCCGTAGTGTGTGAATGAGTGAGTGTGTGTGTGTCTGTGCCCTGCGATGGATTGGCACCCTGTCCAGGGTGTACCCCGCCTGTGCCCTAAGTCTCCTGGGATAGGCTCCAGGCCCCCTGTGACCCTGAATACAAGATTAAGTGGTATAGATGATGAGTGAGTGAGGGAAGGGTATTTAACTGTGATCTGATTTAGACCACAGTCTAAATGTACAACTGAAGTACGACTATGTAGGACTGAAATTAGCAGATACTGTTAAGGTGGAGTATCATATGTAGCCTTAGGATTTAGGCTTCAGAGATGGCTTCCATGGTATTGTTTTGTTTTGTTTTTTATTCAAGAAAAAAAGTCACATTTAAATGTAAATCTAGACTGTACCACAGCTTTTGTCTTCACTGATAACTTCTTGATACATGAGTAGATTAAAAGGATGTTGGGTAACTGAGTTTCTGGGTTTTCTATGGACATGGATCTTAAACTGTAGGAATTACTGTAGATTATTACCACTGGGATGTGTAACAGTCCCCATTCCTACCCTATGGGTAGACCATAATTTTTGCAGCTCCAGCTGGGGTTGTTGAGTCAGGTCTTCATCTGTGACGTTCACTGCTGCTCCTGTGGTGAGTGCTGAAATGACAGACTTGGTGTCTGAATTTTGTAATATCATGTTGAGCAGAAAAGTGTGATTGACTCACTGCATTTTCTCAAACTGCTTTCCACCTCAGGGAGCCTCACAAACTGTAGGCCAATAGGGAACCACGCAATGACATGGAGCGCCACGCATTTGTAATAGCAGCCTCCTCACTTGGCATTGCTGACGTTTGGATGGAGTAAGCCAAGCGTGAACTAGATGGGGCCATGTGACTGATTCTCTTCTTGAAGGAAGGAGGAGTGCTGGATGCTGGGGATTTTCCTTTTCTCCATCAACAGTTCAAGACAAATAACACGCCTCTAGTGATGGATGGGTATCTCTGCACAATAACTTATGGATGACATCCTTCAGAAAGCAGCTCAGAGGGGTTGTTTCGTGGCCTCCTGAGCCTGCTGTTAGTGGCTGGAACTCGAGGGCATGAAGCAATTCTTTGACCTTGCTTCAGGGTTAGGATTTTTTACTGTCCGTTTCACCCTTGAGAGAATGATCAAATACTCTGTATTACACAGGAGATGCAAAAATAATCATAAGATAGAGTGGTTCTCCCACTTTGTAAAAGGAAAATCACTTGACGTAACATTTTAAAACCCACTACTTTGACAAAGTCTGAAGTCAGGAATCAGACAGGCTTGGAAGCAAATGCAGGGTCAAGTTTATTAAATAAAAAAGGGCAAAAAGCCAAAAGTGCACAAGGTTGTACTAGTCAGAGAGACAGGCAACCCACGGAGAAGCAGATTGGCTGGACAGAAACAAAAGTATCTAGGCAAAACCTGGACATAAAAACGCAAAAGAGCAAGCTTTAGTAACATTACTGTCTGAATGCAGATGAGGGGCTTTACAAAGAACCTGAAATGGTCTGGGATATTTATAGAGAGCGTGCTGAACGAATAGCTAATGAATAGCCACCTTAAACCATAGACTTTTTCTTTAGTACAATTAATTAAGCTTTTTTCCTTTGTAATAAACTCTTGTTTAATACAATCTTATTTAAACACTGTCTTAACAAATAACCCAAATATACACGATCAGTCATAACATTATGACCGTTGCCTAACATTGAGTAGGTACCCACTTTTGCCACCATAATTCAATGCCAGCCTACACTTCCCCATGTGTATCAGTATGTCTTGGTTGCCCATGTCCCTGTCGCCAGTTCACCGGTTTTCCTTAGGAAACGGTTAGACAACTGGATCAGAGCAACTCCAAAACTCCAGATCTTGTGGGATGTTCCTGGTAGGCAGTGGTCAGGACATACCAAATGTGATCCAAGGAAGGACACTTCCTTGGCAACAGGGTCATGGGTGGCCAATGATGCACATGGGGAGCCAAGGCTGGCCCATATAGTCCAATGCAATTGAAGCGCTACTGTAGCTGTACTGTTGCCTTCAGCCTGTTCCTTTTGCAGGACAATATATATGCAAACTATATGCATAAGACCAAAAGCCATACTTCTGTATAAAACAACCCACTCAAAAATGAAATAATATGATTTTATAAAGGTAACATGAAATTGCTTAAATTTACATTATTACAATATAATTTTTTTAGGCTTTCAGGTGATCCACTCTGACCTTGGTAATAATACATTAAATGCTCAGCACGTAATCCATGATCTTTTATTCAAATTAGTATCCAAAATGGTTTGGACGCCTTCTCATGGACAGCTTTTAAAGTATTATTAACAAAATCTGGCGCAGGTGCCATAAGACAGGTTATGCGCTTAATATAGGCAAATCCATTATCATAATTTAAGTTCGGACCAGCAGAGGTCAAAACTTGAAATGCGACTGAGAATATAAAGTCGGAATATAAATCGTAGCGCTGTTACAAAGGATACAATGGGATGAATAGAGGCATTTTAGGACTCTGTAGCATCAGATACCTGTGCATGGTGGACAGGAGTCAAACCTCACTCGCAAAAATCCAGCACATCTTAAATACTTTAATTAGCCATAGACAACCATGCCACAGCCTCAACATTACCTGAAACTCATGACCTGCCTCTGCATGTTGTTTTGCCTGGCATATGATTGGCTGTTAGGAAAATTGCATAAATGAGTTCCTAATAAAGTCGATGACAATTTCACACTTTTTGGTTTATTTATGTCCTCAAACCGGTCCGAGCTGGCGTCCGGAAGGCATTCTCATGTCAGGATTATGAGGTGTAGAGCCACTGAGCAAGATTATTAACCCCTAACCAGACGACCCCGTGGTTTGCACTGCCGCCCCAGTCTGTGAGATTCCTCTGGCTGCCGTAATTGTGTACACAGTGGCTGAGTGAGCAGCATTCACTTAAGAGAATATCAAAGCCCTGCTGGTACTGCAGCGTGGGAGAGCGGGCGAGATTAAGCCAGGCTCTCTTACTTCAGCACAGAACAGCATGTGATAGCAGACCAAGCAATCTGTACATCATTACTCAGTGCACATATAGAAAATGCACTTTTTCTACGGTGACTAAAACCACATCAGCACTTCGACATATTGCATTATCAGTAATGTACAACTATTGTTGTTGAGAGGAGAGAAGGAAAGAGTGGCACCAAAGTGTGAATTTGTAGTGGCTAATTAATGGATAACTGAGCAAATATCTCTTTTTTGATGTTGCGAATTGTTCTGCAAAGACAAAAGCTGTAACCTTTCAGAGTTTCACCATGGGAATGTCATCAAGGAAGACAATGTTGTGTTTTGTGATTTTTCTCTAGCTTTTTTTTTCTTTTAAGATGAACATGAACAGAAAGTGGGAAATGATGATTCATACTCGCTATAATTAAGCAACATCACCTGAGAAGGAATGCTAATATTCAGAACAATAGCTTTCTCTTTCTCTCTGTTTTTATACAAGAGTTTGCAATAATATACCAATTATTATCAATAGATTATGATTTGTTTGTTATTTTACATATCATTCCACGACTGGTGGAACTAACTACCCATCACTGGTGGATCTGGCAATCCACTGGCCCACAATCATCTAATTAGATCCTGGATGGATTGGCACCCCGTCCAGGGTTCAGTCCAGGCCTCGTGCCCTAAGTCTCCTGGGATAGGCTCCCGGCTCTCCACCATCCTGTAGCCAGGATAAAGGGTTATAGACGATGAGTGAAAGTGAGTGAGTGAGAATATCAATCAACTACCAGGGCTCTGGGGTTAAATCCCATACAGCGTCTAATGTAGAGCTAGTGCGCTAGGCCAATGGTCCCCAATCACCGGTATCGGGCCGTGGCTCATTTGCCTCCGTCTGTACTGCTTACCCACACTGTCTCTCTATCGGTTTTGATGCCTGATAAAATGAAGTTAATGTTACAAGCTAAAAAGGAGTCAAAAACAAACTGTCTCCGGACAGCTTAATTGAAAAAGGGAACACATGAAGGGGACATACTGTAGTGTAAATGGTGTGACAGCAGATGAGACTCTGAGACTGGCAACAAAAAGAAAGCTGCATTTAAAAGAAAATACCAAGAGTCCAACCCGAATTACAGGTTTATCAAAACAGGTGATTCATGCCCGCTCTGTATAAATGCTGCAACCTTAAAAGTATGTTTGAGACTTGAACTCTGCCAATACTCTGGATTTAAATCAATTGTAAGAATTGAATGTCTTAAGCTCGCCACTAATCCATTTTCAGCAACCTATCTTTGCTGAGCAGATGAGTCTGCAGTGGCAGCAACGAAAATGACGTTACGGAGCAGACTGGATATACTACTGGTGTTCATTGTCTCCCATCACTCCTAGATGTGAAAACCGTCTTACATAAAACTGGTCCGTGGTGCAAAGACGGCTGGAGGTCACTGCACTGGGGTGTACAATCCCTTGTTAGTTAGAGATGGCTTTTGGATTGAGCCGGGTATTAGAAGCTAGTTAGCTTTGTAGCTCGCGTTAGCTGTGAACAAAAGAACATGGACGGTGCTGATCAGGTATAAGCGCAACACTGTTATGGGAAACTAATCATCTTTTGATGTTTATGTGTACCACAGAACAAGTGTATATTTGTGTGCTTATAAAAATAACTGCTACGCATGAGGCAACTGTCAGCTTGTCTGTTTATAGTCTGTTCCTGAAACGCTGAGCACTGAATTTGATTAATACATTCTCATCAGAACACATTTACGTTGACACACACACACACACACACACACACAGACACACTTGGCTCGTTACCTGCTGTTAAAAGTTCAGTCAGCGACTGTGAATGTCACAACTGTTCCACTTCTCTCCCTCTAGCCCCATGTGATTAGCCTACCAACAGGCCTCAAGAACCATTTTTCATCCGGCTGAGCGTCATTACTGATGAAGCGAATCATTGCACATCTGCTCAACAGCCAAACAACCGACGGTGATCCACACACTCGTGATTATCAGCATCAGCAGGTGCCTCTCAGAGTAAACAGCATGCTAACAATTAGCTATAATCATACTGGACACTTTAGGAAACTTACCCTCACTACTGCTGAATCTTCTTCTCTAAAGTGTCCTTTATAGCATACAGAGAGAAAGCAGAAACTCATTCCTCTTGATATAGGAAGTAGCACCATTGCTCCTGTGGTGCTGGGTTTATAGAGCACTGGAATGCCCATGGCTACATTAGCCCACTTTCTTACCCAACATCAAGCCCTCATAGGCAGCTACAGTAGGGTAAAAAGCCTTAAGATGGGTTTGAGGACACACGCAGCGTTGAATTTAGTAGAGGACAGGACATAGTGTAAAGGACAGGATGCCTTTCCATTCTGGGTAACAAAGACAGCGAACCTGCAATCAAACCGAGTGTTAGCCAAGTGTACATCTATCTCTATCTATTTCAACTAAAACTGCCCGAAGACACACACACACACACACACACACATATATATATATATATATATATATATATATATACACACACACACACACACACACACATTCTGTATCTGAGTGACTTTGACAAGGGCCAAATAGTGATGGTTAGACGACTCGATTAGAGCAACTGCAAAACTGCAGGTCTTGTAGGATGTTCCTGGTCTGCTGTAGTCAGGACAGAAGTAATCCAAGGAAGGAAAACTGGTAAACTGGCAACGGGGTCATGGGTGGCGAAGGCTTACTGACGCACATGGGGAGCGAAGGCTGGCCCATGTAGTCGGATCCAATAGAAGCGCTAGTGTAGATCTGAGAACTGAGGAAAAGGTTAATGCTGGTTATGATAGAAAGGTGTCAGAACACACAGCGCATCGCTGTTATGGTGGCAAAAATCATAATATGATATATAGCCTGTTTGGAACAGAAATCTTTTCCATCATCTAATATGACAAACAGGCCCAAGAGAACAAACTATATCAGTATAGGTCAGTAAATTAGATACAATCCCAGGCGGCAGAGCAAAATAAATAAATAAATAAATAAACTGTGCCTTTTATCTCAAATGAAAAAGAAAACGGTCCTTTCATGTCAGGAAAGCAATGCTATCCAGTCAGGGCATGAATTTATACAGGACAGAGACAGTCATGTTCTTTAAGATTGAAATGGTCTTTTCTTTTAGTTTCACTGGAAAACATCTGCATATAATCAACATTGATGTTAACACTAATTCAGGCTAGTACTGTAAGCAGACTATTAGCCAGAATAATACAGTAACACCTCTCGTTTTAAGAAATATCCAGTGCAATAAAGTCACATGTGTAGTGAAACAACATAATGAATAGACTGTGTGTACTGTTGTTGTTGTTGTTTTTTATGCAGTGGGTATACACATCCATTTTCATTACATGATGCAACAAAAGAATGTCACAAATGTGACCTGAAATTGCAGAGTCCTTGTGCCCTCTACTGGCTATAAATGTAACTGCAAACTTAAAACATTTTATGAATGTGACTGCAGGATATGGAGTAGGGTAACAAATCTGACTCCTAGCAAGTTTTTTTAAAAAAACTGAAAAGTACACAGCAAATAAAATATATTAATGAAGTGTGTATACAATTAAAATCCTTCAAGAACTTTTGTCTGCTAGAGGAAAGTAAAATTGTTGGGCAAAGGACAAAAATCCTGTAGTAGAGATACCCTAGTTAAAATAATGCTCAAGTAAAAGTAGATATTCTCCATTTACTTGAGCAACAGTACAAATGTACTTACCTTTAAATTTACTTAAGTATTAAAACTACTGAGCTTGAACGGTCACTTCTGACTACATTACTGTAGTTTACGTAAGGCAAATCATGCAACTATGCATAATAGCCAGCAGGTGGCAGTATTCCCACTTCAAATATTAGCCACCACTATGCAATACATGCAGAAATGTAGTGGAGGAGAAAGTACAGATATTTGCTGTAGGATGTAGTGGAGTAAAAGTAAAAATAATTCACTAATAACAAGGACTCTAGTTTTTGATTGTGCAGAATACCAGAATGCAATTATTAGAGTAAACGTAACATTATTTCTCTACACTAATGGACTGATCCCAGCGTTTCACTAGTGCTTGGACACCATCAAGGTAGAATGTTTTCTCAGTACACTGGAGCCCTGATCGGGTTTGAATCGCTGGCCTCCCGCAAACTCTTTTAATAAAAACTCTAGCATGTGCGAATAGTTCAGGACTATACAGTGAATGTAGCAATAACGCCCAGCTGAGTTCCTGTAATGTGAAAACGATGTATGTGAATAATTGTGTGTAAAAAAAAATATATTTTAAAACTAGGTAAAGGTAAATGGAAAGGGAAAGTAGTGTCTGGAAATACTGTTTAAATAAAAAAAATACTGATTGTTATGTCACAAATTCAGATCATTCTATATGCATAATTCATACAATGATTTTTTGTTTTCCTTGAAAGGTGCCAGTTACTCTGGACGTGATTGGACAGATTACAAACTAACTAAAATGTGACCTAGGCTGGTTATTTCTATCTGACTGGCATCATCGTTGGCTGTAGCCCATAACCTCTCCAATGGTTATTCTAGTACCAGGGAGCATTGTGCTGCACATTAGCAGCCACACTCTATAGTCTGACCCTCCCGGCTTTTGGCTTTGTCATCCCTCTGCACCTGTTCTTGGCTGTCAGACGACACGCCGGCGACATGTGAGTGAGAGTGTGGGTACATGTATGTCCCTCAGAAGGACCATGCCACCAAAGCCTTTGGTGACGGTTCCTCCTTGGTGACTCCTCCTCATGCCAAGTCAGGTAAGGCTTATGTAAGTAAGACTCTTTATATAATGTGACCCAGAATGAGACGCTTTCGTGCTTTTTATTGCTGTGTGGGATTCTGAGTGAATAGAGAGGATGGTCCTATTTCAGGAACTGCACCATTGTGTGGTTTATTCTTGTGTTGTCTTGTGTTGAGCTATGTCAAAGCCTAGATATAAACCTTTGAGGCAAAAGAAAGTAAGAAAGTAAGATTCGGTCTGGTATTCTTACTGCTGATCAATTATTATAGCACGCTTCAGACTATACTGAAGATGACCTCGGAGAAAGAAGCTGATTAGATTTTTTTTTCTCCTTATTTTTAAATAGCTGTCAGCATTGTTGTCGTTGTTGACGTTGTTATTTGTTAAAGGTTTAACGTTATCCAAAAGTTAATATCGCAATGGATATATTGTATTCTGGAAAAAAAAATCTTCTTGATATCGCAATATGATGGTTTGTCATATCACCCATTCTGTACACTATCTAAGTACACTAAGTTTCTTACTATCAATCGATATAAACAACAACATGTATTTTGTTGCATTTGCTTAATATGCAATACTACCGATATTAATCATCAGATGTTAAAACATTGTAAAGCTGTCCTGATGGTTAATAATCCTAATTTCAGAAAAACATCAACAGAACAGAATTTACAGTCCAATACAGTGGAAAACAGCTCAGAGAGTGTTTTCGGAGTCTGGGATTCCCCTTGCGATTTAAAGGTGCAGAGACGACACTGTTGACGACATTTGATGTGAGATTCATTTCCTTAGGCGCGATTACTATTATTATTATTACGATTATTTTTGGCCACATGAATTTTTGCCAGTGGCACTTTAATAAGTTTAGAAGTTTATTTTCAAACATATTGGGAAATGCTCAAATAAAAGTATACTTTCATATAAGTTCAAATTATGTGTATTATTTACAAAATGTATTTTTAAACAGCACATTTGAATTTATGTTTTAGGAAAAATACAGTATATGCATGTAAATGTATTTTTTTTTATATTAAAGCATACTTAACATAAGTACTGTATGTATGTGTGTGTGCGTGCATGTGTGCGTGTGCGCGCGCGCGTGTGTGTGTGTGTGTAATTTTCAGTGAAGCTTAAGTGTATTATTGAACATAAATATTTCATAGAAATGTCTTTATAGTAGTATATAGACTAACCGGCGATAGACTTAAGTAAATTTTTTTTTCAAAAACATTAATGAAAATATACAATATAACTTCAAGTGTAATGCAATTTTGTGTAGCAGTTGCACACATGAAATGCATTTAAGTGCAACTTCAGTTGTATAAAAAAAGCACTCATCTAAATATATTTAAGATATATGTGAATGTTACTTTAATAAAAAAAAACCTTTAATACGTTGTTTGAAAATAGTACATTTAGTATGCAGTAATATAATATAATATAATATAATATAATATAATATAATATAATATAATATAATAAGTAATTTTTTAGATATAAGTAAATACACTTTTGTTTTAAAAGAGAGTACTAAACTCACTTAGGATTTTCAGGTTGTAATTTAAACCAGATAAAGGTTCAGTTGCAAGTGATAAAAGTAAATTACAAAAAAAAAACCTGATGACAAGATGACTAAGAAAGGTGCCAGAGCAGTAAAAAAAAAAATCTCTGCCCATGCAAATGCCTAAAACCTACCGCTTGTAATTAGATATCAAGTCTAAAAATGTCCATGAGATAATCACTTTTTTTTCATGGTGTTAAAATGCAAAAGAGAAAAAAAAAATCATTAAAACTGACCCTGACATATGAGGTGCGTTCAATGTCACACTTTCACCACATGAAAGGTTTTCAAAGAACACAACATGTACATATCATCAGTTAAACCACATTCTCCTTTCTGGACATAATTTGTGTAGCATCAAGCACTAGACTTGGACCTGAGCTTTGTTTTATGGAGACTAAACATTTGACTAAACATCTATAAAAAAAAATTTTTTACTGCAAACATCTCTCTGGACTTCCCAGATGCATCATGGATGACAGCACATTTGAGACGTTTGAGGAAGAGCTTGGGGCGACACAAAAGGATGTTTCTCACCCGAAACACCCCAGCCAATCCCGTCGACCTGGTACTCATCATAAATACTAAACTTCTATTTAGTACTTGAAGCAAATCGACGTACTGTAACAATGCATAGATGTTCTGTCAAACCTTTAAGCAGAAATGTCCTTAGGAGTTAAAAGGAAACGAAGCTGATTGTCTTCTCAGACTTTACAACCATGATATTTAAGAGCCTAAAACCACCTGTGTGTCTAATTATACACCACAGTGGCCATGACCATCACTGAACACATACAGACGCGTAGTCACAGAGCAACAGTAACATGACACCAGCGGGCAAGACAAACACTTTAAAGTTAGCCACACTTCCCATCCTGCATCTTCCTTTCCCTTCTTCATAGAAAGTCTAATCAAATTATGGATTTATTTTGAATCCCTCTTTTTCAGAAGTGTATCCACAAAGGAGGGTAAAAGAGGTAAGTCTGGATGTAATTGTGAATGTCTGAGGAATGCTAGCACCACACAAAGCAATGAGCACAGTTTCTAGTCTTCATCTTCTATACCGCTTATCATGTTACAGCCTCGTCTGGGCCTGGAGCCTATTCCAGGAGACTGGGGGCAGGCGGCGCAGTACATACATACGATATGGGCAACATGGGAACGCCAATTAACCGAATCTGCGGCCAATAAACTGTTCAGAACGGGCAGGTACGTAGGCTGCTACCATGCCGAGTTCTGAACAGACAAAGGTGCGGCCATTTATACACGCGGTTGCCAGGCAACTACGCCGTCAGGCAATCAGCCTGAACGAACCGCACCTGCAGGCGTGTCTATATAAGGGTACTGATACCTCCGCACTTTGCGTGATCGTTTAGGTAGCACTGGTAAGGTATCAGGGCCAAGACAAAGAGAAAGGAAGAAAGAAAGGAAAGACAAGCGCACAGAAAGTAAAGAGACAGAGGCAAAATTTAGACCAACTTGTGCAATTACTCTGCTAATTAAACCTTCACACTCTGCTCTTACTGGCGGAATGTGCAATCAGTGAAGATTGGCCACCAGTTGGTCAAATTTAGCCACGAAACCCCCAACACTAAATCGGGCAGTGTTTCAGTTTCATTGTTCAAACCCTGTATGTATATATATGAAAATGTAAGTGAAATGTGAGGACTTGTTTGGTGATTCCTTTTTTCCTTGGCGATATGAGGTGAATGTAGCCAAGACATTTCTAAATTATTTTCTAAAAACGCATTGCAGAGTAACTGCAGGTCCAGGGTCCAGGTTCCAGGTTCGATTCCCACCTCAGGTCTGTGTGTGTGGAGTGTGCATGTTCTCCCTGTGCGTGGTGTACAGGTACCCCGGTTTCCTCGCACACTCCAAAGACATGCCGATTAGGCTAATTTGCGTTCACAAATTGGCCGTAGTGTGTAAGTGTGTGTGTGCCCATTAGTTTCTGGGATAGGCTCCAGGCCCCCTGTGACCCTGTATAAAGCGGTACTGTGAGTGAGAGTGATTTCTCCTGGCTGACCCTCTTCTAACCTACCTCCTAACAATAGACAGAAAAATGTTCTGTTAATAAAACATTCGTTTCCGACATTTCTTTGCGAGTTAATTCCACCAGTAGTCTTTTGAATTCATTACCTTGTCTGTTCACTACAGGAACCTCTAGTTGTCCAGCAGATCCCAAAGTCTCTACCTCGAGAGGCTCCAGTCTCAAAAGTTGGTAAGTATTGTAACTAGTAGGGTTTCCTAGCTGCTTAGAATTTTGTAACACTAAATCTGTTTGATAACCCACCCTGTCCCTCGATATCTGCAGTGCAGATGGAAAAAGTTTTCAGGCTCTGCCAAGTTTTCCACATTTTGTTATGTTTAATGCTCAGCTTCAAATGGATTCAAATCCATTTTTTACCTCATCATTCTACTGTATTATTCCACAGTTCTCCACAATGACATATGAAGTAAAAACATCCAGTGTTTGGAGTGTTTTATTCATTTATTAACATAACAACGGAGATATCATGTCTACGTAAGGAGTCACCATACTGTAAAGTGTGCATTATACACTAAAAGTCAAAAGTTTGGTCCCAACTTCTATTTCCATGGTTTCTCCTGATTTTTATTTTTGTTTCTACACTGAAAAGCAATACTGAATGCCTCCAAAATATGCAACGAGGTGCTGTTTGTTAATTGGTGATTTCTGATTCTGGTGACTCTAAATGAACTTCTCCTCCGCAGCGGAGCTCAGTTTTGGTCTTGCGTTCCTGGGATGGTCTTCATAAGAGCCAGTTTCATCACGGTGCTTGATAGGTTTTGCTAAACACTTGGCAATACTGTTCTTTCAAGAACTGCTCCAGAACAGCTGACCTTTGTGTCTTAAAATGACAACTGCCTGTTGTTGGTGGTGGTGTTGTTACTAAATTACATATTCCAATTACATACGTTTTCTCATAGCTTTAAGACCTCCAGTATTGTTCTAGTATGTAGAAAATAAATAACTAAACATAGGACAATGAAGTAGAAGGTGTGTCCAAACTTTTGACTAATACGGTATTGTATGTCAGAGGTAAAATAACGCAATGTGGTTGAGAGAGTTATTTATAGACCTGCAAGAATACAGACGTTGCAGCCTCAATCAGATTTCAGTGGACGATATTTGGAACAGTCAGTCTTCCCAGATCTGGACTCCCAGCCAAGCTGAGTAATCAGAGGCAAACGGACTTGGTCAGACCGGTAACCAAGAACCAAAGGGTCACTATAAATGAGATTCTCTGGTGGAGATGCGAGAGCCATACAGAAGGATCACATCACAGCAGCATTCCCATATCAGGCCTCTATGGTAGAGCGCCCAGACAGAAGCCATCCCTCTCTAAAAGGCACATTGCAGCCTGGAAGAAATTTCCAAAAGAAAGGTGTATTAAGGTTGGAGCATCATCTTTTACAAGCAGACTTGAGGCTGTCATTGATGCCAAGGGTGTTTAAACCAAATTCTGATGTATATATACTGTATAAAACATAAATATAATACAATACACTGTACATATTTAATACAATAATTGTATTAATACATTACAAAACACCGTAAAGAGAATTATGAAGAATAACATGATTTGAATGCATTTATGACAAATAACCAAATGTGGCCAGCTTGAAAATGTTTGAAAACTTTCGTTCAGCAATTTCTACAGAGCAGTGGATGTCACACGTTGTACAACCAGGGACACCTCAGTCTCACTACATAAAATATACTACATAACAATATGCTGATTCAGAACATGTACTGTAGGGTGAACAATACTCAAGCGGCACATGTTTTTCTGTCACTTCACAAGACACCTTTTTATATATATATATATATATATATATATAAAAAGTTTAAGATCTTTTCAAGAAGGCCTATTATGAGAATTGATCTTTCTGTAGAATGTTTGTGTTTAGTGTTTTCTGAATCCTGATCCCTATACTAGGTTTCCTTTAGCAATTTTTCAGACTTTTCCAGCTCATTTTTATTTATACTACGAACATCTTCATTCCTTTCATTTTTGCCCTGCCAGCGAAACTGCTAGACATATACCAATAATGGAGTTTTTAATAACACGTCCCCCTGGCACCTCTTGTTCCACAGTGTCAGTGCGAAAGTCGTTGTCCATTGAGAACTTGGCCCAGATCGAGGCACCGTGGGAAGGAGTGACGCTTAACCGCTGTCTCTTAATAGCCATCACTATTCTGGTCCTCACCTCAGGGTGTCAAAGGCTACACGGTCAGTGCAATGTGTCTACACTCTGCTTACACATCCGCTCCAGGTTTCAGATGAGGCTTTTTTGGTTTTCTCCTACACGTTATACTATACATATATGTGTGACGATTGCCATGTTGTTCTTTTTCCGTAGAGTTTTTACGAGGTCACAAAGAGGAGACGGCTATAGAGCCCATATGTTCGGTGCTCAGGCACGCTGCAGTGAGGAAGTACCGCTTACCAGCACCCGAGGTACCATAATCATCATACGTGCTTTAGCTAAAGCTATACATTTTAAATTCAGAATGTCTTTTTTTTGGGGGGGGGGGTACAAAAAAGGCACGGTTATATGATGGGCGTTCAAGTCAAACCGGGACTTGTGAGTTTCTCATGAATGAAGCCATTTACAGAAGACTTCAAGCACAGTACGGTACAATGAGACTCGCCGCAGTTAAACATGTGAATAGTGCAAACGCTTTGAATAAGTCCGTACATCCGTGAATGATGATGGCTTAGACATGAACACCACTTGCATATTACAGAACTCTGCTAATGTGAAGTCGGAGGCCATCAGTTCGGACATTAGATGTGAAAAGATGGCCAGTTTGTTCCCTAGGGCGAGAAGGCGATGCATCACCCGACCTAAGGGTTAAAGATAAGATTTTTTTTTTTACATGTTTTTAAAATCAGATTAGCTGTCACGGTTAATCCTGTGTGCATCTCATAATGTTTTGTGCAAGACAACATCGCATTTCGTGGAATTACATTTGGCATTCCTGCTGATTCCTAATATGTCTTTGGACTGTGGGAGGAACCCCAAGTACGTGGAGGAAAACCACGAAGGAAGAACACACAAACTCTATGCACACAGACCCGAGGCGGGAATCGAACCCAGGCCCTATAGGTGCAAGCCACCACGCTGACCTCATTGTTTTCTGTTGCTTGTTTTAAGACTCGTGAGTAATAATCTAAAATAAATACAAATTATTCGCCTGCAGTTGTCGAGCTTTAAACATTAGTATATCTCTTTCCTTTTAAGCATACTTGTGTTTAATCATTTGTAGCACAGTCCCACTTACAACATTTTCCACCAGCCACCACTACTTGAAAATACACTGTAAATACACAAGCCTTGAAGACCCTCCTTTCATTGTGATCATCTTTTCTGTTCCTAACCTTTAGCCTGAGAGTTCTCTGTGGGACACATTTTTCTGGTGGGTGAGCGAAGATGACGATGAAGAGAAAGGAAGGAGACCAGGCAAGTCAAGAAAGGTGACTCGAGAAAAAGCTACTCGAGGTCTGAGACACAAAGCCATACCTGATAGGAAACTTCTGAAGGGGAGGGAGGGCAGCTTTAAAGCACGGAGAGCTAAAGCGAGACAGGATGAACAGAAGAGTCGAGAGAGTCTGAAGGCACAGCAAGAGAAAGTGAAGAAACTCCGAGAGAAGAAGATGGATGAAGAAGAAAGAAAGGGAAAGAAAGAGAAGATTGTTAAAAATGCAGTGAAGGAAAGCAAGAAGAACGCTTCTTAGAAATGGAAGGAAAAGATGAAGCAAAGTATGGCTATGCAGAAGGCAGTGAAGGAACTTTCTTTTAATTGTAGTGTGATGTCTCAGACATGAGCACTTAATTTGAGTTGGTCTGGAATTTTTTTTCTTTGTATTTCTGTGATTGAGTACTAGATGATAGTGAGGCGATGTTCTTTACTTTGCTGATCTTCAGATGATTAAGAGATTCAAAGGCTTTTTTTTTTGCAAGAAAACTGTATGGAAAACAAAGACACAAGTCTCACCATGAACTACAGACACTGTAGTGAATGCAGCAAAATATTAGGTTAAGGATCCCATCATTTTTGGCCAAGCCAGTTTTATCAGGTGTTTTTTTTTCTTAATTATTCCATTAAATCGCAATTCAAAAACAATGTCTGCTTTCTATTAGTCGATTGATGTTAATTATTACTTTTTTTCACTTTCATGCTATTTCTGTGACTATTGTGGATTTTTTATTTCTTTGATGCAATGGTTCCATAAAATTCATCCAGATGTTGAAGTGGTAAAAAATTAATGAGAGAAAATTCACATGCACAGGGGGGACATAGGAAACTAAGGACAAGTGATATCCTGAGCTCAGGATCAAACCAGAGACTGTAGTGCCATCATCCTTTTCTTTAGCCGAATTGAATAACACTTTATGGAATTATATTCAACCTATTCTTAATATACCACTCTCAGGTCATCTATTATTAGGTGTTTTTGAGTACATTTATATGTATCACACATCTGTCATGAGATTTATTACCTCTTAACAGATGTATAACACATACAGAGATTTATAATAATGCATTAGCTGTTAAATGTAATACAAAACATTATTTTTGGAGTAAATAAATGTAGTCCAAATGAGTTGTAATAAATCAGTGAATCTGCTTTAGTTCATTATTTATCTTTCATATTCAACCTTTTCATAACCCTATAGATACTGCTAGTTACACACAATTACAACACCTTAGAAAAGATTCTGGGAGCATTGTAAATGTTGGATTTCCAACTGGATTTTCGCAGAGCATAATTTAATAAGTATTACATTTGCTGTATATTTTATTGAAAACAACCGTCAAATTATTAGTGCCTTTTTTTTTAATCAAAGCTATTTCGACAGCACTTTATGATTTATTTATGCTGCCTCTGGGTCATGTTTATAACAGGACTATAGGGGGAGCTATGATTGTTGGGTGTGTTAAAAACTCAGCAACAAGACAGGCAGAGCAAACAAGCTAGATGTTTAGAAAAAAAAAAAAAGGGCAGCACTCATGCATACATTAACCAGTTTTTAATAATCATTAAAAAAAATTAAGAGGGAAAAAAAACTGAAAACTGTGTTCATGTTTGGGTGATGTAGCTATTTTAAAAATAATAAAAATGCCTCAAAATTGTAGATTACAGCTTGAAGATCAAGCCATCTTTAGGCACCTGAATATGTGGACCTCAGTAATGCAAGTCAGTTATTACAGCTTGTGCTGTAACATGGAGGGTTCCAGGAGAACAGGAAACTGCTCACATCTGAGCAGGAATGCAGTTATAAAGTTATCAATAATAACCATGACACCACGATGTGTTTACACCTCCTGTTCTTGTTTACAAAAAAACAATAATAATAATCAAAAACACTTGCTGAACAAAATCCTCTCAAATCGAAAAACAAAACTTCTAAGTGTCACATTCAGTTTGGTGAAGGAGGAATTCCTCCTGGTCCATCAGTAGGTAACGGTGGGCGCAGGTGGGGCGGCAGAGCACCAGGAGGAGGCAAGCCAGAGGCATGCATCTGTGGAGGGCCACTGGGTGGAGGAGGGGGCATCCCCGGAATTCCTCCTGGTGGTGGTGGGGGCATGGCGTCTGCGCGTGGTTGACCACCGAGGCCGGTCATCAGAGGAGGTGGTCGCTTGATGGTGACAGGAGGTGCCTGTCCCCCAGGCGGGGGCAGTAGCTTCTCCATTTTGAAATGGAACTGAAGGAAAAACTAGTGGGAAAAACAGTGCATGATTAGGGAACATTAAGCAAGACTAAACATTACAGATGGATGAACCTGATTTATCCACAACAAGTAAAAAAATAAAATAAAAAAATAATCAGCATAATCTCTGAAAGTGACTTGATCTGAACTCCTCCAGACTCTTACTTGTTTCGTTTCTCTGTTCCAGTGAGTCCAGAAGCGACTTTCTGATTTGTCTATCTCTCTGCTTGGTACCTGAATCATGGAAAAGGAAGAAACAAGCAGTTATTTCCATAAGTGTAAAAAAAAAAAAAAAAAAAAAACTACCGCATTGATAGGATCAAGATATTTTACTGTAGTAATAATTATAATAATAATAGTTTTTATTGTGGTAACATCTCATTAGTCAGAACAATTTCCATCCATCAATACATGCCTCATAATAATTACATTTTATTTGTATAGTGCTTTTAACAGTTGTCATGGTCGCAAAGCAGTTTTACACAATCATAAGAATTATAGAAGTAATAAGTTAACTTTTATATTCCACTCTCATTTAATGATTTTATTAAGTTTAAGCTGCCTGTTCACCTTTTGCTAAATAATCTGGAGCCATAATTTATCATTAAAATGCATGTCAGTATAGCTGTAAAAACTGTAAATATTTTTGTTAAATTACCTTCATTTACAAGTTTAAGAGAACCAAATCATCTCACTCAGGCAATTTATTCCTTTTTTCCTTCCCTCAAGTGATTGTTGTCTGTCCAGAAGTAATGCTGATTACGTGCTAAACAACACTATAGCTGATTACATCACCACCCGGCCGTAGTCATTACATCTAAATTGTAGCATTGTGACTATATAATATTGTATGTACTCCTAAACATCCAATATATGTCAAGTTGTTTCTGAAAACCTGACTTCCATCACCATGTGATTTCTTTTAATCTCATTCCAGATTTAGCACTGCTTTAATTATATAATAACCTCCACTCTTCTGAGACGGCTTTCCACTAAATTGTGGAGCATGACTATGGAGATTTCCTTATTCAGCCAAAAAAGTATTGATGAGCTGGTTAAGCTCATCATAAAAGATGTCCATTGGGGATGAGTTTAGTCAGGGGTCTATGCAGAACACTTCAGTTCTTCTACTCCAAGCCATGGCAGCTCTCCATGTCTACATGAAACTCATATTTTGTACAGGGGAACTAGATTGGGGCGCTTACATTGAGTGAAGGGAAAGTATAATACTACAGCACACCAATACATTCTATAGAATTGTGCACTTCCTACACTGTGGCAAAAGTTTTGAGAAAGAACCACATGTCAAGCATCAACCTCCTCTTTGGCCATGTACTGTATTATGCTAACTCATGTACGTTCTGACATTATTTAAACATTGTGATTTATTAATAATACTATATTACTTTATTATTACTAATATTGACTTAAAGGAATATTAGGTAATGAAAATAGACCTTGAATGCAATAGTTTCGTAAGGCTCGGCTGCCAGGAGCAGATACTGCCAGCGACGGTCTGGAGGCTCAATGCGTTGCTCATATGCAGACATGAAGCGATGTCTCGGTCCAATCCCCTCTGCAATCTCAGGATAGTCAATCTAAACAAACAATAATGCAATCTGCATTAGAAAGAATGAACTTACTTCCATACTTACAGATTAAAGTACCAATTACTGTACCTGAAAGAGCAGACTCTGCTGTCCGGTCTCTGGATCCCTCTGTTTCGTTACTGTCAATGAATGAATAAAGAGACAAAAATAAAGAAAAATGTGTTTGTGAATGGACAGCAAAAACATTTTATACTAAATCAATTATAGTTACAGCATTTTGGCCTTGTACCTTTGTAACCTGGTCGCCCGATCTTTACAAACTTCTTGACTTCCACCTTTACTTTTTCAGGTGCTGGTTGGGCCGGAGCCTCTTTGGCCTCTTTAGCTGCTCTCCGTGCTCTAAGATAGAAAAAAATAAACAGGGTTTTGAGTATGGCAGAAAGAGATGGACAGACAAACGTATGCAAGCAAACATGAAACAATGTTTGTTGATTTTAATAGGCAAACTGAATTGTTGTTTTTGAAAAGTACTGATGCAGAAAACATCAGAAAAACTTACAGGCTTATAGGAACATGAATCATCAGGGACTACCTGATACAATATTACTGTGATATAGAAGTGCAGATTCTTTAACTATAATGATTTTATATATTTCCTGATACAATATAAATGTTTTCAGATTTTGTTTCAATTCTAAACAAATAAGTAGCTCAGGACACTGTGCTGATTAGAGTGCACCACCTGTAGGATCATAGAAGAACAGCAATATTTGTCCACCTCAAATGCAACCATTAAAAATATATATTTTACATTTATTTAACAAACTTTTACACAGAAGATCGGCAATACATTACTGAATCAATGTTTTTTTCCCCCTCCAATCTCTACTGGCTTGTTATTCATTTTCATAATATATCCTGTCCTGCAGCTGAATTCTTCAGTGTGAACAATGGTAATAATTCTGAACGTTGCATGTTACTCATTGTGCTCATTCTAATATGTTCATATTCCTATGGTGCCATTCATTCAGAGAGCCTTATAAAACGGACACTACAATATAACTTATCGTCATAACAAATGATTAAAGTGTTCATGCTCAAGAATAACCTTAAATTAAGAGCAATTAATAGCTCGTTTTTGTGATGTATGGGAAATTACATACAATGTGATCTCTAAAAACTAAGTTGCATGTAAACATTTTGTATACCATAAAGTTATACTTACAAATTAGTCTGGTGCTTCTTTCCCTGTGTGTGAGCCAGATAACTCCCCTAAAAAAAAAGCAAGTAAATATGGAGAAGATCCTATAGGTAATAAAATAGATCATCAAACTTGTTTTCTCCCCCCTCTAAATCATACCTCGTTATTATGAAGTGTGAGGCACAGCTTGCACTCGTAAGACCCCAAATGGTTCTTCATAAAGTAAGGGTCCTTGTTGATGTCTATGGTTTCTAAAGCAAGCTGGCGCAGACGTTCTCGCCGGTCCCGGTTGCTCTCGGAGGCCGAAGCCACCCCTCCACTGCCGGTCTTTCCACCGGCTCTGTGCTGGAAGTCCATCTTTACAGAGCAGTGGATTCACCAAGGGAGACTTAAAGTTTTCTCTCGGTCAGAATGCACTCAGTGTTGCTCTCGCCTACAAATAAATAAATAAACCACACAATAAACCATGCATACATGTCACTATTGTACTGCTTTTCTACACATTTAGTCTTTGAATTAATAGATGAACGAATGGCTAGCTTTTATGTGAAGACCCAGAGAAGAATTAAAATTGATGTTTTAAAACAATTATCTTGGTTACAATATGGGGAAATTAACATTATTGACATTTTATATGTACTTGTAGCCTTACTCCAGGAGTTTACGAAGGAAAATAACTAAGATAACTACCAGGTAAGGGTACAAAACTTTCAAGTGAATTCTGCACTACGAAGAATCGTCTTCCCTACACACTAGATCTTTATTTTGGAGTTTGGGTTCACGCGCTGTGTTTTCGGCTAACGCACCAAGCTAAACCATATTCAACCAAGCCGCAAGTTAACCGTACAAAACTACGCGAAATTATATATAAACATATACTACAATCGCCTAATTCTGTTAAACACATCAAACATTTTAATAAACATATTTTAACAATTAATTATACACATTTTTACTATTGTTTGTTTTAAGTACCTCAACGTTCACCCCGCGCTTGCCGCCGGAACCTGAACAATGCGCATGTGCGACACAGTACGTTTCCTGTTCCTGTTGTTTTGACGCATAAAACTTTATTGAAAAGCCAGAACATGAAATTTGGCCCAAAATTAGGTCAGATCAGTGTGGTGTGTGATGTGATGATTGTCAGTTTTCTTTCGATTAAAAAAAAAAAAAAGTTTTATCCTGACAACATTTATACATAAGTGCAGTCGTTAAAAAAATACAGCACATCATTTAAAAATCATTTAATGAAAATGACAAGACAAAAAAAAAACAGTGCAAAAAGCAGTGCTAGCTGATTTTGAATAATCCAAAAAAAACAAGTTCATATCAATTTTTAAGCCCTATGGTAATAATGTTATAACTGAAGAATGTTTAGACAACCTTTTTTATTTCGTAGAATAATCACAGCTTTCAACGTCAATGACAGGGTCTTGATCTGGTGGTCCTCCACTCACACCTTGATCGTGCTTCAAACCATCATCACTATGCATCCCAGGTTCAGAAGGACACTCACTGTCATCTTACAGTTGTTAAGTGACAATCAAATGCGATCCTGCATCCTTGTGAGTAGAGATTTATTTTCAACCTTTGCCAGTCTGTAGCTTTTTTTTTTGTCCCCAAGGCACACTGCTTGACCTTATTCTTGTGTCCTGCCATCTTTAAAAATTTAAAGATGGAAGCAACCTGATGCTCACTGTATCCCTGTGCCAGTAAATACAGTGCCAGGAATTAACTCTTCTTTTCTTCACTCAAAGCCTTTCTTTTCAACTCTTTTGTAGGTGTACCATTGCCTTTGAATTTGTACAGTACTGTGTGTGCCATGCAGCTGGTCACAATGCAAGAATAGAGTGATTATCAGCAATGTTTTTATACTTTTTCTCATTAAATAAGATTGGATTAAGGAGATCACCTAATCAGAACCCCATACAGAACGATGAGGTGTGCGCTTGTGTAGGAATTCAACAAAAACTGGAATAGACTGGTTGCTATATTTGATTTACTGATTTAAGATAATCACCTTGTGTGTGTGTGTGTGTGTGTGTGTGTGTGCGTGTGACTTCTTGGTAAATACTTCTTGGAAAATGTATTATTTACATAAATTTGGGATTTGTACGAATCAAGCACATTGATACAAGCAGTTTATAATAACGATAAAGATTTCTGCAAAGTTTTACCATTTTACTTCTGTTTTGACATATATACAGTATGTTTGCATGTTCTTTCCATGCTTGGTGGGTTTCCTCTGCGTACTCTAGTTTCCCCCCACAGTCCAAAGACATGCAGATTAGGCTAATTGGCATTCCAAAAAAAAAAAAATGTAAAAAATAGTGTGCGAAATAGTGTCCGCAGTGTGTGAATGTGTGTGTGAATGTTGACCGGAGGTCCTTCCACCTTACACGGTCACAAAAATGGGAATAAATACATTGGGCACTATATACAGAGGTGCCCAAAAATCTATAAACACAATGTTTTCCTTCTGACGGTCACGTGAAACATTGTAGCACACACATTTTAAAAAGGGCATACAACTGTTAAAGGATGTATTCATTTTGGGTCCTCTGTATATATTGTACTACTAATATATTTAGTGCCTTATTTGGTATTCGACGTGGATGGTGTCGCGCATGCGCAGTGCTGATGAGGTGGAGACTGGTGAGTGATTAACTTGCGCATGCGCGGACGGGAGTATGGAGTCTGGAGACACGGTTGGGTCTAGTGCTGAGCTCTCGGGCTGGAAGTTTTCCCCAGGCGCCGGGTGTTATAACCTCTGTCAAAGAACCAAGGCGAAAATAAACAATAAAAACAAAAGAGTTTTATGAGAAGGATGTATGACCCGTGTTCTGAGAGAAATTGTGTGGAATAGCGAGCAAACTGGTTTATAAAAACAATGGATGAGCTGGAATAATCCGGTTAACGAGGATCATCTTTGGAGTCCGCGAGAGCTAAGTGAAAGTGGATCATCACGGTCTTACCATTAGCGGTGACATTAGCATGATGGTCAAGATCATCTAGCTTGTACATTGTTAGCAGAAGAAGACAGCTCATAATAATGCGTTTTAATGAGAAAGAGCTGGTGTTCCTGAGCCGCCAGCCGTCAGAGAGAGCAGCAGAGCTGGGCATGAGGGGACCAAAGAAAGGCGATGGTAAGATGTGTGAGCTCAGTCAAGTCGATTTTATCTTCTCTACCTATCTGTAATCACTCCGATCTGTATTGTTTGTTTGTTTGTTTGTTTGTTTGTTTTGTCATAACAACAACTCTCTTTCTTCCTCATAGTTATGAAAAGGAGACTTGTCAAGCTTATAGTGAATTTCCTGTTTTACTTTCGGACCTACGAGGAAGAGGTGACCAATCCTTAGCCTTCAGTGTGCTTTTCTTTTCTTTAATTTTTTATTTTTTTTTTACTTGATAAATGAATATAATCCTGAGCATTGCATTTATTTGCAGCCGATCGGGGCTTTGCTTTTGGAGCAGTGTCGAGTCGAGAGAGAAGATGATCTCGCCTTTTCCATCAGTGAGTTCAGGACTGTGTTTCGCATTACACTAACTATAGTTTTTGAAAATAAAACACAACAGTACGTGCTATTTATTGGAAAAATAATCAACAACGGGCTGATTCCAGAAGGCCTGCAAATCCCAAGGTCGATTCCAGGACATCATACTTTTTTTTTTTTTTTTTTATTCACAAAAGTATTTGGCCAAACCTGCAGTGATATTGTATCCAAATACATTTACTTTAATATGGAGTTAGTCCCCCTTTTTGCAGCTATAACGGCTTCCACTGTTCTTGGAAGGCTGTCCACAAGATTTTGGGAATTCTTGTCTATTCATTCTGTAAACCATTTATGAGGTCATGCACTACAGTATGTTATACGAGAAGGCCTGGTCGCAGGGCACAGGGCTCTGTGTGGGCCAGTCAAGTTCTTACACACTCAACATGAATCAAACCTTGTCTTTGTAGTCCTTGCTTTAAGTCATGTTGGAATAGAAAAGTGCCTTCCCAAAACTGTTGCCACAAAGTTAGAGGCATAGCATTGTCCAAAATGTCAATAGGGACCTGATTGAAACTCCTGAATTCAGTAATTAAGAGGTATGGCCAAATACTTTTGTTCATATAGTGTATTTATGGACTTGTCTAATGTTGTCGAATCTACGAGACAAGTTGCTTCCTGTTATCACTTGCATAGACGGCGGTTACCCTCGCCAGCACCTCAGAAATCTTTTTTTTGATAATGTTAATGCCACGCAAGTGTCAACAACGCTGCAACAAAATACGTTCGTTGCTGTAAATCTTGCAAGCAAAATTCCTGACCAAGCTGCTGTCCTGGAAATTGTCATACTCATGCATTCAACAGGAACTGTGTTATAATATAATATTAGTTATTTAACATAATAAATAATCTTGTACCTGCACTGGTAGGTGTGCCAAAAAGCATATTTGTTTTTGGCACAAGCCTTTTCTAAGTAAACTGACCCTTGTTCCTAGTTGTTCCTTTGTTCCACACACACACACACACCCATGTTAACGCATTTAAAATTTCTCTCAACAGCTTTCCTAGATGAGGCAGAGAGAAAGTACCTGTTTGAATGTAACTCTCGGGAGCAATGCGTCGAATGGATGGACGCTATTATAAAAGCCAGGTATAAAGCATATGTATTTTTTGGTTGTTTTACCCTTTTCACACACTTCACACTAATCACAGTGACGGTTGTTAATTTGCATTATCTGTTTTTCCCTGCAGCTACGAGTTTATGCGTAAGAACCTCGTCTTTTATCGATCCGAGATCCATCGGCTGACAGGCAAGGTAAAGGACAAGTCTCAACTACATACAGTATAATCCATGTCCAGGATTTAATTTTCCAATTTGCTGATTAGGTTAAGAATAAAAACGGTAATGATTTATACCCAGACATCATTTTATTTAGTCCAATGTGGGTTGTTTTCTTGACGATAGGACCCGTTGGAGCAGTATGGGATTTCAGACGAGACACGCTTTCAGGTGAGCAGTGCGCTCCCTCCTCCGCCTCCCTAACGTCACTCGGCGAGTCAGCTTCAAACGAATCCATACACTGCTGTCTTTTTTTTCTTTTTTTTTTTTCTTTATATGGGATCATAGGGTCACAGTTTTCATTTAATCTGTGGCTTAAAAGGAGAAAAATGCTCCTATCACTGTGTATTTTTAATTAATGTACTGTTAGGAATGTAAGCTGAGAATGAGCCAGTAGCAGAGTGTTTTAATAAGGTAAATATTTTTTTTATTCATTTCAGTGACAGTTGTCAGTCAGCTTCGCACATCACTTAAAAAAAAAAAAAAAAAGATGGTTTGTTCGGTCCGTACCGAAGAAAAGGAGCAATGTGATCTTTTTTATTGTGGGTGAGGGGGTGTCTGGTAGGTTTCACTTCATGAAACTGTGTGTGCCCTACAGCCCTGTTTTGCATGATGTGACATAAAGCGAATTGCACTGAACCATTTCCTGTGATTAACGTATGAGTGTACATGGTGTTTCTTGGACCATGTGGTTTGTATTTAGGGTGCAATAAATAATTTTTTCAGACCTGATATACCGTGATTAGGTACAATTAAATGTTGGGTGAAACCAGTCTTAATTTTGACTTTGTCATCCTTTTTAAATAGTGTAGATTCATGTCTTCTGCACAGCGCTAAGCTATTAATCCGTAACACAAAACATTTGGTCAGTTTAGTAATTAATAAACATTTTCGCATCACAAGCATTAAATATAAAACTAAGCAACTATGCGGTCTTAGTGAAAAAAATATCCTGTGATGTTAATTCTGGATATTTTGCCCTATTTATGACCTTTTGATACTGTTTATTTTGCATAGGCAAATTTACCATCGCATTATGTTCTACACAGGCATGAAGGAATTAAATAGATACCAATAATTTACATGATGAAATGCATGCACAAGGTTCAGCATTATCAACATTTGGTTGGCTTTCCTTTAGCAGCTTTAAGAACATCAGTGTGACTTTTTGTGACCAAAAGCCAAGATTCACTAGTAATGTTTAAAGAAGGGTAAAACAAATACTAGTCAATAATCATGGGAACAACATTTGGTGCATTTGACTCATCTCATAAAACTATGGAAGTCTATTTACCTCCTTGATGTGTGTGGTGTACGATTAATAATTCGCACAGGTGTATCACACTCTGGCATTATACTGAGGCCGATGCTGTTTTCGGCTGGTACCTCGTTCTGAACTTGTAAAGTAAACCTCTCATCGTCCTGTATGGTCTAAATTCAAATTGTTCTAAGTAAAGCAAAAGTGATGGCTGAGGACATTTTACCATTTGTCTACCCATCGTGAGTGAGAGATTTCCGTTACTCGTTGTCTATGTGGGATTTTAGCTTCAATACGAAACTAAAGAAGCAAATGTCAGTCATTAAACACGTCTTTTGGTTTTTCAAAACCATGTGAGAAGCATGAAAATTCATTTTTGTTTTGTTGTTGTTTTGTTTTAACCATTCCTGTAAGTAAACCAGTATAACCTGATGACTGGATCCTGTGCCATGTCTAAACTCTTAAAGGTGCCAGAACAGGTTGCTAGAGTGATTTCTAAGACCACCCATTGGAATTGATTTTCTCAAGAAGCATATGATTGGTGGATCTTTACCCATTGTCTTGGTTCCACAGAAAAATAAATGCCCCCCACCGCAAGGATGTTGAAGAATCCTTGTGGAAAATGATGATTCAATCCGTTTGCCCAAAATCAAACAATTGTTTTCGGTCAACGGCTGCAGTCAGACTATATCAGCACCAAAACCATCCTTTGTTTTTCCACACCAGGGCTGATGCACAACTCCATTTCTAAATAACACATTCTAACTGATACCATCAGATCAGAAATGTAGAAGGGGTGTTCATGTCAAACAAGGACTTTTGATTGTGCAGAATAATAGAACATAGTTATTAGAGTAAAATCTGCCTTTATTTCTCTATATAATCCCCTGTTTCTGAGATTTCCTAATACCCAGCATGCAGTCACCTTCTGGAAATGCAAGTGATCGTATGTACAGTTCACACAGGCAGGTGCATTTCTTCCACAAGTTGGCGACAAGTTATCAATCGATTTTCAAGGATCAGACGTTTCACTCGCTGAATATTCACAGAAACAGTTGCAGTGGGCTGTGAGTCAGCTCGGCTGGGATCATTATTCACATCCTTCTTCACTCACAAGAAATTTTATCACAAGTTCTGGTTTGACTTGAACACCCCTTGTGGCTAAATCACCATCCTGTGCATCACCACTAAAAAAAAAAAAAAATCTCGGTGATCTTATGACTGCAAAAAAAGGGGCAAAGAATCTAAGACTATATGCGTCTTTAAGGAACTGAAAACCTTCTCAGGCACCTTCACAGCTAAGAGTGTATGAAATGGCATGACAGTGTACTGTCAGTTCCATTCAGTTGCATTAAAAAAAAAAAAAAAAAGGTCATTTATGGAGAAATGTCTTTTCTGTCTGTTTTGTGTATCATTTTACAAATAAAAAAAAGACTTGTCTTATTTTTCTAATAAAGCCTTTTCTGGAAAGTTCTTTTAAATATTTATTTCTGAGAACATCCACAGTTAATCATTCACAAACTCGACTTGTTCTCTATGAAGGACAAAGTGGTGTGCCACCGAATAAGAGCTGATCTTTCAATAAATATGCAACCACTGCACTTGACCCATTGAAAGCATTTGAGTGCTATATATATTTCAATGTAGGTTCTACTTTGCTGACTTTGCACGCCTTTGACAGCCTTTGGCAAGCCTGGCCTTGTTCTGCACCCGTCAGCTGCCTTTGTTATAATGCCGATGAAAGCGGTGAGGTCATGGGTGTGTATATACTAGAAAATTTTGTGCATTTCTGCATTATCTTATCATAACAGACTTGATGTAACATTTAAATGGAAAAGTTTGTTTTTCCCATGGATTCTGAACGGAAAAGGATGGGAAAGAACAAAAAAGGGAAAGTACAAAGTATTAAGAGGCTTAAGCGCTGTAACTTTTTAAGACTTAAGGTAAAAAGTGCAGATTTTATACTATTAATTATCCAAGCAAATGTTTGTATGCCAATAGAAAGGAAAGTAATGGAGCACTGTTCATAAAGTATGCTGACTATTTTTACATCCAGAAACAAAAGTGAGAGCAAAGGCTACAAATACAGTTTTGTTTTTTTTACTGATACCAAATGCTCTGTATTCTCTATTCTATGTATTTACGGTAAGGCTTCTGTAACAGCAGGTTTGCACTCTTTGTTATCTGTTATACTGTGAAACTAATAATAAACAGCTAATACGGTGTTAAGGAGTTCTTAGATCATGAAAAAAAATCACTTTTCAATGGTGAAGTTTTCTTAATATTAATGAACAGTCTCCAGAGTCATTAAGACAGGAGAAAACAAACAGACCGTTGGTGAGGGATTGACTTTATACGTTAGCTGTTCTCAGGTAACTTGTTTTGCAAATATTTCATTGCATTTATTGCAACTTACTAATAAAAAGTACATTAGTTCTTTGGATAATAAAGAATAAAATGAACTATTGTCCAACTGCTGTGTCTTCCGGTTTCCTCTTACAGTGCAAAGACATGCTGATAAGACCAGTCCGTGTTCCCAAATTGCCTGTAGTGTGTGAATGTGAATGTAAAATAAAATTATATATAAACAGTTTGTCAGGAGAACATGATAAACGCTGTTTTCTGACTTTGGTTAGTTTAGACTGAATTAGTTTCTGGTTAAAACACTGTGAAGACACACAAGTGATTTGTGTTAGAGACATGAGACAGATGTGCTCTGTCTGTGTGTGTGCGTGGGAAGCGTGTTTGCTTTCCCTGGTTCTATCTGTTATTACAGTAATTGTGATGCAAAGAAAACATGCACAAAATACCATCTATCAGTTTGTAATACGTCATTTGAAAAAAAAACATGTTTTTCTCAAAACTGCAAAAGATGGAGTTTCTCATTTTACTGTCAAACTGCTCACATACAACCTCACACAGTATAAGTAACTCAAAGAATTACAGTGACAAATGCAAACTGACATTTGAAGCCCAATTATAAAAATCTGTTAAAATGATAGCCAACACTTCTGGATCATTTCTTAATACATTCAGTTTTAATAAATACAAGCAGCTCTAGCAGACAACATGGCGGATAAACAGCATGGCATGCGAAGCCCTGCATCAGAGAACATGAGGGACGGACATGCTTGAGACACGGTCCAGAAGACACTAAAGGTATTACTAGTGCTGACGTTCCACTGGGGAAAAAAAGTACAATCAACGTGAACCCAGTAGTCTGGCCTTGGAGCGTGTCGTTCTGGGGCATGGAGGATGATCTGGTAACAAACACCCTGCTGAATTATTTACATGTGGATCCTCATTAGGTTTGATAGCGCAGTAGCGCAGTGTATCCGCCTCCTCTGGCACAGATCTGCAGCAAACCGCTGAAGGAGCTCACAATGGAAATTGATTCTTCTCCTTCTCACTTCCTGTCCGTTGTCTGTGGAGACACATGACTGCACTTGTGATACAATGGGACCAGAAACAAAAGGACTCTGTGGTTTCTGTTGTGCAGAAAACCTCTCGAGAGCGACATGGAGGTTTGTTTTGCGCAAATAAAACATACATGCATCCCAAGGCTGCGCTATTAAAAGAGCTGCCCTGCTAACCTTAGTGACACATTAATTAATGGCCAAAGGCATTGCTGAAAATAGCTCAGCGATTAAACCGGTGTCGTTTCTCCAACTGCTGATCTGGATCAGCTTCCCCAAATTGCAGTTCCCATTAGATAAGCTGAAAAATCAACATCTAAACCCATTTAGTGAAATTAGGGAAAGATCTTATAAAAGGGAACTAGGCTGAGTATCTTTATCCATTGTGTGTAATTTATTTCTATTCCTACACATTTTTACATAATTGTAAGGAACTAAAAGTCTGTAGGATTGTAGTTGCTCAGTATTTAAGCTTGGAGTGAGAAATGTGAACATGGAAGAAGAACTAAAAGTGAAGCTGTACTCAAAGTGAGATTAGGAAGTCTTTCAGTTTTAGATGCTGAAAATTAATTATATTGAAAAGAACATATTAACATTTAAACATTCTCAATGCATTAGCAAAATAAACACAGGCATAGATTTATCATCTCCATTTTTTTTTTGGAAAAAAAGTGCTGGTTTCTACTCCTCTAGCAATAAGAGCAGGGTAAAAGTCTAACTACACCAAACCAACAGCAGAGGTTTTAGTTCGTCTGCTTTCCTTCTGCTGGGGAAAAAAAAGTAACAACACTGGTTAATATCTCAAGCTGAGCTGGGGTTAGCAACTGCAGATTTATCCAGTATTATTCAATCACTCATTGTTTATACTACTTTATCCTGTATACAGGGTCGTGGGTGGATCCTATCCTAGGAAATATCCGAGGCAGGGTACACCCTGAGCAGAGTGCTAATCCATTGCAGGACACACACATTCTCTCATTCATAGACTAGGGATAATTTGGGAATGCTTTGGGAAAACTGTGGGATGAGACCGGAGACCCGATCAAGCGCGGAGGAGAACATGCAACCTCCATGCACACGGACCCTGTAGTTGCAAGGCGTCGGTGCGAAACACTAACCTACCGTGCCGTCCGAATATTATTCACTCACTCACTCACCATCTATACCGCTTAATCCTGTATTCAGGGGCAGGGGGGCCTGGACATCTCAGGAGACTTAGGGCACATGTCAAGGTACACCCTGAACAGGGTGCCAATCCATCACAGGGCACAGACACACACACATACACTCACTCATTCACACACTACGGGCAATTTGGAACGCCAATTAGCCTAACCTACATGTCTTTGGACTGTACCCGGAGGAAACCCACCAAGCACGGGGAGAACATGCAAACTCCATGCACACAGAGACGGGAATCGAGCCTGGCCGGGGATCGAACACGGACCCTGGTGGTGCAAGGCGACAGTGCTAACCACTACACCACCGTGCCGCCCGAATATTATTCAACCAAATATAAATATTTTGATTATTTAGTTAATTTTATTTTGTTCACTGTTATGCCATAGTGATGAGCAAACGAGTTTGTTTGATGTGAAAGGTCATAAAGTCAAACACCATCAGTTTTGTTGAGAGGACAGTGGAGAATAGCCCTGACAGGTCCAAGCTACTTTTACTTTTTTAAAAGTTGTCCAGTTTCCTAATGGAGACTCAGATTCCTGTTCTTAGCTGACAACAGTGGAACCGATTGTTGTCTTCTACTGTTACAGCAAATCAAAGTTGTACTTTTAAATTCTCTGATGCTTTTCTACTTACTATGGTTGTAAACAGTGGTTATTTAAATTATTGTACCCCGTCAACTCAAACCAGTCTGGCTACTCCTTCTACTTCCTCTCACTAACAAATCTGGTGCTGTGATGAGTGTTTGAAATACGAGGATAAATCAAAACTTATCCACACTCTGGCTATATTAAAACTTCGATTGGACCCATACTGTCATATCAGGGCTTTCCATTCAAAGTCTTCCTAGTCACTACTGTGCAGGTATAAACATGTTGCATCAGGTCATCTATAACTGCGGTGCGAGCAAAAATGGATGCCCCACTTGTGATTTGCAGGAAAGGAGAACAACAATCAGTGATTAGTTTTTTGTGGTCTGAGGGTGTACCTGGTGCTGAAACACCTCTCGGAAGAGCGTAAACAGAAGCGTTTGGATATCTGCAAACAAAATTAGGGCTCTATGATGCTCTAATGAAGATGAAAGTATCTTAAAGAGAATCATTACTGGTGACGAGACATGGATTCATCACTACATGCCTGAGAGTAAACGGCAGAGTATGGAACGGAAACATCCTGAGTGTGGATAATTTTTGACTAATCAAAGTGAGTGAATACAGAACACGGAGTCATGTCAGGAGTTACACGTGTACTCTGATGTCACAGATATGTCGCAGTTATGTTCACTGGCATATAATTCAGTCCTAATAATGCGTTCTAATTCAGTTTACCACTCGCACCCTGGCGATAAAGAGTGCTGCAGCAGCATCCTCAAACTCACGCACGTCCATGCTCGGCCCTTCCTGCTCCCTGCTGGTACCTTGCGTCTCAGCCATGGCGCGTGCCAGCTCAGCAGGTGAGATCTTAGCACTGGCCTCTAGGTAACGTGTGGCGTCAGGGCCATGTGAAGTGTCCAGTGCCTCTCGCAGAGCCTTGAGGACAGCATCACACAGTTCCCGCTTGGCAGGTTGCTTAGGATAACACGCCACAGCAGCATACAGGCATCGTGCTCTGCGTACGTACTCAGAGAACGCTGCCACCGTGAGCACCGCCTGCCGAAAGAGCTCAAAGGGTACGACCTCATAATCATGGCACTGCAGGTGATGCAGGAGTGGGGCAGCCACTGTCTCTGACAGGACACTGTCATTACACAGACAGCGCAGCATCTCGCTGTAGAGCCGGCCCTGGATGCCACCAGGGAGATGCTGGGCGGAGCCACACTGGCTGAGCAGATCATAAGCCACACGGATGTTGTTGTTGAAGGCAGATCTGAAAGCAGGCAAAGATACTGGTAAAGATATGTTCCATTTAGATGTGAAACAAATGATAAATTCACCTACAGTTGGTTTCAGACGTATCGGCAGTCTTTTGTTATAAAATGCATAGAAATGATTGGCTGAAAATAAGACAGAAATCTAACCTTTAATAAAGGATTATTGGCCATATCAAGAGCTTGATTCTGCAAAAAATGCACTGAAGCACTTTTTGTGGATTTGGATTGTACATTTTGGATCACTGTAAAACTATACAATATTATTTGGGGGGTGAGTCAAAAATGATCCACACCCTAACTTTAGAATTTCTTGACGTAAACTTAACATAAAAGACAATTACATAATTTTTCGACATTATCTTCTTGCTTTTAATAAGCTTTGCCCATCTGCCAACAAGCTTTCCTATTCCCTCATTAGAAATGTTTTAGGCTGAGTCAAATACACCACTGTCTTCGTTTTTTTCATCAGAAGTGAATCTTTGTCCTTGCAGGGCTGCTTTCAGTGGACCAAGCAGGTAAAAATCTAATGGAGCATGATCTGGACTTTACGGAGGATGCTTTAACACCTAAAGAAAGACGTTTTTACAGAGTGTCGACAGTGTGTGGATGTGCATTATCATGCAAGATCACAGCACCCTTAAATAACAGTTCCCTATGTTCAATCCAAAGTTTTGGCCTCAACTCTTCAAGAAGCATCTCGCTGTAACGCAGCACTGTTGATTATCGATCATTTTGTCCGATAATGTTCCAATACTGGCCCTTGAGAATCCCAGAAAACTGTAGGCATCAATATTCCAGCTGATTTTTGGATTTTTTCTCGGTCAGCAAATTGAGGATGTTTTTGTTCCATACTCTGTTGTTCCATAATCTCAGGCTCCTAGTGATGAATCCATGTCTTGTCTCAAGTAATGATTCTCTTTAAAGAACTTTCACCTTCATTAGAGCATTGGCCCAAATTTTGTTTGAGCTTTTTTTTGCAGATCTCCAAACGCATCTGTTTATGTTTTTCCATGAGTTGTTTTGGCACCAGATATACCCTCAAAACACACACACACAAAAGGTAAAAAAATCACTGCATACGTCTCTTCTTTTGTGGGGCGTCCATTTTTGCTGACACTACACTTACTACAAATAAACTGGGGAGACAGTACGGTTGAACGGAAAGCGCTGAAAAGACAGTGTGGTTAACAGTTACCCCTATACACTTGTTGTAATAAGTCATGTAATGACTGAAGTTAAGTATGAGAATGATCCACCATCCACAAGACATGGTGCGTCAGTTAGAGTGTGTTTCCAATGAAGGATAGGATATACACTGATCAGCCACCTAGTATTGAGTAGGTCTGGTGAGTGGGATATATTAAGTGAAACTTTTTTTCCTAAGTTGGAAGCAGAAAAAAAATGAACAAGCATAAGGACTGCAGAGTCCAAAACTGCAGCTCTTGTGGGATGTTTCTGATCTGCGGTGGTCAAGACATACAAAAAGTAATCCAAGGAAGGAAAGCCGGTGAACTGCTGACAGGGTCATGTGTGGCCAAGGCTTGCTGATCCACATGGGAATGAAGGCTGGCCTGTGTAGTCCGGTTCAATTAATGAAAAGGTTAATACTAGTTGTGATATACTGTAAAGGTGTCAGAATACATAGTGCATCAGTGGCAATCAGTTATGGTAGCAAGAGGGGGGATCTACTCAATATTAATCGGGTGGTCATAATGTTATGGCTGATCTGGTGTATGTTAGTTAACTGACAAGCTGGTATTTTACAAAGACAACCCCCCAACCTTATGCAAATTCTAGAGAAAGATGAAACCCCACACCTCTGGGAGTGATGCGCTAAGCTGAGGTGCCAGAGCGCCTTGTTGAGCTGCTGCTCTTCCAGCGCATGCAGATATTTTCCTTCTCCGTCACCATCTCCTCCATCACCACCTCCGCCGATCTCAGTCTCCGCGGCTTCATTGGTGAAATGCTCAGCCAGAAATGCTATCGGATCCTCCGGTCGGGCCTCCACCAGTTTCAGCAGAGTGCCCTGGAGCAGCGCGCTCACTCCGGCCTGACACAGGAACTCCTCGTCTCTCTCGGCTTTGGCGGATTTTGGCTCCGCAGCGACACCCGAGCGCCTCTTTTCAGCCATTAAAGCGAAATTTATACCTTTTCATTTAAAATGTAAAAATGTAATCATTTGCCAGAGGAGACATGTGACAGCGCGATAAAACGAGCGCAGGTTTATTTTGAAACATGCTAGCTGGTACGCTAGTCCTGCACAGGTGATCAGACAGTGTTGCTATGGATACCTCTGCTGGTCATGCGCAGTCGCGCCTTTGAACTGTGCACGTGGTGTTTAGGGTCACATCCTCCACTGTATAGTGCAATGCTGTATAACACATTGCAGTTTGGGATTCAACCCAACGAGAAATCGTTTAAAAACGTATTAGGCCCATATTTTACCTCAGAGAAATTAATGTTTTAAATGATAATTAAAATATACCCACACAAAAACAATTTGTATGCCATATGACAAATTCCCCAAATGTAAATAAATAAATAAATATAGTTGTAAGCAACGATGAGCGGGCCCAAGCACCCTGCGCTATCGCCACCCGGGCGGATTGTGTCCCAAATCTCCTTGGATAAGCTCCTCTTCAGGGTAAGAAGGGAAGCACGTTAAGCGATGCACCCATCATGCATAATGCCGACTATACAAGCCTCAAGAGTCCGTGTTATGATCTGGAGGTGGTCAGGTCTAGGCTCAGCAACATTATGTAGCAACAAAATGAAGTCAGTTGATGGCCTGAATGACCAGGTTATCACATAAGTGGAGTTTTTATTACCTGATGGCACAGGAATATTCCCGGACTCAAATTATAAAAAAGAGTGGTTCTGGAAGCATGAGAAATCATTTTTCAACCATACTGTGTGCTCTAATCAGAGTCAACGGTGATTGAAATCAGTGCATGACTGAGTTAAAAAGAAATAGATGCGCACAAGCAATAACATTCTGCAAATAAGAGACGTGAAATGGCACCAAACTTCCCTTACAAAAAATAACTGCAGTTTCTGCAGTTTTTGTGAAGTAGAATGCAGTACAGCGCAGTTGGAGTGCAGTACAGTGCAGTTGTATTGAAATATGATTCTGTAACGTTGTCCATTGTAAAAAAAAAAAAATAATAATAATAATTAAAAAATAATAATAATAATAACTTCAGCTCCTGCAGCTTCTGGGATAAAAACTGCAGTTATACTGCAGTTTTGTAAAGTACAATGAAATACTATTTATTCAGTACTATTTCAGTTAAATGCAGTTGGAATGTAGTTGTATTAAAATATTATTCTGTAACTTTGTAATTATTGAACAGTTAATCCTGCAATGAATCCTGCAGTCCTTAACTAGGTTATTCTATTATTATTATATTATGTTTATAGTTTGGTTTAAGAAATATAGGATCCTACTAAAGTCATTCAGTGAAGTGATGTGTGTCTCAATTGTAGTTTGTGATTCTGACTTCTGAATGCCAGGGTCATCTTATTTTCAGGCACAGACAAACAGAAACCAGTTGGGAGCAGGTAGAAGCAAATAGAACACGTGTGCAAGGAAAACAATAACGTCTTCCTCTTATACTCTTCCACAGTAAAACTGAGACGTGCTTAAATATGCACCACTGTACGATTTGCCCTCACCAATCAATAAGACTACAAGATCACATCTAATCCGTTTGTGTATGTAGTTATTGAGAAACTCAGACAGGATGGAGTACTATAACTATCTTATAGACTTTATTATTGAAAAAACGGTACACATTCGCGACATATCAGAATTAAATCATGAGGACAATTTCAAAGTTCAGCCAAGAAAACTTGCCGAGTTGGAAGAATCTAGAAAGGGGGCGTGTCGTCTTGTGGAGGAGGAACACAACCTGAGCGATGGCCCCGTCACGTCATTCAGTTAAGTGGTGAGTGGGACCTTAAGTGACTTTTATTATTTTACAATATATATATATATATTTAACTAGTTATTGTATTCTATCGCTATGCGGTGTTAATGGCATTGTCCTAAATGTGTGCGTGTTTTCTAATGTTAACCGCTATACTGTTAGCATGCTAGCTAGGATTCAGTTGTAAATGTATAGCTCAGTTTAACTATAGACCATATAAGTGCAAGTTGATTTCTTAATGTGTAACACTACACAATGTGAGAGCTGTTAAGAAGCGAATAAAAATTATTTCGGCTGTAAACGTCCTGTGTTTGTTTCTGTAGTCGTCCATCAGCCCTTACAGGAGAGAGAAGATTGAGAGGAGGGCTGTGTTCCTCTCCAGTGTTCCTCTTATCACCTCAGTGCAGACTCTGGGAAAGGGGAAGAGGGAGAAGGCCAAGAGGTCAGCATTAGACCCTGGGCAGACTTCACTCCTGGTAGGAAACATAGTTTTTCTCATCCCTTTATTTTCCTTTCCTAAAAACAAATTTTAAGTTTGTGACCTTTTTTTTTTTAATCATTCAGATTTGGCTGGGTGTGTAATAAGATTTTTTTGTGGGGTGTGGGGTTCTCAGAACACATTTATATTTTTGCTTAGTCAGTCTTAAACTTGTTTGTCTTCATGTTTCAGAAAGACGTCAAGAGGTGGACATCACTCTGTGGAACAAAGGTGTGGTTGGATTTTACCTGATAAAATATTACAGGATTATCTAAAATCTCACACTGTCTACCAATGGTCCACTTTCTTTTTATGAATCCAATGGTGCTCATTCGGACAACAAAACACTTCTCTGAGTTTCCTTCTTGATAAGCATTTGCTTTATTTGTTGTCTTTTGTTAATAGAATCCGCAAAGCCTCAAACTCCGCACATGGCACTAAGGGGACCCTCCCAGCCCAACAAACAGCAGCTGTTATAGGTGAGTAAATTGAGTTAATATTTTAATAATATTTGGTCATTCCACATATAATCAACCAGAGTGATTATAAGTCTGAATCTAAACCAATGCCAGAGTCATCACATTCACATTACATTCTGAAATCTTAATTAATTAACAGGGTCACTATCAAAAACAGCAAACTTGAGCCATTATTTAGCAATAGTTTAGGACATAATGACAGAAATAGATCGTTTCTCAGTAAAACATGTAATGTTGAGTATATATGGAATGATTTCATTTTAATTATTCAAATGTGTTTTTTTACACATCTTGTAATCAATATTTGTCTTGCTGTTTGCTTTTCAAGAATGCCTTTAAAGTAAAGGAAGGTGAAACTGTTTATTCAAACAAAGTTGAAGAATGAAGGGGCGTCAAACCTCTCCAGGCTTCCAGCTGCAAACCTCAAGCCTTGTAATATATTCACATACTTGACTAGTCATACACTGATTGACAGCAGTGTCTCCTAGCAGCAGCACTGTTGAACAGTAATATTGCTAAGTGTTAAAGTGCTTTCATGGTCTGTTTTTGGTTGTTTTTAATGTTTTAAGTGTGTTGCTTTATTGATTTTTTTCAAATTAAATAATAAAATGAATTGCAACAATTTTGTTGTAATGTAGTTGTATTACACTACATCACACATTTAGATTATAGAAATACTGTATGTAATTTTTCAGCTTTATTCAAAAGCGTACATTTTATTTGCAGTACAACTACTATTTTAACTGCAGTAGCTGTTTAATATTAACTGTAGTATCGCAGTATTACTGCATTATATTGCAGGATTATTGCAGTATTACTGCAGTAGTTATTGCAGTCATTATTGCAGTATTACTGCAGTATTATTGCTACTGCAGTATTAAGAAAAAAATGCAGTAATTTTGTGTCCAAATTACTGCATTTCCTGCATATGTACTGCATATGTAGAAAACTTGAAAACTGCAGTTATTTTTTGTAAGGGTTGGGCCTTATTAATCAAAGTGAAGTTCACCTAGGACAGCAGTTAAAATATGGCAATCGTGTGATTTTTTTTCTTCAGCACTTCACATAAACTAATCTTGGCCATCTTCTCTGGCATTGCGTAAAAGCTGCAACTGTTGCACATCTGCATAGTATTTATAATCATATTGAACCTGTAAATTCATTCATGTAGACAAGAAATTCTTAAGGATTGATACAGATACGCTAAGTACCTAATAATAAATATCTTCAAAAGCATATTTGCTAAATGCCTATTGTGGTTTTTACATTGTGATACAGGAATGTCATTGTAGCAGTGCCATTGTTTCAAATGCATTTTTAGTTTTTTATAATTCATACAATACAAAACCGTTTGGTAGTGTCAAACTAACTGGATTTATATAAGCAAATGATTGACAAACCTTGACTCATTATTTGAAACAAGGAAAAAAAAAAACGTTTATTTATTTTAACATTACAAAAAGCCTTTACAGTTTCTAAAAATAAGTACCACACTGTCAATTTAAGAAGTTGTATGAACATTATAGCATGTATAACAAACAATTTTTCATTTGCATTTCTTGATCAATAAAAGACGATGTGCGAGTTTTGGGAAGCGTTCAAAACTAATATTTACATTCACATTGTTTCACTGCTATGATCTATGATTATTGTGCCCTGATACAGTTGGTGGTTTTGGAAGCAAAAAAAATGTACAGTATACTTGTGGGACTGTGGTTCTTCAAGGACCATCGAAAGAGAGGTGGAACTTGTGTTTATATTAGTAAAGTTATCAATTGTAGTGGAAGTGCATTTTAAATATAATTTGTTTGATCACCTTCCTGCATATTAAAAGAAATATTTATGTTCAATATAGCTGGTTCGAGAGAGACAAAAAAAAAACAAAAAAAAAACATTTAAACGATATTCAAATTACTACATGACTTACAGTTGAATAGTAGAATAGTATTTTGTGTTATTGTTTAAAGCAAGATGATGCATTACTGGTTAAAGGTCCCTTTAGCATTAGTGCAAAGTTAGGAGTGATGAAATGCTCAGTCATTGGATATTTTTTTATCTGTCATTCTTCTGGTCACCGGCTCCATTGCATTTGATGAAATTGTATGCTTTGGTAGTGATGATGTTCTCCTTTGTGGCTACAGGGCTGTAAACCTCCTTATCTTGACATACCTGGAAGCTATTCTGAATCTTGTACTCGAGCTGCATGTGGTTCTGAGGGGGAAGACCGAGGCAAGCCCTGTGTGAGAGAGAGGGACAAACCATTTCAGCGATACTGCAGTGTACAGGATCATTATATATATATATATATGATTATGATGTTAGACATGCTCAGACTGTCAAAGTGTGCAAACCAGACAAGCACCTACCTATCCACCCTACTATGTAGCAGTGACACAAAGTGCTATCTAGCTAAGTAACATTAAATGCAGTGGCAACAGATTCAATTAAATCAGAACTTTCCAAAATCTTTAGCAGACTAGGCCTACATCACCATCACTTGCTCGCATTTTAACTTGCCTGTGCTTTTAATTTGTCTCCCATTCAGTGGCTACCTGGATCAGAGAAGAAAGGGGAGGGGGGGGGGAACTCCTCAATGGCTCTAAACCATTTAATTACTACTTCATTACTTCCCACTGGCGTGCATGGATTACTAACGCTATGACAACTACGCCGTAACCTACTATATCAGAGTGTAACATCAAGCCATCAATAATACAAGACACTAAACCCTTAGCCAAATCTGTAATTGTTGATCACATCTCTAAGCAGACTAAACTTTAACGGCAGAGTCTTTAGAATTGAGATTAAATTTAGGACTGCTTGATATTAACAATTTTTTATTTTTATATTGCTAATTATTAAGAAACAAGGATAGGATTCCCAAAATAATATAAAATAAATAAATACTGGGTCATGATGGTAAAAATCTACATGACATCAAACTTTTTTTTTTTTACCTCATGACATTTTCGATGCAGGCTCGCTGACGGAAGAACGCATTGACCACAGGTGCCTTGGGCGGGACGAGCGGGGCCTTGCAAAGAAAGCTGAGAAGAGACAGAACACTGTGGAAGGACTGGAAGGATGAGTCCTCCTCTGTGCGGAATGTGATTCGCTGGCACAACTCAGTCAGTATGACCAGGTCAAGAATGATAGGACTGGCCAGCAGAGAGTCCTGAAATTAAAAACCAAAAATATTAAATGTTAAAAAGGTAATTGGGACACAGCTAAATAAAAATTGTTTATTATAAATAAAAACAGGCTTTTTACATAATTACAGGTTTCAATAAGTCTATTTAACATTTCAATAAATTAACTTATTCAGCACAAATTAACACACTAGTCGTCCTTGGACATCACCAAAATCAGCTGAAGATGATGCAGTTCATAAGTGACCCAGCAATGAGCTCACCTCACACGTGTTGTGGATCGCTATTGTGTTTGTGCCACCCATCATGATCTCTGAGGTGTACTCATCCATTGCTCGTTTGCTGTCTCCCACATAGGGAACGTACTTGATGACCACCTAGATTGACAAATTCTACATGTCACAACATGAAAGGCACGCAGGACCCCACCCAATGAACAAATATAATTAACAACATTAATCGAATTGGTCTGCTGCCATTACTGTCGTCACACAAGGATCATTTACGACGAGCCATCATCTAATGTCTAGTCAGTTGCAGTGCACGTTACAAAATTACTATGAATGTCAAAGGAATCATTCTTACACAGTGATCAGGTTTCTCCCCAGGCTTGTATAGCACTGGATTGGACTCCACTATGTCATCCACCACATTGCTTTTGGAGATCTCTTTAGACCGGAACTGCTGTGGGGCGGACAGGTTCATGCCATCGTTGTTTCCCAAGTGATTGTAACTCACAATGGAAGTTGGCTGCAATTCAAGAAAGGCACATGATAAAAATCACCTAGGGCAACAATGCAATATTGACTGACTAAAATATCTACATTTCTCTTACCTTGATTCCAGAACTGACTAGAAAATCCACCAAAACTGATTTCAATTTTGTCTGGCCCGATTTAAAGTCGTCTCCGCCTATGAAGACCCCTTTTTGAACAGCCAGTTCTACGGCTCCAGGAACAAAAGTGTTCTGAGGTGAGCCGTTGATGTAGGCACAGCCCTCCAGGATACTAGCCACTGCAAACAGGGTGGAAGGAGATACTTCTCCTCCGTTCTATATAGAAGAGATAACTAAATGTTGACTCACTGGTTAAGCCTATGTCGGTTAATCATGACTGGGTGAAAAAAAAAAAAAAAAAAAAGTATTCCAAGGATGTTAACTTTGACCTAATTTTAAATAGGGAACCACTCCCTAAAGTTGACATTTAAAAACAATTAAGTTTCGAGGAGACCTTTCAGTCAACGCATTGCATCTGCTATAATTAGCAATAACTTGGCAAAAGTGGCAGATACAAATGCATGCTTAAGCAATTTTTGTTGAACTTGTTCCTACAAGATTTAAGGAACTGGCTTACTTATGTGACATTACATGGAACTTGGTCAGTAAAACTTGCACCATTAACTATAATAATAAGATTCGTTTTAGACACCTGAGGTCTTGTGAACTAAATCAATTTCTGTATTTCTATGATACAAAGTTGTGTTTGAGATCAGTACTAGACATTATGTGCCTATTAGTTACCTGGATGGTAGCAAGAAGGTTATCGGCCGTGTCATTGACACCAGTCACGATATCGGAGAACCTCTCCGTGTTTGCTGTCCATAGCACTATCACTTTGTCTACATTGCTCTTCTTCTTGAAGTCACGGATATCTCTGCGGATTTGTTCCATCTGCATAAATACCCATGCAGGCAGTATGAGTTTGCTGGAAATACTTTGAAATAATCAAGTGCAAACACGTAATAGTCAATATTTTGATCTTTGTACCTGCTCTGCCTTGGTGCCTGTGAGGATGTTGTCCGCTCTGTGCTCCTGGTTGGCGGCGATGAAATCTGGGATGTAAATGGAGGGCCTTGGTTTGAGCTGGCTCATGTGGGGGCGAAGCATCTCCTGAAGGCTCCAGTCAAGAACCTGAGCACGTTCCATGGCACAACCAAGATCCATGTAGGAGATATCCCAACCTAAAACAGACAGCACATTGATGCACTTCCTAAGCTATAAAGAAACAAAGACATCATGCCATGTAATGATTTCTGCAGTGATGAACAAATGCATTATATATCTTGGACAGGTTTCAGAATGACTCTGAAAATCTAATGGCAAACTGCTGGCTTCTGCTGGCTTTTCCTATTGTGTCAAGAGGTCGTTGTAATCTATTGGCAGCCTGTTTTTTTTTGGCACAGGTTTGATGCTCTTCCCATTAACGCTGCAACACTTCCATTTCATCTGGGCTTAAAACAAGTGTATTTGCAAACACCATGCACTGGGTTTGGCTTTGGAACTGAAGCACTAGTGCCCCCTAGTGGTTCAACAGATCAGTGTGGAAATTTCCATCCAAGCCTATTCCTATTCTCTGCTGTAAGCCTGAATTTGTATGGAAATTTCCACCACACATTGGACCCTTCGAATCACCCCACAAACTAGTAAGATAAAAGTCATACATGTAAAAATACAAAAGCAACAGTTATAGTTATATGATCTTTCTCATATGCCTCACACAGCGCAAGACTTTTTGTAACAAGTAAAGAAACGTAGATAATGTGTTAATTGCGATGATAAAACATTTTTTTTCTTTTTTGGTCATTACCATCAAACATGATGTCATTGGGGTGCACCATTGGCAGCAGTTCTCTAAACGGCACAAAGATTTCACCCTTCGGTCCTGAGCCCAGAGACACAGTGGAAGACTCCAACAATGAACCATAATAATTGGCATACTGTGGAAGAGAACTCTATTAGATACAGAGTACAGGTGAAACGTATAGGATTTACACTTTTTGGGTAAAACATGGTCAGATTCCCTCCCCCCAGACTGTCCATTTATTCCATCAGACAAACAGATTAGGAATTGAAACCCTTTAATATATTTTTTTACCTTGACACCAGTCTTGGTTCTCCAGGTCAGGCCAAGCTTATTGGCCAGCACAGCAGCGGTAACGGTGCTGCCATTGTTTCCACCCCAGCCCACGAGCATGACACCAAGCTTGGGCACATGGCGCTCTGTGCAGAATGTAAACTCGGTACTGTGGGGCGTCACCTTGAGGTAAAGAGAGAAAACATGGTAGCTGGTAACCTTAGGAGATACTTGACCAGGACTTTCCAAAGGAAGTGCTAATATAATAGGATATTGCAACAAGCTGTCATGACACGCTTTTTTAAAAAGCAATGTGCATGTTATAAGCCATCTATTATTTTTAACAGTAGATTAGATTACTGTATACTAATAATCAAATTTTTCCAAATTGTCTTTCACAAGCGAATAGGAGGATGACATGTTGCCTTGCACCTCCAGGTTCAGGGTTCGATTCCTCCCTCAGGCTCATGTCCAGGTAATATAATATGCATGCTCTCCCCATGCTGCGTGGATTTGCTGCTTGTGCTTCGGTTTCCTCCCACAGTTCAAAGACATGAAGGTTAGCTTAACTGGCATTACCAAAATATCCACAGTGTGATGGTGAGTGTGTATAATTGTGATGGATTGCCTAACGCATCCATCCTACTGTTGACTGAATAAGTAAATAAGGTACCATGAAAAAAATTCTAAAAAATTATCAGATACAACTTGAGGCTTTATTTTGAAGCAATTACTGGAATATATGCTGAATATATGCTGTGATATATGCAGAAGTGATGCATGCTTGTTTTGCCAATGCAAGTGCGTAGTAGTAGTAGTATGCGCATGCGCAGTGAAGGGCAACTTAAGCAGCCGCCTCCCCTTCATTCATTCATTCATTCATCCATCCATCTTCGGGAACTACTTCATCCTGGTCTATCCGAGGAACAGGATAGATGGGACACTAGTATTCTCTCTTTTTTTCACACAGATCTAATTAGCTAGATGTCTTAAGTAAGAAAAAAAAAATCTTGTTCTAGTCTCACCGTGTACGCGTCTCCGTGCTGGGTCACTGAGGTGGTGTGGTACGAGTACCGGGACTCGATAAACTTCTCAGTGTAGTGCACATTGGGGCTGTTGATGCGAATTTTCTCTGACATCATTCGGAATCTGTACAAAAACAAGTTTATAAACAAAATAAACGATATGGTAATTAATCCTATCATTGATAACTACAAATGCAAAAATACATTTCTCAAAGCACACAGGAAGCGACCTTATAACCGTTTGCATATATCTAATGCCATATCAAACCTACCTTTATACTCTACAAAAATTCAAAATTCAAAACCGACACTTGTTTGAAGTATTTGAAGCACAGGACACATTAAAGGAAGTTGCCAGTTCCGCTGAACGACTGACTGAGATGCTGCATTTCCGCTACTTATGTAGCAACACCGGGTTTCGCTCCGCCCACCGACCAATCAAACTGACTTCAGTGATTATTCCAGAAATTTCCATTGTTCTTCATGCCTCTCTTTCCATAAACTGCATATTTTACCTGCAAAACATTAATTTACTATTGTCTTAATGGATTACTGAAATCATTTTAGGTTGTATGAAGGGCTAGATATGGTGGCACAGCTCCCAGAACTAGGGACAGCAGAAAGCAATGTTAAGAGTCTTTAAGAATGTGGGGTTAATGATCATGGAAGAAAGCATTTATTGTTGTTTTTGAGAAAGACTGAATTTGCTTTAAAGGTACTTTTAAAGGTGATGCAACCTACAGAGTGGTAGCTCAGAGGGAACTCCAGGGGCACTGTACCCTCCATGGCTGACCCTGCACTCTGACCCCAGTTACGCAGGGATATGTGAAGAAAGAATTTCACTGTGCTGTAATGTATATGTGACAAAGAAAGGTTTTAACTACATGCTGAGTGGTACTGCGAGGGAAATGTGTTGAAAAAGGAAGAGTTTATATGGAAGCACTGGATAAAGCCGATGACAAGTTCAAGCCACAAAACAAGTCAAGACAAGATCAGGAAGAATGCATTAGATGTCAGAAAATCGGTTTTAAGAGGCCGGGAGAATGAGGGAGCATTGTTGGTGAAAATGTAACCTACCGGAACCTCCATTAAACAAGAAAAAGTAAATGAGAAAACCATGTGCATAATGAAAGGAAATGAAAGGAAACCAGACACAATTTTACCTTAATTTTTTTTATTATTAAGCAAACAATGTTCTACAACATTTTGTTTACGTACACTATTATGTCTGATACAGTATGCTTTAATAGCTATCTAAGCCAGACTTTGTTGTTAATTCTCACTCCGGAAATCTACATCATGTGTAGCATCATGGCAAAAAAATAATAATAATAATTAACAGCTTGGTCAGATCAGTTCTCAGAGATGAGACCCATTAAAAGAGATCAAGTGTTGTGGTAAGTTCCATAGAGAAACAAGGCATATCTCTGTTTTAGGCTTAACCCAGAATTCTGGAGTGGTGTGGAAATTTCCACCAGAATGTCCTGCTGATCAGTGAATAAAAGATGTATCTGATTGGAAAACAAACCAATACGAAAATTCTTAAAATTTAATTTGTAATGTTTTTTTTTTCTGACAGTTTTTTTTCCTATTTGTAAAAACCACAAACTTTCCTCATAAAAGGGAAATAAGAAATTTGTCATAATGTTTTTGATTTAATAGCGATTATATAAATAAAATAACAAAAGAATATGGGGGTGAGTTCCTAAAATCATTAAACCTAACATGCCTCTATTTGTAACTTTCTTGGAATTACTAAGACAAAAAAGCAGCATGTTACTGAGGAAGTGGACTCCTCTGTCAGGAATACTCACACCTAGTGGACATTTTGTAACATTAAATGTTACAATGTGTTTCTTATTGTTTTATTCTTCTTATAATAATAATTATTATTATTAAAAGTTGCAGCTGTAGTTGAAGTAATCCTGGAGGTTGGGGGTGCTGCAGCAGTCAGCTGCCCCCCTAACTTTGGATGTGGTAAATTTCCACACAGGACAAAGGCTGATCTCTGCGGCAGGCTTTAAGGGGTGTGGAAATTTCCACCCTAATGTCCTAAAGAAAAACCAGAACCAAATAATTTTGTTTTATTTTGTGGGACTTCAAAAAGATTATTTTCAGGTGACATTTTAGGCCTGTTTGTAAAAACTGCCAGAAGCAAATGACAAAAAAATAAAATAAAAAATCACTGTAAGTAGATTAGGGTGTTGAGTATTAGTTTATATTAGCTTGGCTTTTGCAATTACAAATACAAATATATGTAATTAACAATACATGAATAAACTTGTATTAATCTTCTACTGAATCATTACATTCTGACTTGTTTCTAGCTAGTTTACGAACTTGTTGCTGCAATCTACATTATGTGGGGCTTGATGTCATGTTTGCAATAAAAAAAAAAGTCTTCCACACAAGACAAATGCTAATCTTTAGACTTTACAAAAAAATGTGGAAAATTCGACTGCATCACTGAACAAACCAGAATTGTTTTGTTTTCTTTTATTTCAACAGATTTTAGACAGCTTGTTAGACCTGATTGTAAAACCTACCTGAGGTAAATTACTAAAACCAGAGATTACCAGGTACATCAGATGTAAATTGGAGAAGATGGAAATTTCCATCTAAATCTAGGCCCAGCCCCTTTACATAGGCTTAGTACAGAGTTACAGGTTGCACGATACTTAAGTACACTTATATTAATCTACTGAATTGTTTAAAAAAAAAAAAAAAAAAAAACATACATGAGGAAGGTTCAAGTCAAACGAAGAGTTGTGGTGACATTTCTTGCAAATAAAGGTAGATGTGTACAAAAGACATCAAGCACAGAACGGTGATAAGATTCTTATTTAAACGATCTAGGCCGAGGTTCTCATCACTAAATATTTTGTGAAAGATCGCTGTAAGTGGATCAAGTGTTGATGGAAATTTCCACTTCCTTAAGAGTTCCTGTTACAATACCAACAGATCTCGACGTACTTACAGTACAAGTAGCGACACAGTTTAGCTCTACTGCAATCATATTAGCACTGTTGAAATAATATTTTTGAAATAATAATAATAATAATAATAATTCCAGTAGTCACGTTTTCAAAACCGAATCGCTGTTGACGCTGAAGGAAGCGAAAGCAATGGAACTATGGAAAGCCAAAAGGCTCATAAAAATCCAAAACTCAGTTTTGCATGAAACTAGGAACTATAAAGTGTGCTTCATAAATGATTAGTTTATTGATGCAACCAGTAATTATGTATGTACTTTAACAAATTATGAAGGATAATAATGTATGTATGTATGTATGTACTGTATGTATGTTATTCAAAATTATTTGCCATTTCAACACATAGCAGTCAGTACGAGTGCATTGGAATTATTTATTTTTTTTTGTGTGCAGAAGCACTGAGAGTCACTCACTCATCATTCTTCATCTGTGCTGCTTTATTCTGTATACAGGGTCGCGGGAGACCCAGGCCACAAGGCGGAGTACACCCTGGGTGAGGTGCCAATCCATGGCAGGGCACACACACATACACACATTCACATGCTCACTCGCATACTCCAGGCAAGTTGGGAATGTGAATTAGCCTAACCTGCATGTCTTTGGACTGTGGGAGGAAACCAGAGCATCTGGAAATCTACAAAGCATGGGGAGAACATGCAAAGTCATTGCACAACAGACCCGAGGTGGGAATCTAACCCTTGACCCTGCTGACCACTATGACACTATGCTGTCTCTCTGAGTCTGTGATTAAAAAGATTAAAAAGAATAAACATACTTCTAGTGAGAAAAACAAAACGACAGATCTTTCGTGGGTCTGTTTATAAATGTAAAAGATTTAAACATCTAAGAACACACGTTTGTTTGTAACCTATGCAAAATGGAAGTTTTAAATACTGTTGACTAGCACAAATTTAAAGACAAACACAGTAGTGGTGTTTTTTTGTTTGTTAATATTTTGTCTACCCTAGCTTGATTCTTACATAGACAGGAGTATGATCAGGACTAATAGTGTTAGATGATGCATAATTTATTATGAATTCATATGATAAACCAGTTACGGATCGGAAGATCGGCGGTTCGAGCCCCAGCTCCACCAGGTTGCTGCTGTTGCCTTGCCCTTGAGCAAGGCCCTTAACCCTGTCTGGAAACCCTGTCTGCTCCAGGGGCGCCGTAAAAATGGCTGACCCTGCGCTCTGACCCCGCCCTACTAACAAGAAGCTGGGATATGCGAAGAATAAAGAATTTCACTGTGCAGTAATGTATGTGTGACCAATAAAGGCTGACTACTGACATAAAACAACAAGAAAAATAAAAAGCATTGATAATGCACTATATTATTCATTTTACCGCAAACCCAAAACACAGATTTAAATGTCTGTGGAGACAGAAGCGATTCTAGACACTTTTGGGGCCCTAGGCAAATATTTGTAGGGGGCCTCTCCAACCAGCATTCATCACTATAATAAGTTTGTCAGCCCTCTGTGCTCCCTACTGGCCAGATGCTGTGAGCAGTTGCATGCCTGTTGAAAAATCACCTCTGTTTTGGTTTTAATTCTTTTAAGAAATGAACTGAACCATGTGATTATTACTGATGTTTACAAAAAAAAAAAAAAAAAATGAAAATACCCTGTACAAAGCATGTACAAATGAAACAAATGAAATGATCCGATGCGGCGACTCCTAGGATAAAAAGGACAAAGCTTAAGAAAAGAATTCAGTATGTCAACAAGCTGACTTGATGTTGCCTAGTTGTCGCTTCTCTTCCCAGTGTGTTTCTCACACGTGCTGTAAAGCCACATCAGGTCGCTTTTCACTTTGCTGCAGCTTCTGCGAAAAGAGAAGAATCTGAAATGCTAGTGGTGTTACCTAGTGTTGAACCCACTGACCTTGAATCAGGCTAGATCATTGCACTAAATGCTAATCACCGCATACTAGAATGTTCCCGGGACAGAGCTTTAAAAAAATAAAAATAAAAAAATAAATTCTATTTCAGATACACAATATGTCCAAAAGTATATGGACACGTGCGCATGATGCCCATATGTGCTTGTTGAACGTCATACTCCAAATTTGTCCACAAAATTTGCTATTATAAGAGACCTTGATGGTATCCCAGCACTAGTGAAACCCAGAGATTAATGCATTAATGTAGCAGACGATTATATAGAGAAATAAAGGCTTTTTTTTCTTCTCTCAAACCTTGTTTTGTCGTCATGTCCCGGTTTGACTTGAACGCCCATTCTGAGAACTACCGAATCATATTTTTTGCTTTTGCATTTTTTTTCTAAGCCGTAACAACAGAAAGGAGAAAACAAAAAGTTGCTTCCAACAAAATTATAGAATTGAGGGGAAAAAACGCAAATCAGGTATAATTATAAATAAATAAATAATATTTTGTTGGGTTGTTTTGAATTTATTTTCCATTTTAAAAAATATAGTATTTATGTGCATGGACACATGACAGGATGCCCTCCCCGACAAGAAAAAAAAGAGAAAGAGAAAAAAAAAAAAAAAACCCATGTTCTCTGACTCCCTCTGACAGATCTATAAATCACTGACCTGAAGCAGGTCTGCACACACAAAGCCAGGACAAAAACCTGTGACGGGTATCAGGGATCGCAAAGGAAACGGCAGGTGAGTTACAAGACATGAGAGAAAAATTTATTGTTTATGCTAAGATGCAAATACATGTTTTTGACCAAGTGCTCATTTTAATTTTGACTAATGGAAAGAAATGATGTAATTAAATCAATATATATTTTTGTAATAAACATGATGCATGACCTTAAGGAAATTCCTCTAGGGAACCACACGGAACTAAAGTAAACAGTGTGTGTCCTGTGTATTTTTAATTATCGTTCAATCAGGCCAAGGCCTAACAACAATTTGTATATATATGAAATGTAGTATTTGCTTACAGAAATCTAGTTTGAGGGTGATAGAGTGCATTATAATTTGCTGGACTATAAAATAACCGGTTGGTTACACAATGTTTCTGAAGGCTGAGGCGGTACCGCTGACCTCTTTTCCCTTTTAACTCGGTCAGCCTTCCTACTGACATGAAAGCATTTCAAAGCAGCGGACATTCAAACAGGTCCCACGCGCTTCTGCAGTGCTGCCTTTAGTGCTCGACATTTCCAGCTTAATAATCGTTCAGCTTTAGGAACAACAAGGTTTGGCTAAACAGGCTGGCCTCCTTCCACAAATGAATGTTATAGTAAAGCTAGATTTATTTTTAGTAATTTTATAAAATAAAATAAAAAATAATAAAAATAAACACAACATGGTTGTTTAGAGGTAAAGTGTAAACTGATGTCATTGATGATTCCGTCTCAGATCTTTGGCACTATGGCTGAGCGTCAGGACTACCTGGAGGACGGAAGCCCTCTTATTAAGGCTGCCGAGTTGGGCAAAATGCGACTGGTTCGACTTCTGGTTGAAGGAGGCGCCCAAGTCAACGAGCGGAACCAACGAGGCGAGACGCCCCTTCTAGCCATTTGCCGAGCACTGAGGGCTGACCAGTCTGGAAACGCTACCCATCTCAGGCTCATCCGTTTCCTTCTCCAGCATCATGCCGATCCCAATGCACAGGACAGGTCTGGACGCACGCCGCTCATGTATGCATGTATGGAGCGTGCTGGAGCTGAAGTGGTTACAGCCCTGATTTCTGCTGGCGCTGACCCTAGCATCGAGGACTACGCTGGAGGATCTGCGCTGGTGTACGGCATCAACGGCCGTGACCAGGAAACTATCCGTGTGCTGCTTGATGCTTGCAGGGCTAAGGGGCGTGATATCATCATCATCTCCACAGATCTAAGTACAGGCGAAGCCACTGTAAGCCAGCATTATCTGGACGTGCCTCCATCGCCCGACACCTCGCCTGTCGCCTGCATGTCACCCTCTGACATCGAGCTCAAGACAGGCTCACCAAACTCAGAGGCTGAAAGCGAGGGTATCTTTAATTTCAGAGCCTCAGGAAAGAGGGGGAGCCGAGCGTCCTCACCTCTGCTTCTAGACCCGGAGGCATCAGAGCGCCAGAGGCTAAGTTCTGAACCCTGGCTTACCATTCACGACTTGGCACACCTCACTCGCACCTATGAAGAAAAGATAACGAAGGGAGATGTGCAGGAAGAAGAGGATAAAGAAGTGAAGTACAGCAGCTGCGACTCTCTAGCTCGGCAAGATCTGAGAAGTTCTGCCAACCTCAAACCTGGTCGAAGGTTTTGCAGGAACCATGTGGAGAACTTTGCTCCACTGATGCAAGCACATCTACAAAATCGGCGTAACACTTTACCTGCTCTCCCTGGACTGAATTTACTTCACCTTCCCACCTTGTCACTTAATCTCTCAAGCTCAGACACGCATCTACATAACAAGTCCAGCACTGTAACACTACCACCGGTTCCTACCAGTCGAAATCTTCAGCATTCCCATAGCAACACTAGCTCCTGCTCTCTGGCACCCCCAGCTTCTCAGTGCAGATTTAACACCATGAGAAAATGGAAACCACAGGAGCAGTTGAGTTTAAAGCCCCAGCCACGTAACGCTACCTTCCTGCCTCCTCTCTCGGTCAGCTCGACTGCAGAGGCAAGCGCTGCTCCAAAAGCTGAAGGGACCCATGGTCATAGATAGGAAGTTGTAATGTGATGTAGGTCTCTACATCAACACCCCGTTCAGCCAGAGCAGATGAGATGGGAAGGTTGTACTGATGAAATGCAAAGTGTAGAACAATGCAATGCGTTTCATAAGATATGATATAAAGGAACATCACATATACTGTATGTATGTAACAGTTGCTTATCTTTTTGGTAAAACGTGTGTGGGGAAAGTTTGTATACCCTTATATACATCACAAATGTTTGAATCTCCCATTCTGAATGTGACCTAAAATGTTCTCTAATATCTAACTTACCTGGTCGTTTGAACATTTTATGCCCTTGGGTTGTGTGCAATTCCAAGCGTAAGTAAATCACGGTAAGGTTTTGACTCTTTAAATGTCATTTATTGTCATGAAATGCCATTAATATTATGTGAAATAGACCACTGATAAACATGTTGAGCTGCACTGCACTGCACTATAGTTCAATTTCCTGTCATTCTATCATTCTCTGTACAAACATATATATATCATTTATGGCTGGAAAACAATTTCCATCTCATTATCTAGGTGGTTCATTAAGTTTTATATATAACAAGCGGACAATAAACGGTACGGCAGTACAGTTGGAGAGAGAAAAAGAGAGAGAGAGATGATGGCATGATTTAACAAAAAAAAAAAAACTTTACAACATATTCATGTTGTTTGCGATTATAAAAATTGATAACAGTGGTGGAAATTACAGCCCACCAGTACTGTTGATGCCTTGAACAACAAGTAGGCATATGGATACGGTCAAGTCGAATCTTACGTATAGTGATGGCAGGGAAGTCAGGAATAAATAACAAGCATGCTTTCCCAGTCTCTGGTAGCAAAAAGATTCAGAACCCCTGCTTTATATAATACCAAAAATATTAAGTCACTATATCAATAATGTCCTTTGTAGAAAGCATTATTAGATGTTATTTTCCAAGTAGGTCAAGTTAAGCACTTTTTTATCAAGGGATTGAAACGAAAAACAAAGCAAATCTATCTATTTTAACCAGAGAATAAAATACACAAAGATCAAGCTCAAAATCCAGGAGGGAAAAGCCTAAAACCTAGTTTTGGGCATGGTTAAAAACTGTACTGGGACCATCCACTAGAGGGCGCCAGATGCAGGTAATTGTGTAACTGTTTACAGGAAAGGATTAAGGATATGTTCTAAACACAATACTTATATTAATTAGAAAAACTGTCCAACGATCAGAAAAGCTTGTTTACCACCCTTGTGCACTGTGTAAGCGTACATGCCTGAGGCAGTTATCTTGCCTCGAAAACATCTTGCCACAGAGTTGGCAGTGGTACGGCTTCTCACCCGTATGTATTCTCTTGTGTGTGATCAGTCTCATTCTCTGAGTAAAACTTTTACCGCATTCCTCACAACGAAAGGGCTTCGACCCGATGTGATTGGACTGTGCTTGTTGCCGCACAGGAACCATGTCCGACATTGAGAAAGCACCGGCGGATAAATGTGGATGTGAGGGCGACACTGCGGCAAATGAGTGTCTGTGCTTGCCGTTGTTTGGTGGCCTCGGTGCTTTGACGTGACCTAGCCCGTTTCGAACCTGTCCGTATTCAGTGTCTTTTGTAACGCTGCCATCAAAGTGGATTTCTCTGTCAATCCTGACATGATGTGCAGAAGTGAATGAATCGACATGTTTACTGGAAATGTTATCAGGATGCAAGCTCAGAGGATCCTTCATCACCTGAGCCAGACACTGTTCTGTGGAAATCTGTTCATACTGCTCTAACCCGATACATCCATCGGAAACGGAGAACTCATTCGCTGTGCCATCTTCCATAGACGGCCACAGGTGTGTTTCTCTCTGGTCTGGCTTGTGTCCAGAGCTGACGTTCGGATCTGCCATGCTGTAATCTGCTCGTTGAAGACTCAGTTCCTGATCCACAAGCTCTTCAACCTGCTCGATTTTCATTTCAAATTCCAGGCTGCTGAACTCCTCTTCATCACGCCGTGGGTCTCGTTGCTTTGTCGGGGCTTGGGGAGCTCTGGGCTCTTTTGTGTTGTGGTGCGAAGATGCTGATGTTTTGTCAGGAAGCTGTGGTTTCTCTTCTTTGAGCTCTTGCGCTGAACTCATTTTGAATGTTTCCACAGGGTTCGCAGGTATTGATTCTTTTCTGCATGGCGTCAGATCTGTAGGAAGATAAATAAAGAACTAAAAACATATCTATATTAAAATTACTCTTGCTAATACTAGCTAAGTACGTCATTTCAGACCAGTTTGGTTCTGTAGCAAAATCCAGATGCCTCAATTAGACATGGGGAAAAATTTTATTCAGTTATGTCTCATGATTTATTTATTTTTTTGCATAGCAATTCATGTATCGCCATACTGTCCTCAAAATCGTTTTTATCGTTTTATTTATAATTTTTTAATATGTAGTATATGTTTGCATTTAAGGCGGTAACATGTTACAGTTCCTCTATAATCCTAAAGGTGGTGGACTCTAAACTATTCACACATTGGCAGGCAGCACAGCATCCTGTGTGGTAAATATTTGGCAAGTTTTTTCAGCACTGTAACCAAAAATAATAATAATAATAATTATATTAATAATGAATTAAGACATTAATAAAATTGTGATACTTAGAGTTACAATACAAATCGAAGTGCCATCTAGGTCTCGTATAATATCGTATCAGCTGCTCCCTGGAGATTTCCATCCCACAAATGACACAATGCATAATAAATGCAACATTACTGAGTATATCTATAAACATTATTTATATCATGCTGCAGTTATAAAGTATTCATTTATTTTCTATAGCAGCAGCTACCGTAATATTGAGTAGGTCCACCTTTTGCTACCATAACAGTGATGCACTGTGTGTTCCAACACCTTTCTATCCCAACAAGCATTAACCCTTTTCATCAATTTGACCTACACTAGCGCTTACAATTACAAGGGCCAGCCTTTACTCCCCATGTGCATCAGTAGTAAACCTTGGCCAACCATGACCCTGTAGCCAGTTTTCCTTTCTTGGAATTTTTTATGATAGGTCCTGACCACTGCAGACCAGGAACATCACACAAGACCTGCAGGTTTGGACTTGCTCTGACCCAGTCCTCTAGCCGTTACTATTTGGCCATTGTCAAAGGCACGTAAATCCTTACGCTTGCCTATTTTTTCTGCTTCCAACTTATCAACATCTGAAAAAAGATTCACTGCCTGCCTAACACATCACACCCACTACCATGGTTTCCATGGTCTTGTTTCAATAATGAGATATTGAAAATGCAGCTACTTTGAGAAGGGCCAAATAGTCAGAGCAACAAACTCCAGGTCTTGTGGGATGATATTGCAAAAAAGTGATCCTAGGAAGGAAAACCGATGAACTGGCCACAGGGTCATGGGTGGGTGGCCAAGGCTCAAGGATGCAGGTGGGAAGTGAAGGCTGGCCCGTGTAGTCTGATCCAATATATGGAGCTAATGGAGCTCTAATTGATGGAAAGGTGAATGAAAATGCTGCTTCGAATATAATTATAGTTATAGAGCATTGTATGTACTGTATGGTGACAAAAGAACGGACCTACTCAATATTAGATAGGTGGTCATAATGATATGGCGGATCAGAGAGTGTGGTTTAACATAAGCTGAACCTTAAAACGTACAGAAATGAAGCCTTGTTGGAATAACCCTGGCTCGTGACGTAACGTTACAGTAATAAGAACTGACCTGGAGTCAGCATTTCGACCTGCACACCGACTGAACACCGGGCTAACACGGCAGCCTGGACTTTGTTCAGCTCTTTCTCGGTGACCTGCAGCCGCTTCTTCAGTCCCTCAATCTCGTCCTCCTTCCGTTTCATTTCCCGGTGATACACCGCGCTGTCGTCCTGAAGCAGCTGGCTAATCTCCGCCACCGCTGCTTTCGCTAACACGTCCAGTATGGCGGTTATCCGCGTCTGTAACACCGCGACGGCCATTTCCGCTAGCGATAACACAATTGAACAACACACTATCGAACTCCTGTGGCGAAATGTCCATCCAGTACAATTCTGTATTGGTATATTAACGTATAAAGCTAACCGGGACAAGGAAATGGTAGCTACGGCGAGAGAGAAAGAGCGAGCGCGAGACGGAGCGTTACAACAGCTGAGGTCACTTCCGGTGCAAAAAAAAAACCCCGTAGAAATGAAATAATAGCAGGAAAACACCTATCAAAAAACAAATATGTCTTTAACAAAGCAAAACAGACTATTTAAGAGCTTATTTATACAACAACAACTAACAAGAAATAATAATGATTCATTCTCTATGTCACTTATTCTGTGTACAGGGGCCTGGAGCCTATCTAAGGGGACTTTGGGCACAAATCAGGGATTCAATAATCAATTTAATCTGCATGTCTTTGGACTATGGGAGAAAACCCACCAAGCACAGGAAGAACATGCAAACTTCACACACATTGCCCCGAGACAGGACTCAAACCCCGACCCTGGGGGTGCCAGGCCACCCTGCCATCTTTATTATTACTCACTCACGCACTCATTGCCTATACCGCTTTATCCTGTATCCAGGGCCGTGGGGGAAGCTTTGGGCACAAGGCGGAGTACATCCTGGATGGGGTGCCAATACTTCACAGGGCACACATACATACATACAATCACATGCTCATTCACATACTACAGTGTGGACAATTAGCCATTAACAACTCTCTCTCTCTCTCTCTCTCTCTCTCTCTATATATATATATATATATATATATATATATATATATAATTATTATTATATATCGGGCAATTGTAGTAGCACACACATATGCACTACAGGTCAAAAGTTTGGGATCACTTGCAAATTTCTTGCGATTTTTTTTCCCACATTCTATAACAATACTGGAGATTTAAAAACTATAAAACAGATAAATGCAATTAGGTAATTCTTTAACAACAACAACAGTCAGTTGTCATTTTAAAACACAGAGGTCAGCCTTTTCTGGAATTGCTCTTGCAAGAACAGTATTGTTGCAAAACCCATCAAGCACCATGATGAAACTGGCTCTTATGAAGACCATCCCCAGAAGGCAAGACCAAATCTTACCTTTGCTGGAGAAAAGAAGTTCATTTAGAGTCACCAGCCACAAATATCACCAATTAATGGCACCTCAGATTCTTTTCCAGATCATGAGTAGCAAATGCATCTCAACATTAACTGCTCAAAGGAGATTACTGCATATTTCTGACGCCTTCAGCTTTGCTTTACAATGTGGAAAGATGGAAAAATCACGGACAAATTGTATCTTTTATTAATATCAGAAGGTAAGGAAAGGCTTCTGATCCAAATCTTGACACATTATATGTCAGACATGATTGAGGCAGTGTTAAGGCATGGACATGTATGGTGTGTCTGGTGAAGCTGGAGCTAGGTCATTGGGATGTTTGCTGATAAAAGTAGCAGGATGAATTTGGAAGTGTTTAAAGTGATTCAGTTAAATGCACCAAAACTGACAGAGCTTCACAGTACAGATGAATAATGATCTAAAACCTACTGTGTACCGGTGGTGTACAGAGAGAAATATGCGAAAATTGTGTTCTTGGTTGAATACTTCTGGGCTTGACTGTATTTATAATCATGCTGAACAATGATTATAAATATAATTTATACATGAAATCTTACATTTAACAAGAATATAGCAATGTATTGTTTTTATCTAAATACTACTAAAACAATTTTTTAGTCACCCAATCCTTTACAGCAATCTATCTCCAAACAGTTAAAAACTTATAATTAAAGCCAATTTTCATTTTCTTTTGGAGGTTACATTGCATCATTCATTTTTCTGGGCCCAGAGTCTATCCTGGGAACAAGACACACACCCATTCACATATTTATTCATTAATCCACCTAACACTATATTTTGCTAGGCGGATATCCTGGAAGAAACCCGGACACATGGACATGTATACAATACATAAAAACTAAATCCAAACTGAGGTCTGGATCGATCCTTGGAGCCTGAAGCTGTTAGATTGCAACACTACCTGCTGTGCCACCTACTGTGGAAAATACTAGACTGAGTTCAAACATGAAATCAGTTGTATTAGATAAAATTATGAGACTGAAATGAAGAGAAATATGTGCTTCATGTGGATTTTGTGGAGAACATAGCTCATTCATCTCCTATACAATTAGATTTCAGTTATTGATTTAGCTTCACTTATTGTATTATCCTGGTTAACGTCACTGTGTGTTTACACCTGTAATAAAATGACATTTGTAAAGACTGATATTATTTGTACTTAAGTTAATCTGGCTTGTCCAGAGTTAAACTATAACTATAACCATCCATCAAGCCAATCAATAGCACATTCTTCTAAAATGTCCTGTACAACACTGGCTGGCAAAGAATAAATAATTAACAAAGAAATCACATTTTCAACTTAATATTAGCAAAGACTAATTTTTTTTGGTCTAATTGTGACTAACGTAATTAATATGACTCAATGATTAGCTTTTATATACCTTTTTTAACACCAATGTCGAAAGACATATCCCATGTTCATGAAATAGATGTTATTGTGATCAAGCAAAAATGCAGACTAATAATTAAGGAGTTGAAGCAAGAAAGCTGTTTAATCACTTACTGTAAGTGCAAAACAGTACTGTGTAAATCTCAGTTAATATCAACTCAAGGGATAGAGTTTCCATAAGAAAACGATTTGAAAACGGTTTGTGAGGCTAATTGCATAAAAAGGCTTTAATTTGCTAGGTAGGATAAAGATTGGTCTTACGGTCAATGGAAAAATGTAATGTGATCTGATGAGTTCAGATTGACCTTATACCAGAGAAATGAATAAAGCGTTGCACACACCATGTCCACTGTACAAGCCTCTGGAGGTTTCAGTGTTATGATCCGGGGTTGCTTCAGTTGGTCAGGTCTAGGCTCAGCACCGTTGTGTGGCAATAAAATAAAGTCAGCTGACAAACTGAATGTACTGAATTACCAGATTATCACATTATCGCTTTTCATCTTTCCTGATGGCACAGGCATATACAAGGCTTCAAACAATAGAATAGTGGTTATCAAAGGATGAGGATTTATTTTCACACATGAATTGTCCCTGGCCTGCGTTCGGAATCCCGACCTTAACTTTATCAAAAGTCTTTTTAGAGTGATTTGACCCTCAATCAATACAAGATCTCTGGTAAAAATCTATGATATAACGAATGAAATGCAAAATGTCAATAAATTTATGTTAGATAACGTTCAAGTTAAAAAAAAAAAATTAACATTCATGAGACCAAATTTAAAAACTCAAAATAAACACATCGGTTTCAACATTCCAGTCAAGATTAACTTCAGAAAAATGTCCTCTCACTGCAAATGCTGTCGATCAGCCAAGACATGTTTTGTGAGTGGAGCTGTGAGGCTAAAGTAAGTAAAGTTTTGACACTAGTTTAGCATTGTTTGAACTGCTGGTCTGTATCATCTCAGATTATGAGAAAGTGTTATTCAGGACATGAGACACTTTTTTGTGATTTCTGACATTGTTATCTATCAGAACAAGAATCTATTCTATAAGAATGGACAAGCGGATGTTGAACAACGACAATCGTAGTGGCCATCTTGAAGCTGAACCGCTTCCTTCTTTGAGTATTCTCTGAGAAAAGTGCATGTGTACATAACATGTAGAAAAAAGCTGCACTGTCTGTACATTGCTTGTGTCCTGTGATGGAACCCTTAATACGTATCTTTTGACATAGTGTAGCTTTCTGAGCATGTACAGTAAAGGTGTATTCTGGAGGTGTGTGTGTGAGTGAGAGAGAGAGAGAGAGAGAGATTATTTAAAAATTCAGATTACACAATACTTAAACTGTTAACTCATATGCTTCCTGTACTTGAAATCTTGGTTAAAGTTATAGAAGTTATTTTTAAGAAGCAGCCCTTTGACAAGTCTTGGCTTATCAAATCAATTTAATGTAAGTGAAAGATAAGGACAGTTCTCCACATTAGTGAAGGTTAAGACCAGGTTGATATGAAATTTGATCCTTGCCTAAACTTTTATCAGATGTTACAATATAACCACAACACTGTAAATTTTTGACCCTCTTGGATAGCACGTAAAACCATCCGTTTTCAGATAAAATTCACATAGAGGTTAAGCTTATACACTATTTTGCATCTTACGCTTTGTGCCATATTGTATAATCATGAACCGTGTGTGTGTGTAAGAAAGAAACAGTCCCAATCTGCCAAATTTGACTTTCAAAGTCACCAGTAGTTGCAGACCTCCTCCTCTGTGTGGCTGCGCTGGTGCAGCTTCAGTGAGTTTAAATGAGAGTAAGACTTGCCGCACTCCTCGCAGCTGTAGGGCTTCTCTCCCGTATGGCAGCGCTGATGTGAAATGAGGTGGGAGTTACAGTAAAAGCGCTTCCCGCACTGAAGGCATGTGTAGGGTCTCTCGCCCGTGTGGATACGCTGATGGATCTTTAAATAGAAGCGTGTGGTGAAGGTTTTCCCACACTGAGCGCAGCGTGAGCTCTTCTCCCCCGTCCCCACCCCGTCTCCTCTCTGCTCGCCGACTGGATGACGCCCTGCTGCGTTAGAGTTACTCAAACGACTGAGTCTGTGCTGCCCGGCATCGCATTCTGTCGTTTGTTGATATTGGTAGTGAACGGTGTTATCCTCTCTTGTGTTTGGGGAAGTGTTTGTGCTGTGATGCCCGAGAACTGTATTAGTAGTGTCTTGTTGTGATGCTTCAGGTCTCATGGTAATGTCTTCTAGATCAGGCGAGTCCCAAATAACACCGGGTTTGGCCTCGTTATGACCTGCAGAACAAGTTAGTGTAATTAACAAGCAGGTTTAAATTCTTATTGGTACTATATAGCCAGGGGGTGGACAGTCCTGTAAATCTGTGCTGTAAAGTTTTTCTTATATTTGCACTCATTCCGCTTCGGAAAATCAGCCCGGGTTCCGAGTTAAATCCCAAATAGTGTTCAATGGAAAGCTAGCGCTCCAAGTTATTCAATCCCTTGTTCAGAACACCAAGTGATTAGAGGTTACGGAGGGATTTGGGATTCAACTTTGTTTCAGAAGGAAGTTAGCTTTGTAGGGCTAATTAACACTTGTAAAACACACGAGATGCAGAGTGATGCATGTAGTTAAACGGTTATAGTTGTACTGCTTACTTTTTGTGATTTATTGTATAATTAGTCATGCACTATGATTAAATATATTCATTTATGCTGGTTATAAGAGGAGAAGGCATCAGAGAACAACATTAGGATGGCCAAATACATTTCCTGAAGATGCCTCACCTTCTTCTAACGCGTCGGATGCATGTCGCTCTTCCTCCCAGCAAACACGAGTCTCTTCTATCTCTATATGAAGAACGAAACAGTAATTCTGTTTTAATATTGCAGTGTGTTCATGCATACATTATTTTATTCCAGTGTATTACAGTAGGTACACACGTGCTACAAGACAATCGGGCAATGTTTTAAAAACGAACGTCACTGAATTATCCATTTATAAGCAATGATGTAATCAGAAACCAACGCTGATGCGCTAAGAAATGACTAACACACTCTGAGATAAAAAAAAAAAAAAAAGTTGAACTACAGGCTAAAACCTGAGTGTGAACATCATATAGGTCAGGGTTGGCAAACCCTGTCCTGATTGCTGCCCTACTAATTGCTGTTCAGTCAATCAGAAGCTGGAATGCATCATCCTATGTGAGCATGGAGTGGGCCAAAGTGAATTGGTGTCTTTCAGCTTCTGCTCATATGAACACACTTGATCCAGGTAATCAGCAGTAAGTAGTGCAGGGATAAGTGGAAAACATGATGGAGGTGAATACAGAGAGGAGATCTTTAGTTTACCATCTGCGCTGTCCCATGGCTTCAACTCGGCCCTCTCCTCTTTAACTTGAAACGATTCTGGTCTATCCTCATTCTGTAACAGAAATTTTTAATTTTTTTTATTTTAAAAAAGAGCAGCATCGACAAGTAAAGCATTTAAAAGGGAAAGAAGACAAAATTACCTTTGAATTGGAAGAATGCACTGAAGAAGTATCCAAGTGCTTATCTGTGTGTGTTTCCGTATAGTCTGCAATTAGGAGAGAAAAAAAATATTTAATCACATCTTTAGATTTCGCAATCAATGGTGTTTAATAGGTCATAAATCTCGCCCAATACCAGTGTTTCAGTATAGTGTACTTTAGAAATCGGGGGGTAAAAAAAATCGATTCAGTTAAATACGGCGAATAGTTTGTCTGGCAAATGACATTTTTTTTTAAATCATATAATTTTTTTAGCTTATATGTTTGCAATGAGGTGGCAATATGTTGCAGTTCCTCTAGTCACACAGCGTAATCAAGATATGCAAATGCCCCGTGATGGACTGGTACTCTGTTCAGGGTGTACTCTGCTTCGTGCCTTAAGTCTTCTGGGATAGGCTCCAGGTACTCCATGTCCCTTCTATATCTAAGCAGTATAGGAGATGAATGAATCAGTGAGTGAATGATTGACAAATAAATGAGTTTACATCTTAGATGACAATGCCGGGCAGCTGTTTAACTTACTTAAATGGTCTGCACCATTTTATCCTGTATACAGGGTCTCGGCAGCCTGGAGAGTTATGTTATCCCAGGAGAGTTAGGACATGAGGCAGGGTACACCCATGAGGACATGGTGTCAATCCATCGCAGGGCGCGCGCGCACACACACACACACTACAGGCAATTTGGGAACGCCAATTAACCTAACCTGTAGGTCTTTGGACTGTGGGAGGAAACGGAGGAAACCCACCAAGCACTTGAGAACCTGCAAACACCACACACACACAAACTCCGAGACGGGAATCGAACCCTCGACCCTGAAGATCCCCCTGTGCGCTCAGAATCCCTGGTTGATCCCCAGGTCTAAAGCCATTTATGATACATCTTACCTCGCAGTGGAGCCGTGATGGTCACTTGAACAGCCACTGATCGGCGGTTGGGAGCGGACTGACGTGCAGCTGCTGCCTGGCGCGCCGACCTCAGCTCACTCTCTGCGAACTGCAGTTTACACAACAGCGCCTCGACATCCATCTGTCTCCGGGCTATCTCCGCGCGTAAAAGCGCCGAGTCGTTATCTATGATTTTGGTCATCTCTACCAGCGCACCCTTCGCGAACCTCTCTATTACAGACGCGAGCTGGGAATGGATGTCCACAGAAGACATTGTTCTCAGGAAACGAAGTCTATTTCGAGGTTTTAAGTCAAAATGATTGCAATATGTTAATTACAGATATATAGCCTTCGCCTTAGTGTTGTCGAGTTACTCGGGAAAATCTAATTCACTCCGAAACTATTAAAGTAAACCAGTTATCTTTTTTTTTTTTAAAAAAGAAAAGAAAAAGAAGAAGACCACTCCGTTAACAAAATGTTTACATTAGTTTCCACCGAGGGTTCGCTTCCGCCTTCTGTGACGTCACGCCACACGCTCTACACCGACCAATAGCGTTACACTTCCGTAAACTCCGACGTTTCACAGGCTCACGCTAGCATATTAAAACGTATGTCAAAACAGTGCGTCATAGACCTTATACGTAAGTTACTCTAGGTGGCGTACTCTTTAAGTAAGGTAGTAACCGTATCCGTGCTCAGTTTGGAAACCGGTGAAAAGGGACATTGCAAAACTGTATTACGCATGAAATGGACGACAATGATTGTTTCCACACAATTACAAACACAGTTGAATTTATTTCATTTGTGTGTACATGTTCAATATTTCCCAATATTTTATACAGTGTATTTTTTTTTTTTAAGGATCTCATGCAGTCACTGTATGTACACAGTAGTTTGGCATATACGAGCGGCGTACAAGTCAAACCGGGACTTTTGATTGTACAGAACAGTTATGAAAGTTAATCCCCTGCTACACTAATGTATTTATTCCACCGTTTCACTACAGCTTGGATACCATGAATGTAGAAAGTGTTCTGCTTGCTTCACGCTTGAAACTCTGGCCTCCCAGGAACTCCTTTAATAGCTTAAACTTGTGGAAATGGCTTGGAGCGAGGTCAGGACTGTACGGAGAATGCTGCGATAACTTCCAGCTGAGTTTCTGTAATGTGGTGCTTGTGAATGATTTTGTGTACAGTTCTCACGGACAGACACGTTTCTTGCGCATGTTGATGAGGATAAGGCCGAGGTTGTCTTTCACAGCCTTTTTTAAAACCTTTTACTGCAGGTAAGAATGTCATCTCTGTACTGTGCTTGAAATCATCTGTAAATGTCAATCTTGGTTATGCCTTCATTCACGAGAAACGAACAAAAAAAAGGTCCCGGTTTGACTTGAACACCACTGTTACAATAGACTATTAGATATACAATACACTACTACGTAGATTATTTATGGGGACAATGTAAAAGTATTTATTTGAGCCAACAACTGGCACATCCTGAAAGTGCAGCTATTGGTTCGAATGAAAATGGATTACCTAGAATTTCACCTGAACACCAAATTTGCATTTGAGAATGAAAACATTCGCTTTCCTTGTTTGGTTTACATATAGCCTAAGTGGAATTTGTAAAAGAATAATGGCTATAGACATCTTATTTTACACAATCATACACTTTTATTTTAAAGTCAGTCAGTTTTCACTTCTTCCTCCTCTTTCTTTCTTTCGTTCAATCCCTCTTTCTGCTCACTTCTTTCCCACTGTAAATCAACATACCTGTCTTTTTCTATACATTCCCTTTCTTTGTATCTTTTTCCTGTTGCCCTTGCGACAGCTTCATCAAAGCACATACTGATGGCATTGGTTCTTTTAGATTCCTTGTTTGCTTCCTTGTGTCCATCCTTTCTCAAACTCCCTCCATCCCAGGTCCCACTCCTTTGCCTTTGTTCTTCTGTGTCCTGTTCTATCTCCCCTTCCGAACCATCGCATGACTTTGTGTCCTTCAGCTGTTTCTTTGCCTGACTTGCATTGTTTTCCTCCAGCCTCTCTCCATCGGTCCCCTTTTCTTTTTCCTGCTCTGTGTTGTGGCAGTCATGGTTTTGTGCTACGTCCCCTATTTCTGCATGTCTGTTTTCTTCATTTTCAGTTTCTTTCTTCGGAAGCCCTCTTTCTGTACGTTGTCTCTCGGGACATGCACGTTGTACGGGTTTCGGTTGTCTCTCGGCGTCTCTCTTTTGAAACTGTTGTTTGAAAGCTGTGATTTTTGAATGCTGTGGTTTAGGTGGTACAACAGGAACAGCTCTCACTTGGTACATTTTGTGTTTGGATATAACAATTTTCTTGCCCACACCTAGACTAAGTCCTGCATCTCTTCCTCTATCTCTGTCCTTCATTCTCGGGGGTCTCAGTGGTTTCTGCCTATCTGATGTGGAAGGATCTTCATGATTCTCCCCTTTCGCGCTGTCCTTCTCCTTTCCGGTCTGTTGTTCCTCGGCATCCTCCGACAGCCTGTCATCTTCTTCACTCAGCTCTTCAGGAACACTTCCTTCTTTTAGTTCTGCAACGCCTTCTAAATGATTGTCTTTCTGAGCCTCAGTTTCCTCCTCTGCGCCATGCTGCTCCACTTGTTGATCATTCTCATCCCCTACGTCACTGTCTTCCTTCTGCTTTTCAACATCTACGTCTTCCCTCTTATTCTCTAAATGTATCTGCTCCTCTTGTGGAACCATTTCACTTTCTCTTCCCATCTTGTCCAGATCTACCTGATTTGTAGGATCTACATCATTCTTCCCTTCCTCACTGTGCTCACTTTCCATACTTTCTCCCTTTTCTTCACTTACGTCTCTCTCATCATTTCCTTTCTCACCAACATCCCTTTCCTCACTCGGCACCACACCTTCATTCTCATCTGTCTGTTCTTCTAGAATTATTTCAGCTTTCATTGAGCTGTTGTCTGTCTCTGTTTTATTTTGAGTCTTTTGTAACTCAGGGCTTGTCATATCTATTATAATTTCACTCTCAGTAATGCCTACAAAACTAGCAGTACTCTCCTGTTGATCATCAGAACTTGCAGGTTCCTCAGTGCTAACAGGATCAGTTGTGCAGGATATCTCAGCACTTTCAATGTTGCTTGGTTCCTCTGACGTAGAAGGTGGGTCTGGACCGAAATAAGTGTCCTCTTGGGTTTCATCGTCTGTGGAATGGCTGTCTGTCAGACTGTAAACATAAACGGGAAAATGTCAGACCAAGAATATTTACCTTAGATATGTTCCTTTAAAGAGGCTGTTAATCATTTTAAGAGCCATCAAAATGAATTGTAATTCCAGTGAAATCATTGACAAAGCAAGATTACTTTCATGCCAACCTTTGGTATAATTTCATTATATAATTAAGTGAAATAAAGATGTGCTTTATTGTGCCATTAGATATTCCTTTTCCGAAGTAGTTCGGAGCCAGTGCTCAATTTCGAACCAGTTTTTTGTTTTCAGACAGGCAAAGCACCGGCCCTCACAAAGAAAAAAACGGCTCCATGGCGGCATCAACACTTTGCTAGGATAGAACAAAGAATCGTTTATGTCAGGAGCTGGAGGCGGGATTATCACGACCAACGAAAAGTTTGTAACCACCATCTCTAAATAATGGACTCATATGCAATGGGTATCTCAAATGCTTTCTAGTAATGATAAAGCCAGGAGAGTTCGTCATTGTTTTTGTTGTGCTTGGCGCTAACTTTTTTTTAACAGCTATTTTATTTAATTTTTTGCCAGTAGTATTGCTGGGAAAGTAGAGATGTTCATGACACGACTCTCTAGTTCATGAAAAAACTAAGCCAGTTCTTAGGATGTTTGTAATTAAACCAGCTCTGAACTGGCACGAGCACTAGACAGGAACTAGAATCTGGTTTACTTCGGTGAAAAAGGGTAAATAGAGCCTAAACACTGGGAAATGCGATACCCTTTTCTGAGGATCTTTGCTTCCTAAACATTTTTTAAAATGGTAGAATTCTTTGGGTCTATTAGTCCCCCTAAGGATATGTGTAACTTTTTTTTCCCAAAATGCAACAAAAAGAAATAATGAGCCACATTGACATTGGCGTGTGGGTTTGTTTGCGAGCTACTTACCTGCATATGAGAGTTTCGTCTTTGCTGTCAGTACTGTCCATCATTTTATTATCCGCTTGATTTGGCTCATTTACGTCCCCAAGTTTCTCCAAGCCACTTTTATCTTCTCCATCATTCTCTGTACCTCCGTCTTCAATGTTCTTCTTCTCCACATTTAAAAGCTCTGTCTCTAAAGGAAGCGGGCTGAGATCGCCTTCATTTAAGCTCTGATCAACAGCATCAGTATCTATCATTTCCAGATCATTTGACTGACTTTCGTGGCATGAGTCTTGAGTGTCCTCAGACACGCTTTTAGTTTGATTTAAGCACTCGGACTGGTTTGTGCTGTGAGAATCTATATTGCTGTCAGAGTCTAACAGGATGATCTGGGGGCCCGTCCAACTCAACCCGTGAAAATGGGAATCAGAAGGTAGACTTTTATAGAACATGTCCTCATATTCATCCTTGTCCAGATCACTGCTATCGACATCATCACTAGGCCCTGAGTAACAGTCTTCATCAGAAGACAGATCTGGCTGGAAAGAACTGCATTTATAAGGAAGGCTGCACGATTTGTTTGACATTGCCCTGCTTGTGTGAGCAGGCAAGTTCAGATAGGAGAGTTCAGGCAGAGGATGGCTCTGTGATGGACTCTGATCGTCTTCCTCATCATACATTTCCATGTCAAAGGCAGGAGGCTCCACTGAGAATTCATTTATCTGGGAAACACCACAATACTAAGATAAGATTGCAAACGTTTCATGGATATAATTAGAAAAGGAAAGATTGAAAGAAAGAATAAAGAACATTCTGGCTTTAACAGAGACTTGAAGGCAGAAAGTTAAATCCTCTTATACCTGATTTGAGGTGGACATTTCCATCAGATCCAAGAATCCAAAAGTGTCCTGGAAATCCAGAGGAAGCTCATTGTCAGGGTATGATTCTTCCTGACACGGGATACTGAGGCTCTCATTTTGATCATCTCCTTCAGAACACTGTAACACTCCTCCTTTCATGACTGAGGGAACAGCAAAAACAGATATAACTTCATTCAGATATACATTATATAGGTATGATGTCAAGTTCATACTCTTACCCATGTAGTCTCCTCCATCCATGTCTTCACTGAGCGAAGGTCTGTCTGTGGCATGTTGTATGTCATTTGACACTTCTTCCTCACTCACATCTTGACCCTGTGCGCCTTTATCTTCAGACTCTTCTTTCTCCTCCGATCTGGTCTCCTCTGGCACACTGTCTTCTCCTTTAACTTCTTTCTCCTCATCTCCTCCACTCACGCTATCCATCTTGTTCTCCTTGTCATCATTCTCGCTTTCTGTCTTCCTATCGGTTTCAACTTTCTCTTGATCCAATTCTGTTTCCTTCTCTTCAGCACTCTCGTTCTTGTCTTTCTTCGGCGGTTCCTCCTCATCCGGCTCGTGTCTCGGCTCTTCCTCCTCAGCTCGTCCTCCCTGTAACACCCCCAGCGCCAATCCCGAAGTTATATGAAGAGGAACGGTCACTGAAAAAGGCCCAGAAATGTGCATTCCTGCACGGCGCTCTGCCCTACTGGGCATCACTTGAGATGGACACTGAGTTTTGTCTGCATTGGTCCCGAGCCCTGAATCCAGGCTCCTGTATGTGCCCTGAGCCCCACTACCTCCACTCACCATGCTCACACTAGCCCCACCCGTGCGCCTGTATGTCACTGCGTACCCACTAGACACACTCCCACCCCCAGCAGCACCACCTTCTGTGTTTCCAGAGGGCACGGCTAAGGGAGACAGGTGTGGAGAAGCATGTCTCGAATCTAAAAATGACGCGAAGAAATACCGTGTTATATCAACATCCAGAAAATATGACAAGAAAACGTCATGATTTATCAAAAAATTATGTAATATTTTACGAAGTTTTACAAAGTTCAAAATATTTTGCATAAAAGGACAGAAATTGTACTGAAACCACATTGTAGTGCATTATACTGTATGATGTACCTTCCTGTGTGTAAGGTCCTGAGCTCAGAGAGTCCATACTTTTAGCAGGTCTTAGAGAGGTCTTCTCCTTCTCTGTATAGGTAAGTCCAAGGATAAGCAATTAATAAGAAGGCAATATAATTTCTAATATAGTGTAAAATGAGAAACAAGAGTGCCAGCAGTATTATATTTCAGGAATCCTATTTATTATATACCTTTAATTAACACACACATGACTCCTCAGGGAGGGAGGGAATGATTGAGCAAGAGCAAGAGAGATGATGTTACGTTGTTTTATTTTGCACTAGACTACTAATGTGAATGCTGACACAAAGGTTAAAATGTGTGGGAAAAAAATCTAAAAATGTGAAAATATGGCCAAATCATTTTGAAAAATGTATGCACGCCAGCCCATGTAGGGGAGTACCTTAAGTTTTGTAAGCTACTTACCTTTAGGTGCATACTTCTTTTTGCGAGGATCATGAAGTCTCCCGCCTAAATTGAAGATAGACTTCCATTTTCTGCCCTTTAGCGATCCCTTCCTCCTGAAAGGAAGAAACAGGAGCCAATGATGCACGCATTGTTTATACTGTTTCAGGAAAGATGTACAAATGGGTTAATGCTGTGTAAAATGCTACATAAACGATCAAGGTTATAGTGACTATTAATAGTCACTAAGAGAAATACTTTCTTTTAAAATATTTAAATATTTTGTGGTTTTTTTTATTTTTTTATTACCATGCACTGTTTAGGGGTAGAATATAAAATATATTGTTTACAATTTTTTACAATTTGTAATTACAAAAAATAAATTGGTCTTTGTTTGAGAAATACGTTGGTAAAAATAAAAAGTAGTACAGTATGTTAATTGAAGTTGATCAAGGAAAATTGTGAAATCAAAATGTTTTGCTTATTAAAATTTCATTTTTTCTAACTGAATCTATAAACCTTACATATTAAGATGTCTAACTTTCCTCAAAAATCTTTGTCCTAAGTATCTACAATACTTGAAAGCACATTCCGTCATTTTGTGAAGACCCACAGGCTTATTTATGTACATTTATGGCATTTAGCAGACACCCTTATCCAGAGCGACTTTTAGTCATTTAAAGTTTTTATCTCCTTATGCATCTGAGCAGTTGAGGATTAAGGGCCTGGTTCCAGGGCCCAACAGAGGCAACTTGGTGGTGCTGGGGTTTGAACCTGGGACCTTCTGATCACCAGCCCAATGCCTTAAGCACTGAGGTACCCCAACACCTTATTACCATACTGTCAAGTTATGGACGTAGCCAATTTGGACAATTTTAATATATTTTCTATTAATGCAATTTATTCTGTGCCATATTCCATAAAAAGGTTTGTGAGTGGACTATTACACAGATATACATTATACCTTCAAAACTAAAGAAGCACATCAGATGCCAAACACACAATGGCTGATTAATGTGATAACAATACTGCACATTTGATATTTCACCAAACAACTCCTTTTCAACTTTCTATGAAATACAGAATTTCAAGATATGACCAAAAGTTTGTGGACAATTGATGTGCTTTTTGAACATCCAATCACAGGTTTTAGTCCCCTTTTGCTGTTATTGTAACCTATATTCTACTGGGAAGGCTTTCCACTAGATTTTGAAGAATGGTTATAGAGATTAGTGATTATTATTTGAGATTAAGAGCATTAGTGAGGTTAGACTGAAGGGAGTATTAGATGGCCTAGGGCGCAACATGGATCTCGCTTTTTTTTTTAACTGTAACTTTACAGCAGGCAATGACATGCTTAAGTGATGATTAGATTTTCGCCAACCTTTGACCATATAGTGTAGAAAACAATACGAAAACAGGTTTGAGTCTTACTTGTCTGTGCCATCGATGATGGCATGGTAAGGTCTCATTGGTGGAGGACCATCTCCAGGACTCATGTTGCCTGGATATTGAAAAGGCAAGGCCTTAAAGAAGGGGTCTTCTTGACCCAAGAGTATGGATGGTGAAGGGAGAGACTTCCTGCGCTCTCTAGTTGGTCCTGTGGTAATAGTGTAGTGGTTAAAAAAAGATCAAACATTAGTTTTTGACATTTTTCTGGAATAGATATGGAATGCAAGTGAACTTTTCAGACAGGATAAAAAGGAGACACTTTTCATTACGCTATGTACCTGGGTCAAGATCAGATTCTGGAAACAGTTGAGACACGTGAGTCAGAATAAATTCCACCACAATGGATTGGACTCGCACCTCCATGAAAGCCGCTGTGCCGTTAAAACCAGCTGCCTCAATGTCCTTCGATCTGGAGTTCGAAATAATCTTAGTACATATAATCTAACAGTATTGAAAATTTTACTGACTCACACTCACACACCTGAGGAGATTGGGAGCCCAAACGATGGCAAGATTCCTGGCATGCATGTTGGTCTGATTAGAATAAGTAGCCATCCGGACTAAGTGTTTCATCAGATATTCCAGAGTCCTGCAGGAAAACACATATAAAATCCAGAAATGAACAGACTGTCTGATACAAAATTCCTTTGGGGTTATTTACTAAGGTTTATACCAGTGAGGATGGCGTGTTTACCGGAAATGGGGCTCTGGCAGTTCTTTCAGCACGTCCTTGATCTTCACAAATCTTTCATCCTCTAACTGGACAGCCACAGCTTCCTATTGAGTTTGCACATGCGATTAAAAATAAAGACTACTGTATGGATTTATAGATTTTTATGGAGATAGTACACAGTGGATTCATTAACGCCCATAATATTAAATGATGCATGAATGATAGGGAAATGTCTTGGCCTTAAAGATCACATGTAGGTCTTCAAAGCATCTTTGTAGTATAAAAATCAAAATAAAAAAGATTTACACCTTGCTTGTATGGTTATCTTATTATCTCCCACCTATGTCCTTAGGTAGATTTGGCTAAATCAAACTTGTGGCTAACCTGCTGCCCTGTTAACCATCTCCTTGGAACACACACTGAAACATATTTGTGTTACTTTTTCACTTTTATAAAAAAAAAATGTTTAAATTCCTATTAAATGGCTGACATCAATTATACAATTCGACTGTGAGTATACTGTGTTAGCTTGTGCAAATGTTTCTTAGCATGTCTGTGGAGATTCTCACAGATATGCTAAGAAACATTTAAAATAATAATAATAAAAATAATAAAAAAAATATTATTCCTAAAAAATAATTTGGCTAGTGTTACCTATCAAATTACTTAGTTATGCCAGTAAATAAGCTTCATATATAATAGCAGAAGCTTCATATATAATAGCAGAAGGTAGTTAGGTAGCTAGCTGTGTCATGTTAGCTTAGCGTGTATTGCTAAATTTATATTTGACACATTTCACTGTTAAATAAAACTACTCAGAATATGTTGTCTGTTTAATTACCTTCTAATCTGGGACTCAAAAATGTAACTTCTGCTGTATGTTTACTTGGAACAAATGTAAGCTAGTTTAATAATAATAATAATAATAAGATGCTTAGCAGTAGCTGTTAGCTAGTAGTGAAAAAAAAAAGTTGTTTCATACAAGAGTTGATGACTTTTTATACTTCCCCATTCAAAACCATAGTTAATGAGATAGATAGTGTTATCAGTGATTAACTAGACATAGTCACTAGTAAGAGATTGCAGGTTCCCTAAATGTAAAGGCATATTGTCATAGTGTGGAATTTATCACTATGGCATAAATATGTCTATGGTCCGCGAAAAAAAAAAAAAAAAAACATTTCTGCACATTGAACAATATTAACCTAATTTGCTTATTTTAAGGGTTTCGCATTGCATTGTCATTGAACGTACAGTATATCCTGTGGTCATAATAAAATCCCTCATTAATTGGACAGGAATAATAATCACATGATCAAGCTGTTTCACCATCTAAAAAGAAGAACTTTAAAACACCTTCTCTGCCTTCTCTGCATACGAGGGTATGGGGATTAAAGGTTGTATATGTGGTTGTTTTATTAGTAAAATTAATGTGCAAGTGTGATACCCACAGCAAAGTGGTCATACAGCTGGTATGTGAGCAGTGGGTTTGGCAGCTCTCTGAAATATGCCTTACAGAGGGAACTGACACAGTGAATGTCCTGCAGATACACATCTTTATTCAGGTCTGGAGACCCCTCGCTGTCAAACTCTGACCTGTGCAAGAAAAAAACAAACACACGCACAAAGAGCTTAATCAGAAGCTTTTGAAACGGATCCTGTGAACGGACAATTTATGTAATCATACCTTAGTTTCTGTGTGTTGGATGACACTCCAGACAACCTGTAGATACCATCAACGATGCCGTGCTCTTCAATGAATATACTGCAGCTACGGAGTACGTGAGGAACTGTGAAAAGGACAGAGAAAAAAGATTAAGAGTGGCACAGTGAGCAGGACCACAGGTAGTTATTCCAAGAGCATGATTTAAAGGTCTGAGTCCTCTGCTAAAACCTCATCATCGTCATTGTCTATACCGCTTTATTCTGTATTTAGGGTCGCAGGGTCCTAGAGTCTATCACAGGAGAAATAGGGCACATGACAGGGTGCATCCTGGACAGGGTGCCAATCCATTGCAGGGTACATACACACTATGGGCAATTTGCCTTAGCCTAATCTGCATGTCTTTGGACTGTGGGAGGAAATCGGAGTACCAAGAGGAAATCCACCAAGCATGGGAAGAACATACAGACTTCATGCACACCTGGCCAGGAATCAAACGCAGACTCTTGAGGTGCAAGGTGACAGTGCTAACAACTAAGCCACCGGGCTGTCCTACTAAAACCTGTCATCATTCAATAAGTAAATGGAAAACTTTAGTTTACAAATTTTAGTTATATTCCACAAATAAAATACCGATTTGACTATGTTATATAATACGTTTATTAAATGTACAAAGGACGTTTTCAGAAATAATACTCACTATCTTGATTGGTTGCCGTTAAATGCTCCATCAGGTCACAGCCAAACACTTTGTCTTTACTCCCTCCTTTTCTTCGTCCTCTCCTCATTATGCACCCCTTCAACCACCACTCTTACATCCAGACGTGTGTGTGTGTGTGTGTGTGCGTGTGTGCGTGTGTTTGCTGTTGTGCTTTTAGTGATTGGTGACACCTAAACCACTCATGGTGATTACTGTGTGTTGGAATATGAAATGTCGTTTTTGTACCTGACCTCTAACAAACTTGTATCTGGTTTACCACACAGTTATGCTTTTGCTACATTCTGTACCACTTCTCTGTAAATTTCATATTCCACTGAAATGGAATCACTTAAAGATTGACAGTTGCCCTGGAGCTGGATGCTTGTGGCCTGTGCAAAGCAAATAAGACAGGAAATATACAGTTGCAGATAGAGGTTTACATACATTGCATACATACAGTACATACATGCATACATACACTACATTGTGAACATAAATTTCATAGCTATATTGGGATTCAATTAATTTTTAACCGGCCTTTCTCTGAGGACAAATGATACTACATATTTAAAACCTACATATTTAAAAAAAAAAATTGGAGCATAAGGTTAAAATAATAATATATATTTTAAAATAAACACAGGATCAATAATATACAGACACTCTAAATTATTTCTTCAGTGGTGCTGAAAGTCCCAAAATGTCTTTTAATTTGCCAAGTTCAAACCCTCTTCCTGTTAACTTCCTGTTAGTAACCATGATTGAATACAGTTAGTATCTTCTCTGTGCCAACATCAAAACAGCTTGTTTGACATCGCTCATTGGGTTTTACCAACACAGAGTACAATGGGAACATCCAAGCAGCTATGTATGGTAGATTTACATACTGTATGTAATTCCAGTGCCGCTTGGAGCCATTTCTAATCAAATGCAGATTTCAAGGTCAAGTCAAACAATTGTACATAAGTACACCTTACTGGGAGGTGTAGACACTTTTCCAGGGTACGGAAGAAAACACAAATTGTCACCCTTAAGTAAAAGGACATTGATTTGAGGAGTCCTGACCAACCTACGAACCACCAAGAGAAATGCCTGCAATGAACTGGAAGCTGATGGAAAACCAGTGACATAGTGTCCAGTGACATCGTGTACAGTCAAGCACAATTAACATCACTATGGATTCTCTGTGACAACATCAAAACAGTTTGTTTGACATCACTCATTGGGTTTTATCAACACAGAGTACAATGGGAACATCCAAGAAGCTATGTATGGTAGATTTACATATTGTAATTCCAGTGCCTCTTGGAGCCATTTCTAATCAAATGCAGATTTCAAGGTCAATTCAAACAATTATACATAAGTACACTGTACTGGGAGGTGTAGACACTTTTCCAGGGTACGGAAGAAAACACAAACCTTAACCAAGGTTAACTAAAAGGACATTGGTTTGATTAGTTCTGACCAACCGACGAACCACCAAGACAAAGGCCTGCCATGAACTGGAAGCTGATGGAAAACCAGTGACATCGTGTACAGTCAATCACGATTTCCTTCACTATGGACTGAAAGGCTACTGTCCAAGAAGGAAGCTTCTGCTCCTTAAATGAAACTTGACTTAAATGTAAGCTTGAATAACATTTGCAGCATTCAAGTTTTGAATTGTGAGGCATTCGACCCCAAGAACACTAAATGAGTTGTTAAGCATGGTGGTGGTACATTAGCATCATGTTTTGTTACTGTTGCTGAAACAGGAGGACTACCTTACAATTTTTCAGGACATCCTCAAAGTATCAGTTAGATGCTTAAAAAATTTAGTGTTCCAACAGGACAATGAACCCAAACACATGTCAAAGCTGGTTGTGGAATGGAACATTCAGGATAACATTAAGCCTTTGGAGTCTCACTCTATCAAATATTTGTGAAAATGTTTTGTCAGGCGGTTGGAGGGTCAGGAATTTGAGTCCCACCACTGTGCGGTCACCACCGTCGGATCGCTGAGCAAAATCTTTAACCTTATGCCCCATGCATGGCCAAATATCCATTCCGAAGAAGTGCTGCCACAAACATCTGCTAAAGGCGAAACCTGCCAAGGGACATTTAACTAAATTTCCTGTTTACTGTTTGTATACTTTTGAGCCTGAATTGACTTCAGAAAAACAAAATTGAACCATGTGCTCAAAATGATTAAGCTTTTCTTTTATTAAAGAAGTATGTTCTACACTCCCTCTGCCTGAGGAAAAATATAAAACAGGTTTTAAAAAATAAATTGCAAGTTTAATATTGCCACGGCATTCATGTTCATGATGAGTTGACGTAACGTTCTAACTGTAACTATTAACAGATACATTGAAATAATTGAAAGAGTGGACAATTGAGTGTATATACAGTATACAGTACAGGTTCATTTATACTAAACAGCCAGTCTGTACTATGTTGATTAAATATATACATTGTACTTTGCTTCTGTTACAAATATCTACAGAAGTACAGGCAGGATATGTGAAAAACACATTTCAGCTTTATAAAAATGTCAGGCTTTTGCCCATAAAATCAATATAGCCACCATGAAAAATCTATTTAAAATGCATATTAATAAAAAACATGCTTATCTTCTTAATAAGACCATAACACTTACATCTAAATCCTGAAGTATCTGTGCTGTAATTTCCATATTTTCACCAGCAGCAACTGATAAACTACCTTCATTAGCCAGCATCTAAATCCTGACAATCCTTCACAAATCTGATGGTGTCTGTACAATAGAATTTAACCGCAGTTATGCACGCGCAATCTGAGGACCATGGATAAGCATGCGGTGCCACTGACTTTGGTTCCTACTTTCATGTCGTGTGAGATTTGAGTGTTATCATGGCCACACCCTCATGATCTGTCTCACTTTTACTATCTGTTTATTATAAAACATCTGGACAAAACATCATTTTTTCAACACTGGATGTATCACCCAAGCCATTCGTTAAAGAGGTTCTCAAAGGTTTGACTTTTTCTCATTAGACACGGCCATATTGTTAACATTTTGTCTCCCTTTCTCTTTCTATCGTGCCTCGCACGGAAATGAACAACCTCAATGTAAGGCCTGCCTCTCCCTTTGCATCAAACATATAGCGTCAAACGACGATCAAATCTCTCTTTACTACACTGTGTTTGTTGCAAAGGAAACCCTCAGCTGATGACCCCCAACATCTCCGACATCAACGGCACCAAGTGGGTTTTAAAAACCAGCAACTAAATAAGAAAAAGACTTGACTTAACCGTCCTTACCTTTTTTGCTCCACCGGCAGAAGAAGCAGACCCAGCAAGCATCTGTGACGCAACAAACCACCAAACTTCCCTTACTGACTTCCTGACTTCTTGCTCTGTCTTTTGACTTAATTCTCCATTTTAAATCTTCTACATTCACCTTAGTATACTGCATGTATATATTTATCTATATGCAGTATGTCTGCTTCTTTATTTATCTACTTATCTATAATGTGAAATTTTTGTTGCTGTACCACATGAAGTGAAAGTGCTGCATAACATCTGTAACTGCAAGCTGAAGTATTAAAGCTAAGTAATATTGAAAGATGTCATAGTGTACATTTATTAATGAACAGCTGGTTCATACATCAGACGTTTTATGCAACACATATCAATGTAGCCACAAATCAGTTTTACCTTCTATTTTGTTTTTGTATTATAAAATATGATCTATACCACATGTAAATAAAATAATAGAGTCCTTTTAGGCCCATCCCCATCTTACCCACTTTAGCTCAACCCATATGAATGAAAGTAACCTTTAGAGGATTTTTGAAGTCATGTCTGGGGCACAGCAGGTGACACTGATGCTTCATAGCTCAATGATCCCTGTCTTGACCCTGAGCATGGGGTACTTCCTCTGGATAAAGTGCTTAATGATGATGATGATGAGAAAAGCTTCTCATCTTTTGCTCTCCATGATCATTTGGAGATCTACCTGTGGATATGACACAGTGTAGATCCTGGATAAAGTGCTCCTGGATTAAATGCTCCAGCATGATCATGAAGATCTACCGTGACCTTGTATAGATAGATCCGGAATAAAGTGCTTAATGATGGTGATGATGATGATGATGATGGTGCAGGCGTCTCATCTTTTGCTCTCAATGATCATTTGGTGATGTACCGTGACCCTGTGTAGATCCTGAATAAAGTGTTCCAGGATTCTGTACCCCAATGTGATCATGGAGATCTACTTTTAACCTGTGTAGATCCTGGAGCTAGTGTTTAATGATGATGAAGATGATGATGAAACAAGTTTCTCCTTTTTTTGCTATCTATGATCATTTGGAGACCTACCACGACCCTGTGTAGATCCTGAATATAGTGCTTCAGGATAAAGTGCTCCAGTGTGATCATGGAGATCTACGTAGACCCTGTGTAGACCCTGTATAAAGTGCTTAATGATGATGATGATGATGATGATGGGGCAAGCTTTACATCCTTTGCTCTATATGATCATTTGGAGATGTACCGTGACTCTGCAAAAATCCTGGATAAAATGCTTAATAATGATGATGAGACAAGCATCTCATCTTTTGCTCTGTATTATCATTTGGTGATCTACAGTACCACGGCCCTGTGTGGATCCAGGATGAAGTGCTTCAGTGTGATCATGGAGATCTACTTTGACGCTGTTTAGATCCTGGAAAGGTGCTTAATGTTGATATTGAGAAACGTTTCTCATCTTTTGCTTTCTATGATCATTTGAAGATCCCCCATGACCCTATATAGATCCAGGATAAATGCTTCAGTGTGATCATGGAGATCTACTTAGACCCCATGTAGATCTTAGATCCTGTATAAAGTGCTTAATTATGTTAATGATGATGTTGATGCAAGCTTCTCATCTTTTGCTCCCTGTGATCACTTTTAGGCTCCCTGTCAACTTAGGGTCCATAAAGTCTAAAAATAACACTCCTACTTTCTCCTTACACAGCAAACACTGGTAGTTTACCATGATACAACTCTATGTGGATGTTTATGACTGTTTATAAGCGTGATCGCGGTTGATCTTTTTAAATTCATTTTTTTAAATTATAAATTGAGTGTTAATATAACTATTATTAACAGAGAAGATATAACACTCCGGTTAGTGCCTTTATAACCAGCACTGGCGCTCTGCAGTGAAACGTAAATGTTTACGGTAGTGACGTAAGCACCCAACCGGAAGTAAATATCTGCCAATGTTTGAAGCGAGCGTTCTCAGGCTTTGCTGGTGACATGTTACAATTAGTATTTATCTCACAGCGAGCGTGTTTTAGAAAGTGGCTGGTTCAAGACATAACGGTGTAGTGTGACAACAGAAAAATAGGAAGAGAGAGAAAAAGAAGAAGAAAAAAAAAAAACACCACAGCATGACTCAGTACAGTTTCCAGGAGCAGCTCCTGTCCGTTATGGAGGTCGTAGCCAAAGCAGCCACGGAGGAAATTAACCGGCGCGTGGCCGACAGCTGCGCGGTGATCCGCCTCGAGCTCTCCCGCAGCCAGAGAGACATCGACAGCCTGAAAAGGAAATGTCAGGTGATGGAGAATGAACTGAGGAAGGTACGCGGAAGAGGGAGGAGGAAAGGTATATCTCGTTTATACAAATAAGTCGGATCGTTCCAGCATTAATACACAAACATAATCTTACGTGTTTTAGACATTTAAAGCGAAACTCCACCCTGAAACACATTATTTAGATTTGTACTGGAGTATTTACTATATTTTTTAAATAATACTCGTTTCTGTATCTGTTATTTCAGTGACAAGTTAGTGGTTGTGTCCCGCTCTGACGTCACAAGGGAACGGGGGGGGGACGACACCCTGGACGAAATTGGGACTGGCTTTAAAGGACAGGGAAGCTGAGGAGACAGATGGATGGATCTATAGGTGGAGGCGATGGAACTTAACTTACAGATCTTGAACTAGATGATGAGTTTGTCCTGTCGAGAAGAAATAGTGTGTGGAAGTACCGGATAAAGAGTTCAAGGCGAGATCAGGGTCAGAAGCGTTAGACTCAGAGAAGATGAGGCTTTTAGAGGCCGGGACGATGACCCACATTTAGCAGTAATGTCACCAACCTACTTGATTCCAACTGCTGTTAAATAAAAAAAGAAGAAACATTTGAACACCCTAGACACGATTGCTTCGTACCATGCCGCGGTACGATTGTTCACAACAGCAAAGGTGCGTTCACACCTGACGGGTTCGGTTTGATTAAAATGAATTCTGGTGCGGTTGCTCTGTTAGTGCGGTTCACTTGAACAAATGTAAACGCTGGCATCCGAACCAAGCAGGCGAACCGAGACCGCTTGAAAAGGTGGGTCTCAGTCCACTTCCAAATGAACGTTGGTGCAGTTTGATTAATGTGAAATATGCATGCAAAAAGAGCAAAGATATGGTAGATATGATGAGTCTGCTTTGCTAGCATTTCTGATAATGATGCCTGGATGTGAAATCTTTCACTGCTAGACACTTTGTCTAAGACATCCAACTTAGAGAAAGCAGCGTTTGGGCAGGAAGTGAGTGAGGAAAAATCCAAGCTATGTTACGTGCGTTAATGTGGCAGTGGATGAGGTAAAAAAAAAAAAAAAAAGTCTTTAAAAATGTCTTTAATAAATGAAACACTGTAAAATTTATTGTTGCATTTTAATAAGCATTCAAGATCATTCACTATGGACAGTGCACAAGAGCACAGAAGCGCACAGGTTACCTCAGTGAGGCATGAGTGCAGATGAAATGTTCACAAATAAACGACAGCTGAATGTATTCATGAACTGTCTTATGTTTTGACGCTCTCGTTATTGAATGTAACCCTGCTGTGCTGTCACGCGCTCAAGTGCTCTCATACCAGAAAGGGCAACACAAGAGCATGGACAGTCTGTCAAAGGAGTAAAGATCACTGCTTGCATTTTGTTCATCTATTCATTCATTCATTTATTTATTTATTATTTTGTTGGGGGCGGTCATCACTGGCGGCTGTCTGAATATTGTTCCGTACTCAGATTCACTTCCTTATTTACAGTCTCCGACACAGCAAGTCACCAATAATCACAAAAAGAAGAAGAAAACAAGAGCTATCGGAGGATACAGACACCTTAATAACTTTGCGTCCATTTTCATGCTAGTTTTCTAGTTTTCTTTAACCATACACTCGAAAAGGTGGTCTTGAGTGCAAATCCCGATCTGTAAAGCGAGTGCTGATTTGATTTGTATTGTGATTGTTGTGAATAAACATTCTGGTACAACATTTTTATTTATTTTTTTGTTTAGATTACATTGCAGTTCTAAAGAAACTTGACCAATAATTTGTCCGCACAGGATGCTGTGTTGCCGTCCAGTGTGTGAATAGTGGGCGCTATGTGTGGTATTGTAGACGAACTGCAACATTTTACCACCTTGAATACAAACATATTTAAAAATAGATTTTAGAGCCAGTTTGGCGATATATGAATTGCCACATAAAAGAATCACAATACTTAAATTAATAAGTTGTCCCACCCCCCCATCTCTATTATCAAATGTCCGTGTCAGTCTGAACCATTTTTACATATTGTAATTTAATATAAGATTACTGGTTATCAATGAGGATTATTTTGCTTGTATAACCGCAATTGAAGAATGACTCAGAAGTAGATGAGTGACTCATAAGAAATTGCCATTGTTTTGCTAAACAGATATTTTTAGGGTGCTGTAGAAACTCAAGAGATCAGTCATTTTTGCTGTTACCACAAGCAGGAGCTTTTGTATCCTTCATCATTTCCAGTGACATCGTATTAATGGGAAATTATAAACAGTGGAGACTTTGGTTTAACAAAATAAAGAGTAAAGCTGTGCTGCATTCTGCATCAAATGTCCGCTGGTACTACATTCAACAGCCAGTCCAAGAGCATTGTGGGAAACCATTCATCTTTGTTGTTTAGAATAATTTCTGTCATTCAGGGTGGATTTTTCCTTTAAAAGCACACTGATAATGTTGCAATGGCATATTTTAACACAATTAATGTAAAGATAATTAACTCTTTTTTTATGTTCAGTGTTCATCTGCAGCTCGTCTGAGAAGTTACCTTTTCAGAGTGTGTGTGCCAGAGAGACTGGTGTAAATGCATGCAGAGTTGAACGGCCTGTTCCACCAACCCGCGAGGAACCTGAAGCATCAACGCAGCACGTCCATCAGGTCTGATTTAATCCCATGGTTATATCCATGTTGACGCTGATTATTCGCTGTATCTTATCTCTTGGAGCCTGGACAAGTTCATAAAGCAGTTTCTTGCTCTTTATTGTAGACTATCCAGATCCTGGAGGACAGATCTGCTGCAGCAACGGTGATTAAAGAGGAGGGCAGTGAAAATGACTCGTGGAGAAGGGGAGAAGGTAAGAGAACAGGAATAGTGAATGGCTTTATAAATTCAGTGCCCGCTTAAATATCATATCCAAGTGGCAGCTTATTACTACTTATTTTCGGCTGCTCCCGTCAAGGTGTCGCCACAGCAGACCATTCAATCCACACACAACTTTTTGCACAGGTTTTACACCGGATGCCCTTTCTGATTGTACCCTGGCTTGGAACCGGCACTGCATACAGTAGCAGGGGAGTATGGGGTGCAGGAACACACTGGCAGCAGGATTCGAACCCAGATCCTCAGATCCTTAAATTAACAACCAAGAGCCTTAACCACTACTCCCTTTATTAAAGTGCCAGTCTCCGGTTCTGAACAATTAGTCCTACTGTACACAGAAATGCCAAAACATGCATTTTCTTGAATGACCATTAGGGCTGAAAAATGTCAATCACAATCTTTACAGCAAAAAATAAAAATGTTTGATGGCTAGATTTCACATTACTTAAAACTGTACAGAGGTGAATTTACAGGGGCCGTATGATTGACTTAGATTCCGCTTTGTTTCTAATATAAATAACTTCCCTGTGTCCTTTTATGCTGCAGGACAATTTCCTTATGAGCATCATGGGAACAAGCCACTCACCCCAGCACAGGAGATAAGTGAAGAACCAAACCGGTTTACTGAAGACATAGAGAGACAGAGAGCGCACCTCACACACACCTGTTCTCCGAGTACGAGCAACGAGGAGCGTCCAGGCAGTCTAAGACCTCAGGTGAAAGCGGAAAAGGAGGAAGACGAAGAAAAGGAAGTAGCCGAGGTCATTTTGGTGGAGGAGTCCGAGCAAAGGAAAGAAGAAACGAATCACCTTCAGTTTGCTTATAACGACACCAGTAATGAGGCTCAGTTTTCATGTGACCTTCCAGTCTTCTCTCAGCCTGTGGAGACGGCCATAGAACAATCCGGAAATGATGCCAAAACTATACAGAATGACCAGATAGAGCTGTATGGTGTCGGACAGGTCAGCAGTGTCCACGAGCAACCGCAGCCAGCCTGGTGCAGAGACCGAGCACACGAGGCAGATCATATAGTACAAAGACAGAGGCATGAAGGATCAAGCACACACCAGGAGCACAGGGCTTTATCCAGACCCGGCAACGCCGGAGTCAGAGCTAGCATGGTTTCCCAGCCCGGGTCTAACATACCCCATCAGGCATTTTTGGGACGTGGGCGTGGCGGACTCAGACGTTTCCGTGCTCAGTGGGTAACGAGCGTGGACGGAGAGCGACGCTTCAGATGCTCATTCTGCGAGAAGACGTTCGTGCGCTTCGGCCAGCTGAAAGAACACGTGCGCAGCCACACCGGCGAAAGGCCGTACACATGCAGTCAGTGCGGCCGCAGCTTCACCAAACAGGGCAATCTGATCCGGCACGCCGTGGTGCACAGCGGAGAGAAACCGTACCAGTGCAGCCTGTGCGGGAAATGCTTCACTCAGCGCTCCAGTCTGAAGTCCCATCAGAAAACACACACGCCAGACAGGGACACTGTGCTGCAAGGATTAGTTGTGCGTCAGCTGGTTAGAGAGCAACATGACAGTCTGGCTGTGACACAAAACAGAGGTTATGTGTAGAGTTGGCTTTATTATAACTCGGATGGGCTTGTGTGGATGAGCAGTTGCACAGATACGGCGGAACTTCACAATACCAAAAATGGCGGCTTAAAGAAGCTCATTGTTTGGGCAATTCTTACATTCCATAGGAACGTTTTTTCTCCTGTTCAGAAAGCAACATGATGTATCTTAAAACTCATTTTTTAAAAACAGATTTTTAGGAACAGTACTGTATGTACCTTTTTTGGAGACAGACATAATGTTCATATTAATTAGGGTTTTAGTGAAAGGTTGGAAAGCATGAAAGCTAATCAAACATATATATATATATATATATATATATATATATATATATATATATAAACTAGATTGCTAATGTAATGCGTCATAAAGTCGTGTAGGTCAGAGTTTGTAAGTTGTGCCACAATGCGGAAATTTTGGCATTAAGCTTCTGCCTTTTTTTCAAACAGCAGACTCCTATACATTCCCAGTGCATTAATCATTGTGGTCTTTTGTACCAGACTTGTTGCTATGAGCATGTAACCTGAAAGCATGTTTAGTGAGGATGGGAATCACCAGAGACCACCCGATACAATGTTATCACAATACCTAGGTGCCGACGAATGATTTCAAACTTTTAATCTAGATAGTGCCTGGCTATATTTCAGCCTGTAGTACCCATGCACCGGTGCTCTGTCTCATGTCAAATAATAATCTTTTATGTTATTATGTGACACACCAAAGCATAGTGTTGAAATTATCTCACTTTTTGTCAGACTCTGTGTATTGTCTTGCAACCACAAATGTTGTGAAACATGTTTCTCGTTACGCTATTACAGACAGTGATTCAAAACGTATCTATGGATACGTGCAGATCTGCTCATTCTGAGTGTCACACATGTTCCCCGTATATCAGTTGTGTTTGTCATAAATGTGTTACGAAATAATCCGGATGAGTCTCGATGAGTGAACCCTTTTCAATAAATACAAATGAGTGTCCAACAGGGGGCGCTCTCAAATAGCCAATGGATTGTGTGTTTTTTTGTAGAGGAACCAGGAGATTTGGAAAAAACAGAGATATGTTTGCCTTTTAAATGAAGTAAGACATTTGAAACACACTGGCTGTAATCACTTGCTACATGATATTTCTGGTTACTGATAATGTGAAACCATAAAATATACAACGTTAGGCCGAAATAAGTTTTCTATACTATACATAACTTTGACATAACTACATGACAAAACTTAAAATTTTTTTGTCATTGGTCCTTCAACTAAGACAACATTAACAAATCTCCTATAGTTTATAGACAGACATCTGTCAATCAACTAAAAGTCAAACAACGAATCTACTTTATTGATTCGAATAGAATTTTTTTCTTCTTCTTTTTTTTTTACATTTAAAACACTTGGAAGGATAACAGTTTTAGAAACACACTTGCTTTCTCTTTGCTTCCCGTTAATGTCACTATACTTTTTTTTATTGCAAGTTCATAAGCCATGGCAAACTGAGACTTTTGATTGCGCAATCAATCAGTAAAACCTACCTTTATTTCTCTAAACAATCTGGGGATGGGAATCACCAGGGACCTCCCAGTACAATATCGTGATACAGTACCTACTGCACGTGCCGATTAAATTTGTATTGTGATTCAGTACGTTTCATAATTTTTTATAAATATCCTGATAATTTTTTTTTCTTCCAGATTTAGACTCTTAATTAAATTTGCTCCTATCACACAGGATACTGTGCCTCCTGCCAGTGTTTGTCCCCCTGTAGGACAATAGAGGAACTACAACATTTTACATTACTTCAAACAGCATTATAAAAATGTTTTTAAAAAATAGACTTGAAGTAAGAGTGGACGATGCATGAATCGCCACACGAAATAATTCTGATATGTAACTCAGTTGATATTTTTTCCTCTATCTCTAGTATAATCCTCTACTACACTAATGCCCTGTTCCCAGCATTTCATTAATGCATGAATAGATAGAAAGTTTTCTCAGTACACCGGTGCCAGGATCGGACTGACTGCTTCACTTCTGAAATGCTGGCCTCCCTGTAATGTTCCTGTAATGTGCGAGTAGTGTTTGTGAATGATTGTGTGCACAGTTCCTGCAGACAGATGCATCTCTCCTGTTATCCATTGATTTTCAAGGATCAAGCATTCCACTCGCTGAAAGTTCACGGGAATGAGGGCCTCCGAGCCACACAAGTCGTCCATAAATGCCAATCGGTTTCACGCCAAGTATTGAGCATGAGGAAATGAAGGCCACAAGTGTGAAGCATTTTATTTTGTTAAAATATCTTAAATATCTTCTATTATCCCCTGCATAATTTGACCAAAATCTGTGCATAGGTTTTGTTAAACACATGCATTAAAAAAAGCAACCTTAATGTTAAAGTGAAATTATTTAACCTCACATTTTTAAACCTTTGAGTTTTTTGTTTTTCTTTTTGTTTTCTATTATTCCCGTTTATCTTAATACTTTAAAAAGATGATTTATAATGATAATGTGCAGTTTATGACCCTGAGCATTCATACGCCTGGCCTGAGTCTTTTCTACACAGGATCCTGTGCATAACAAGATCTCCGATAAGAAATAACTGATGTCCACGTCATCTGAACAAAACCTCATAGCAGTATGTGCTCTTAAGATGTTAATGGTAAGTGCATGCCATACACCACTGTATTATCTGACTTTAAAATGACTTCTCTAGCTTATCTTTTACAATACAAGTCTAATTGTTTAGAATTTTGTTCCAAATTCAACATTTATAGTGTTAACAAAAGGTCAGGTCTATACATTATTGAGGCAAGTGATTGTTTTCATCGCACTGAAACAACCCACAGTAGCATACATTTGGACTGTGTGAAAATGTACACTTTGTGACCTTTGCTTCTTAAAAAAAAAAAGAGTTTTTTTTTTTAAGTGCAGGTCCACTTGCATTATGAACAGCAACAAAAAAAACAGCATTTCTCCTTTAGTGATAAAATGAGCAAACAGGTAGCACAACATTTTTTGCCTTGGAGTCCAGCCATTAAACTGACACATTTTTTTTCACAATCCAAGCTAGATGGACAGATTTTGCTCTTTGTGGAGACAGTTCTTTGTTAGAGATGTTTAGATGCCGGAATGGACCCGGCAGTGATGTGCCGAGGTATGAGGCTCAAATCTTGATGAAGTGGTTTCTGCGGATGTAGTAGAATGAGCACTATATTGCACATTCGATTTTTTGGTCATACTCTGGAATCAAGGGTGGGTTAAGCAAAGGGAGTAGTGGAAGTGACTACTCTGGCACAATAGGCGGAGGTAAGTATTTTGGGGTTGAAGTGAATATATTATCAAGAGGCCTGAGTAGATTACAGAGAATAAAGTTCCAATTTGTAAGAGGAGGTGTTTCGACTAGATCGATTTCCCAAAGGAAAGTACAAACATCCAGTTAAACTCCAAGGATAGTAATACAATAGACATGTATTTGCACTCGCAAGATCGTTAGTCCATGTTTCACTGAATGACTTGAAGAATCACAAAGTATAATATACAATCCACAAAGTATAGCATATACAATATACAAAGACAAACATATAAAAAGAATGAGGTGAATGTGTAAAATATAGGAGAATAAGGATGTGTAATGTTGAGATGAGCGATCTGAGATGTGCAAAAAGCAATCAAAAGTGAAATCAGTGCAAAAAAAAAAAAAAAGTGTGAAACAAGAATGAGATAATGAAGGTCAATGTAAATCAAGGTACAAGATGTGTGGTAGAAGGCCGCCCCTGAACAGGATTAGTAACAGTGGGTGATTGGTGTTGGACATGCTTTGGTCAAGGTCCGCTTTTCCAGATCCAGCAAGTCAAGCTTAGAGCCAGACTAACCACTGACCACAATTATTTCTAATAACCAATCACTCATGACCATTGATCATTGGTGGCGTAGTAGTTAGCACCTCTCTCCCTCCAGGATCGAGTGTTTGATTCCCACCTTGTGTCTGTGTACGTGGAGTTTGCAGGTTCTCCCAATGCTTGGTGGGTTTCCGGCTAAGACATTTCCGTAGTGAGTTTTGCAAGTCCGTACAACTTTTGCTTGTAGTATGTGAATGAGTGAATGTGTAAGCAGGGTGATGGATTGGCACCAGACTCCAGGCCTCTTGCAATCCTCCATATTAATTAAGGGTCTAAATGAAAATTTAAGATAAAAGGTCAATACAATTTGATTTGAGGCGAGGTCTGAATTTCATGTTTGTGTTAGGATTCAGATCTCTCTTTCTCTCTCTGTGTATATATAGTGATTGCAAGGCTATAAAAATAAGCACTTTAACATTTCCATAGCATTTCGATAATACTTTTGTCGATTTTAAGTAACTATGTTAAACATGTGGACAGTTTAAACTTTGATGTTCCTCGATGGCCTTGCTCTGTCACATCGGCGTTCTCAGTTCAGGTATTTTACACGCCCTTACCAAGGACGAATGTTTGAAATAACACGTGTTTGTCTCATAGTTGCGCTTCACATTACAGCTGTTTGTTAGTTTTAAACTTACTGCAGGACGAATAAACATATACCAATGTGTCCATTTATCTCTGAAGTTTCAGTCTACTTTCTTTCTTTCTTCTTCTTTTTTTTTAAATAAAGTATGATGGACACCATTGTTCTTAGCAACAAACAATGACAATTCCCAGTTTTATCAAACAACTTTAGATTTTTTATTTTTTACAAATATTTTGATATTCTATTTAGAAGTTTGCTTCTTCATGGAAAAAAGTTTTGTTGTGCAAATTGTTCAGGTCCATGATGTCGTTTGGGCGAAAATGCATTGCCAGCTAATTTCCCTGAAAGAGCTGAAGACCCTGGGGCTTATTTTTTGTTGTTGACACAAATTACCTATTAATAACACGTCATTTATTACAATTTTTTGATCTTTCATTTGAATAATCTGTATTTCTATATAAATCCCTCTATTCCAGTATTTACGGTAAGCGGTTAGACAAACCGGAAGTAGACACTCGTGCTGCTGTAGAGACTCGGGGAAGATTATTTTACTGTATATACAGCAGTCGGTTCATGAGTAATATCTCATCAGAAAGGGTCGCGACTGAAGTGTCGGGTGTATGAGTGGCCGGATCGCAGAAGAGGACGATGCTCTCGGAGGACACGGAGCCCAGCAGCAGCAGCGGCGGCGGCGGCGGTTCTTTCCACAGCAGGCTGGCCTCGGTCATGGCCGTACTGGCTCAGTCAGCTGTGGCAGAAATCAGCAAAGTGTACGATGACGGGCTGCTGCTGCTGCTGCGTCTGGAGGTCTGCCGCAAAGACTCCGAGATCCAGACGCTAAAGGGAAAACTGGAGACGGTGGAAAACGAGCTGCGGCTTCTGAAAGAGTCTCAGAGCTCCGCGAGCCGCGGCGTGACCCCGAGCCTGACCCCTGACCCCTGCGCGCGCACACCAGGTAAACCCGAGACCTGCGGCGAGAACACGGGACATCAGAGTGTGGGAATAGAGACATGTGATAGCGTTCTCCTTCAATACCGAGAGAATAAACTATTATCATTATTATTATCATCATTATCATCCACTGTATCACAGAAATAAAAAGCACTGCTCTGAGATGTTCGGAAAGGAAGCAAGGCACACTAATACGATGAATCAAATTAATGAAATGAATCAATCAAATTAATTACTTGAGTCATTTAAGGCACACTGACACATGAATCAATCAAATTAATAAAATGAACCAAAAAAAAAAAGAAGAGAAAGGAATCAATCAGATCAATTTCATCTATCAGTTCCCCTTGATTGGTTCAAGTATCAATGAAATTAATCTAAACGAATCAATGAAATGAATGAATCATTTACATGAATCAAACAAATTGGCTCACTCACACATTATGGGCAATTCAGTGACATGAAATTAATCAAATCAGTTACACCAATCAATCAGAATACACTGATAAATCAATAAACGTACCCGAATCAATCAAACGAATAAATGAACCAATAAATCAAGGCACACTGATACAAATGAATCAGTCAAATCAATGACATGGTTCAGTTAACGCATAGTGTTAAATAAAATTAAATGAATCCTTCAAGGCACAATGATACGAATGAATCAAACCAATCGAAAATTATGAAACCAGTATAGTTAATCAGTTGAGTGAATCAAGGCACACTGATACAAATCAAATTAATGAAATGAATATCAAATGAATCAATTAAGGCCAAGCTCATTAACCAATCACTGGAATCACTTACATTCACTGACTAAATTAATCAAGGGAAATATAAATGAATCATGTTTATTAGTCAAGGATCAGGGGTACAAATGAATCAAAAGCAAGATATCAATAAATAGAAAACAGGACATGAAACACCTATTTGCATTATTCCATTTCATATAGTTTTTATTTATTTATTATTATTCTTTTAAAAATATTGAGTAAACATACATTCATTCATCTTCAGTAAGTTTTATCCTGGTCACAGTTATTGCATATCTGGGCTCTAAGAGATCAGGAAGACATCCTGTGTGGGATGCCAGTTTCTCACAGGAAACCATGCGCAGACACACACACACACACACACCTACTGTAGGAATTATTTTGAACATGGTGAGAATAAAGTGAGAAGAAAAAACTGCACACAGACAGTATGTCAATCTACCATCACTAACGAACCATTAGAAATGAACAAAATAATGTACGCACAAACAGTCTGGGTCCAAGATTTAACACTCTGATCTCAATAGCGAGTCCCCTGAGATTCCACCGGAGATCAGGTCTTTCCTTTGGGTTCTCTAGGTTTTCTACCATCTTGGAAAAACATTTTATTGGAAGATTGCCTACACTAAATTTTCTCTACGATGTCCCTAGATGGACATGGCATTAGACTAATTTTCTGAAGTAGAACATCTTGGCTGGTCCAGTCCCAAATAAGCACATGCAAACCTAGTTTAAAACTTTTAGTGAGACTAATCCTTTGCTATTTCTCTTCTCTTCAGACCTTACAGAAATCACAGATGAGACGGAGCAGCATCTTTCTTGGAAATATCATCCCGTTGCAGATGCGGATGATGAGAAGGAAAAGGAGCATCCAGGAGAAATGAATCACAAATCAACAACAGAAAGAAATTCACAGGACATTCTTACAAAGGAGACATCACACACCCCTACAGAGCCCGAACAATCTACAGAGGATCTGAACGAAGCTGAGAGCAGAACAGAGTTTCAGGAAGAGACAGAACAGGCGATACGAACTTTAGATGAGAGCAGCGTGGAGTGCGTCGTGATCGAGGACAGCGAAACGCAGCCGTGGTCGTGTTTGGAGAACGGCGTGGAACATGCAGAGGACCCTGACTGCTCTGTTGTAACCGAGCAAGACGGGCATCTGCTGATCTCCTCGGTGTGGAGTGTGGGTTCTAGCACATCCAGTCCCGTGGGTGATGCGACTACTGTAAACAGATTCGACGTAGAAGAAGCGAGACAGCAAAGGATGCCGCAGCAGACAAGGAGCGAAGAAGGGCCGACAGACCTAAACCCGTCACGACAGGTACAACACAGAGGGAACCTGGCGGTCCAGCACAGACTCCTTCTTCCTTCAAGAACTCATGAACGTGCCGCACTGTTAAGCAGTAGCCAGAATCAGAACCGAGGAACTTTCACAGCAGACAACATCGCTATAGCCAGGCTACCTCAGGCGAGAAAGCCGATGAGAGAGAAATGGTTCATGTGTTCGTTCTGTGGGAAAAGTTTTGACCGCATCAGTCACCTTCAGATGCACCACAGAATTCACACCGGAGAGAAACCGTTCCACTGCAGCATGTGCGGGAAGAGTTTCTCCCAGCAAAGCAACTTGCGCACGCACCAGAAAACGCACAAAGATCTCAGGGCACAAAGTAAAACGTTTTGAAAATGAGACAGATAGAATGTTTGTGACATGGTTTCTTTTATTATGATTATCATTATTTTCTAATATGTAAACCAACACCTAACTTAGATTTGATCATTTTATTTTTACAATAAACAGTTGGCAATACTTCTTTTGTCTTTAGAAAATGCACAGTAGAATACAGAAGAAAAAAAATACACAAAAAGCCATAAAAAGGTATAAATTGCTTGAACAGTGTTCACATATATAGTGCACTGCACTTCTGAATTCTAAAGCCAAGTATTTTTAAGACGTTAATAAAGAGCAGCTAGTCTGGTTGTAGAGCTTAAACAAAATCATCAATGCCTCATCATTTGATGATAAAAAGCTGCGGAGGTGTAGTAGCAGTGGTGGATAAAAGTATTGAGACAACATCTGATGTATTAATTTCAAGCCTATCTGGCTGAAGAGTTGTGCTGATATACTGAAAATCTAGTGAAAAACTCTGCCACAATGGTATTCAAATTCTGGAGCCATTGACTGGGTCGTGATGAATGAAGATCTGAATGATGAAGAAGGCAGTCAAAAAACATGATCTTTACGATGCAATCAAGCAGGCATGGATTGAGCGAGTGACACCAGAGTACTGAGATGTCTTTTGACTCTATTGCCAACCGGATCCAGCAGGTTTTGAAAAATAAAGACCTCATACTAAATATTGATTGTTGTAAGACAATTTCATTGCATAAAATAAATCTTGATTCGCATGATTTAAAATTCTGGAGAATGTAATTAAAATGTTTTCACTTATGTCTCAATACTTTTGGCCACAACTGTATGTCTGTATGTTACACTCGGCTAATTCAGTGTTGAAAAGTAATGAAAATCAGAATACGCTGAGGTAATTCATATGGAGAAAAAATATCTCTGAAAACACAAGTTGTTAAAGCCACAAATAGAAAAACATGTAGCTCACAAAAAAAGTCACTTGTGTAACAGGTTGATATTCTTCTGGCAGTTTAAAGCTGCTAATCCTCACCATGGCTTAAAGGCTTTTTTAGCGCATGTGATTAAACTTCTCTGGCTCTCCTGTCCTTTCAGCGAACTCTCGGTCTGTTCAAGTAGCTCCGTTCCACTGTGTGACGTAGCCTGCACCGGAGAGAACGTCTGTTTCCTGCATACATTAAAGTTCATGAAATCTTCTTAAACTGTCTTAAAATCCAGTCTTTATTTTTGGCTGTGAAGATTTATTTCGATCTGCACTTAAAACACTTGCGTTTCAAGTGATATATATTCACATCCCAGACAAAGGTCCAGACGAGTCCAGATTGTGAATCAGCAAAACACTTAAAATAGAAAGTGAGAGGAGTTCATGTCCTGAAATACTAGATGGTTGTCCGTCATACCTCCAGTCCATCAAGGAAGAAAGAAAAGGAACAAGGTGTCTTTTTACATTTTTTACCACGATTTTGGTCAGCATGTGGTTATCTTGTAATTCAAATAAACCACCATTGTGGGAACATTACCTGCAGGTATTAAACAGTAACATTTAAAATGGTAATATTAACTGTGTTACTTTTGCACTCAATCTCACTCAAATAGTCCCAATTGAGTAAGTGGTGCAAGTTTGTACGTAGATGCATTCATCAGTTCCGGCCTTTAACTAGATGTCGGTCCGCTTTAATCCACTGATGTGGCCACATCTGTATTTGTAACCTGCGTATAGATGACCCTTGAGAGAATTGTGCAAGTATAGTACAAATCTGAGGTGACCAGCTCTAGTGGACCACAAAGGTTCCTGGAAAGACTGCAGAAATGACACGCAGTGTAGAAACTCTTTGTCCGCCTCATTGTTATATGATTTGGGGACGGGAATGAAGTATTATAGAATTTGGGTTAATATTTGGCCTGAGCATGCCATTGCTGTAGTGGAAGTGGGTCGAGATTGCCTCCGCAATCTCTTCCGAGTTTAGGGTGTTGTCTCCCTCCTCTCCCTCTGGCATGCCTTCTCTCTGTCCCCATAAGGCTTTTTCTGTCCCTCCTTCTCTTGAAGTCACCGAGCTAATAGACAAGGGTATAGGGCTCTGGTCCCTGCAATGATCTAGATCCTAAGTGACAGAAAGGGAAAGATCAAAATCAAGTTACTTCCCAAAGCACAAGACAACTGCATTCTTACTATTATTGCATTTGTAGTTTTAGTGGTGAATTTACAACTGGCTACAAAAAAAAGAGTGATATTCTGATATTGATACCTGCTTCAACCTAACCATAGAAATAAAGAGACACATTTCCTGATGAGTGAAACTGCATTTGTGACTGCTCATATCAAGTCAGGTATTAAGTCGCACGGGTTAGTTTTGTGCTTTGGCCATTGGTGTGTGGTAGGTGAAATATTTAAAATGTTCAATTCCAGTAAAAAAAAAAACATTGGTTGATAAAAACCTTTACCTTTTACTCCTAAACATTGTTTTAAAGCACTTAAAATCAACACTATTCAAGCTGATTAGTCAAAGCATGCTTTCTTTTGCTATAAAACCACACTGCTGGCAACATTTATTTATATTTATATATACATGAATACTAAATACCCCACACACACTCAAAAAAAGGAGTCTCACCAATGTCATATTACTGCTCTTTATATAGGACGCTGTTCTCTGAATGCGGTCTTGTCTCTCCACCTCTGTCTCTTTCCTTCTCATACTCCCTCTCTCTGAGGGGCAAGACGTGTAGATGGCAGGACGTCCGAGGCTGTCAAAGTCTGCTTCTCTGTACCCACATCCCTGCTCAAATATTGTGGAAGTCAGTTTTCATCTACACGACTCTTAGGTGACGCTAAATATATTATAAACATGTAAATTATTACAGGATCTGTCTGGAGATCACATGATAAAATACCTCAAGTGAAAAGGCACTGCTTTTTATAGGTCCATATAAGTCCATTCCAATTAACGTGGATTCTTCAGTCTACAAGATCAGACAAGTTGAGATGACATACAAGATGGTTAAAATTTCAGTTTGAGCCTCAAGGCATTTCAAGGTTCTGCCGTGTATATAGATATATATATCTACACATGCACTCATGTATAGATGTGCCTTTCAGGCCAGCAAGCCAATCCACATTCTTCTTTGACAGTCTTGCGCAAACCTACTGTATGTGTTTTATAACACTGCCATTGACCTTCTTAATACATGTCTGGAAATAGATTTATGCAGAAAGCCCGAAAAAAAAAGACCTTGAAGACTTAATTGGGCTTATTTGTTTAAGGAGAGGAGCGGTATCTTTTTAAAGCAATAAAAACCTTAGCCAGACGCTACCGGAAAAAGTTTCCATTTGCAAACAATACAAGCTTTGTGTTTGCTAAAGCAGGAACCTGTCCATTATCACACCCCAGGTGTCTATATTTATAGCATTATTGCCTCCATGTTTACATCTACCATCAACACATGCAAAGCTTTTATCTATAAAGATGGCTTAAAAATAAATCCGTGCGCAAATTATATATCATACTGGATAAACAATTAACCACAAACACAGCTGAAATAGTCATATTAATAACACTCTTATAATGTCTGTGGAATTTGTTCACAGAAAATATCCCAAATATCAAATATATATATTAACCTTGTATGCTGTTTTTTTGTTTTATTTTTTTTATGTAGTCTTAACTGTTTATTTAAGCTAAGCAATTTTGGGCATCATGAAAAAAAGAAAACCAGCCAAACGCGTCAGCTGTCCTTATTTCTAAAGATTGTCATAGCCCATATAAAAACCGATATCAGTCATATTGCCTTTGTCAAACTAACTGCTAGGAATCTGATAATGTGTTTGATAATGTAAACTCATTGTCAGGTTGTACAATCCAATTTGTGTTTACTTGTGACCAATGCACAGTAATTTACTTATGTGTTAGTTAGCCAAGTTAGCTAATTTACATAATGAAAAAATCATGTTGCCAATATTGTCAGTTTTTCTAACTTTTCAAAATGTCCCTTTGCAAAAATAAAACTCATAATAATCCCACTTGTGTCTATTTGTGACAAATGCATGCAGTTATCTAGCTGCCTTGATACATTATAGAAAATCTAACTCATGGGTGTTATGGGATTTTGTTGAGATGAGAGCAAATGGCAAATCAAAACTTGGATACAAAAACCCAACTGCTATCTAACTGTGACACGTGTGCATTTATTAACAGCTAACTTGTTGGCTAGCTGTAAGTAATGTAATTAGTAAAATTACTAAGTAATTAGTAAGTAATGGAGAAGATGAATATACAGTTTGAAAACAACCCTCCATGTAAGAACACTAATAGTTTCCTGGGCATAATCTTACACAAAAATAATTTAAATACAAAACATATCAGGTAACAATTAAAAATTAAACATTAGACAACATTACCTGCAGCCTGGGGTCAGTACTAACTGAGTTAAGTCTCCTCATAGAGTTCTGTCTTGAAAGATTATTGATCTCCTCCCTGAAATAAAAAAGTAGACAAAGAGGTGAATTTGCAAAGATTGGGACACTGACGTGAATCTTATTTATAATGTTTGCCCGATTTTTATTATTATAGTGTTGCTGATAAAGACAGCAGACTCACTTTTTCTCGTTTAGCTCTGATTTAAGTTTCCTGGTCCTGCGTTTATGGTGGCAGCTAACCAGGAGGATGATAATCGTCATGACGACAACTAAAACCCCAGCTGCTCCACCCACGATGATAAGGAGGAGGTTGTTGAAAGAGGCCTCGAGCTGGGAAGATCTAGAAGTGTCTTGAATTGTAAGGGGAAGAAAAGGAAATATTTTTTTCTACCAAATGGGGGCAGTGTTTGTACATGAAAGCCTAATTTAATAGAAATCAGGTGATAAACTTATTTTGATACGTTTTACAGAGCTTTCACAGCAATTTTATACGGCGTTTGCTTTAAGAAATGTACTGCAAACATCTTAGCAAATTTTGTACGCTGTCAATATTGTGTATAGTCTATAAAGAACTTATTGAAGATAAAGTCACACTGAACCAGTTACTACTTTCAGTGAAGAATTACAATATGCCCAGATTATGATTTTTATATGATTATTCCTTTTGTCTACTCTAAAGGTGCGTTTTTAAAAGAAACATACAAACTCTTCTTAAACTGCTTGGGTTCCCTGGAAAAAAGAAAGAGGAAATGTCTATTTTCTTTTTCCGTCAGAAGATGGATGGTTATGTAATAAGTGTTCTTAAAGCTCACCATCTGTTTAAAGAACAGCACCACTTGCTTGTGGCATGATATTGCAAACATTTAAATCTGATAGAGTGTGGGCTGTAGTAAAGGTGAAATCGAAACTTTTCACTTCACACACTCAGGAAAAAAAACTACCTTTCTCTGCTTTGGGGTAGTAAACTTGAGGTTACCTCTATTATTTATCTATCCATATACAATAGATAATGTGAAATATAGAGCACATTTAAAGATCATTTGAAGCACACAACTGGACATCGCAGTCACTGCAAAGGAAAGTTTTAAAAACTATACTACACTGTATCTGTATGCAAAGATTTTGTACACACAGACTATCCATGTCAATAATCATGGGTGTTTTGCACTCAGGTGATATGATTCAATTAGTGAAGGCAAAAACACAGAGACAAAGTTTTAAGATGAAGTAAACCTTACCTGGGATCTGGACGTTAACCTCTGTCTTCACGGATCCCACCAGGTTTCTGGCCTCACATTCGTACACCCCTTCATCTGATTTATTTAGGGCACGATTGAAGATGAGCCTGTTCCCCTCTAGAGATACATCCTTGGGCAAAACCCCACCCTTCCTGAACAAAAGCAGTAAATAATTTTTAATTATTTTTTTATTGCTCTCACTTACACCCATGCACACACGTTTGTGCACAATAACAAAAGTACATTTTCAGAATTTTTAATTGAAACTCATTTTAGGTTTATTAAATATAAAGTGAAATGTTTCGATCCTGTATTCAAGCCTATTTCAAGCACCTTTTCTAACCACCCTTTTCTGTTCCAGTCAACTTTCCATGAATATGCGTCAATATAGCACCTTGTGGCTTACTCTCCTTGTGTAGGGTGTCGAACATGTTCTGTTCAACTGTCAAGTCAGCAGTCTTCCTCAAATGTGTCCTGAACTAGACCGGGAGATACACTGTATTTATGCTGTATGAATAGCAATTTACTCAATCTCAAAATTAAATATTCTATTATTTTGAGCTGTAATCATCAAAATCAAGACAGAAAAGGTTTCAAATGTTTTACTATATATGTAATGAACATAGAAAATATGGGTTTTTCACTAAATTAAAAAGGAAAAGTAACGGCTTTTTTGAGGCTGTGCACTGTGTACATGTCCCTTAATGTTTTTGATCAGTATTTTAGCGCTTAGTTGTACAATTTACTTTTTCTTTCAGTCATTAAATTAGTATTACTATTATTCATTCACTTATATTTATGTTTTAAGTTCCCATAAAGATTTTACTTAATAAGCAAACTAAGAACTGAAACTCACACAAAAAAGGGGTACTACACCAGACCATTCCTTTTCACTGGTGTTGTACCAACTGTACTTATTAACTGTACTGTACTTTTAATTTATTTACCTTTCCACCTAGAAGGGCAGAATACTTTTAAATATGCAGTAGAAAAGGTTAATGTGAGGTTAATATGCATCTTGAAAGTTTAAACATTTTAATGTGAAAAACACAGCAACCACTCAAAGGACAAGGAAATACAGAGTCAAGTGGCTCCTTCTGTTAGTGTATATGTGCACTTCTATTCAGCTGATCACCATAAGTGAGTCATTTCCTCCATTATGTATAAACAAAAATTCTGACTTCTATTTGTGGTGTGTCCTGTCACTCGCCCAGTAGATCTGCAAAATAATAAATGACTTCAGCTTGAATATTTTTCTTCTTTGTTTTTAATAAGCATCTTTGTCTAATGCACAGAATGTGAGTAGATTGTCCTTTAGCCTTAAAATCCTTAACACAGTCACTTAGCTGTGCAAAAGACACACCCCGATACTGTGCGTGTTACGCGCACACACGCACACACAAAAGAAAGGACCCACTGTTGTAGCGAAAGGGGACACACTGCCTTGTACACAATAAAACCAAGGTTCTCAGGTTCCATCTCTAAATCATACACACATTCGCACACAAACCAATGCACACAATTCTTTCCTATCGTCTTTGGATAACTATTTACAACGTTATTAAATTGTAATAGGACCATTACATACAGTAATATGTTTAGAAACATACAGTACCAGCCCAAAACCTCAGATTATTTTTATATACAGTAACTGAAGATATGCTTGTGACTGTAAGTACAGACAGTTTGCATGGTTTGTGAAACAAAAACACAGACCTTTTTAGCGATGCCTGCTATATGGATGTCTAATCCAAAAGACTGTTAAGTTTGCATATGCAGGCGTCACTCTTGATATTCCGTCTGCACAGTGTCTCTAATCAAACTAAAACCCTGTCTTTTAGTGCCCATTAAAATGATATTTAAAGTCGAGCACTGTCATTTAAGGCTTAGGATGAATCTCTCTGTTCTCATCCCTCCTCCCTCCTCTGCTCTTGGTCTTTTTTCTCATTCACTGAGTTTTCTCTATCCCCCTCCTCCACCCTCTCTAACCTCATGTGAAATCAGGTCTCCCCACTGTCTCTTCAGTAATACGTTGTAATGCTACACCACAGCTTTTATTTTACCCTCAAAAGGGCATTTGAATAAGCGGCACTTAGGGACATTATTGCCTTTTGTCTGTGTGTGTATGATTACACGTGTAAAACAAAGCGAAAGAGGGTGGGCCAGGTGGGTATGATGTGCATTTTCTCCCGATTGTACTGAGATTCATGCGAGGTATGGATATTTGCTAACAAACCGATCGTATGGTAATAAATGGCGATGAGAGAACGGTTATGAACAGAGGAAGGTGAAGACAGGCTGATTTTACATAAGAAAAGTGTTGCTGAAAATGAAACACAGACACAGCCATCAACAAACAAACATGACAGCTGGGAAGACAGGTTTTTGTTGTGCAACAATACACGCAAACACATGCATGCAATCACACACTGGTAGAACGAGCGGCAGAGAAGGCAGGATGTACCTGGTCCAGGTGAAGTTGTGTGGTGGAGGATTTCCTACACCTTCACACTTGAGTTCAGCTCCTTTCCGATTAACTGACCAGCTCTGATCGTAACCAGAAATCGTAGCATCAGGAGGAACTAAACACACACAAAACAAATAAACAAACAAACAAAAAAAAGTTTAAGGCCAAAGAGTCACCAGACTCAAATCTATTGATTGACCTCATTATGAGAGGAGATCACTGATATGAGGAAAACATTCTTTATTTATTTTCATTAATCAACTTCCTGTTTGAAGTTTGTTTTTCATAGTTAGAGCTAAGAGCAAATATTTGTACTGAGTTAGTTTTTGAAACATCTGGACCTTTATATTGATTGGCACATGTTTAATACCTGTTATACCACTGTCTCAATATTACAGCAACTAAGGAAGTCAGCAGTTATCTTTATTACCAAGCTCAAAGGTTTGCATAATCTGCATGCTCTAGTTAATCGAACTGTTACAGTATTTTAAACTTTCTGCCCGATTTTGGACTCATGCCAATTCCGTTACACAAACCATTAAAGACTAGGGAGGGTGAAGTCTACAGTGTGATCTCTTTGGGACATATGAAGCCAGCCAACCGTACCTTTTCAATCTACCCCTCATGCTGCATCGCTGAGCAGCATAACACACTCACCAAAATGGTTTATGGTTTCTCATATTATGACTCTGAATTTGCAGTGTAATTTTGCACATTATATTTTTGCCACAATGCTGAATACCGCTTATAAGTGAGACAGTAAGTTATTTCCTGCCGAATAGACAAGAATAGCTATACAATTTATACCACAATTTCAGCTGTGACCAGCAAGGTTTTGTTAGTCTAAAGCAGCATCAAACCAGCAATAAATCAACATAAGTCAGCCAATGTGTAAACAACCAATTATGTCAAACACTGTAGAAAGGTTCAGATTAGCTATTATGACTTTAAGTTTGGTGAAGCTAAGCTACACGACAAACTGCAGTTAGATATTCTAGACAAGTTTAAATAGTTACAACCTCCTTTTCTGGTCACTTAAAATATTTACAGTATATATTATTAAAATGAAATCTTGAACAATTAAATGACTACAACCATGAAGTTGCGATAGTTTTGCATAATAAGCAGGGAATAAAGATAAACCCAAGAAATCAACATTCAAAAGAATCAAAGTGATTTGGAAGGAAATTATTTCATCTTAGGAAGACATTACAGGCTTTACCTTATAAAGGTAAATAATAAACATAAATTAAACATCAATAAATACAGAAGGGAAAGTTTGTCAATTGATTTGAGACCAATAATCAGCCAGATAGTGTGCACTATTTAAGAAAAGTTATGCAAAGAAAACTTCACAGGGGTAGTATTATGCCAAATGGTGCATTAAAGTTTACTCACAGTGCACTTTAATTGTGTTACTCAGCCTTCGGGGCTGATCTAGTGCAGGGTGCCACACCAGGCAGTCCAGTTTGCGCCCGTTCATGTTGCGCAGGGGGTGCAGTGAGTATTGGGAGGAGACGACCCCATCCTCTGAGCTCCTGTTCTGTGATTGGCCGGGGACATCGGTGTCCCAGGAGAGGCGTGGAGGAGGCAGACCAACCGCACGGCAGGTGGCGGCCACTCGGAATGTCTCACCCTCCTTCAGGGTGACTGGCTCCAGTGTGGAGATGGGAACCCCTGAAGAGCATGAGAGGAATTTTTTCATACACACACTATAGTCTTACATGCATACGTTCCGCCTGTAATATTTAAAAGTTATTTTTTTAAATTAGACAACATTCGTCTGAGAAAATACTCAAGCACAATAAAGAACATTTGAGTTCACCCGAAGGAAAAAACAAACATGCAAAGTATATTTACAGTGCAAAAGTTTGCATAACCGTCATCAGAAGTATGATGGAAATAATATAGAAAAAAATGTGTGTGTTAAGATATTAACAGTTGAATGAATGTGTTCAAAGACTTTTTCCACAACCTTTGTTCCTTGTTTTGGATTTTTAAGACTCTCTGTTTTTACATTTAGTTTAGTAATTTATATCTCTTTGAATTCTGAATGAGGGTTTTTACTGATAGTAATGGTCCCTGTGCCCCTAAAAATGTCATGATATTTGTAACCCCTAACCTTATCGAGGTCTGCTTTTAGGCCTGGTATTGCTACTTTACAGATCACACTTGACTGTTTATGGAAAATAAATCTTTAAGTACTTCAAATAAGACTAACAATAAACTAAAATGTTGACTGTTTTAAGCCAGAAGCCACAATAATGAGCCACATTTGAATAAACAAACTACTACTTTTAAAGGTACTTATTAATAAATTAGTTATTAATAGAGAGATTTTACAATTAAACTTAAATGATGTAATATTTAGAATGCATAATAGGATATTAATTATTATTATAATTAGGATAATAGCCCATGATTCTGTTGAACTGTCTCATAGGTCCCACCCCCCGAGAAACCAAGAAGGTGCAAAGATTTGCCTTCTTGTGTTTAAAGTCATTTTAGTAATGCATTACAATGTTAAGAGGACAGATTTCAGAACAGAAGAGGTTAGTCTAAATTTATCCCAAACATGTTTGGGATGCATACAAACAATTACAACAATTTTGAATAAATTTTACATAACAATTAAAAAATAAAATAAGCATTTAACAGGAAAATAATGCCATGGGCGTTAGTTTATTGAACTACTGCCGGCAAAAACTGCTGTTGAACAATGCATCTTATTCATCTTAGTAAAATCTCATTCATATTGTGATCCCAGTGGAAATTAAAGTGATAATGAAAAGTAGATTAAGTTATTATTGAACGCATACTGAAATATCATAGTCAGACCAGCCCTCGCACATCTTGTAAGTAGAGGAGTTTAGTCTCTTTTTCTTGTATTCAGTCCTTTAATCGTGTCTTTCTGTGCACCTGTTCCATGAAAACAGGGAATAGGACACCGACTGTATAGCAACACTACGTAAGAATGTTAAGAATTTGCATGAGACCGATCAAAAGAGACGTTCTGAAAGGTTTGTCAAGCTGTTCAAAGGTGTAAAATGGTGTCGACATGTTTACAATTTCAAAGTGATTTTGCACTCGAACGACAAAAATCATGGCGACAAGCAACGGATGTAAGGGTGGATGCCTTCTTAGGAATGAAACACAATAGGCCATAGTGTTACGGTAATCAACAACAGGGTGCTGTGACTCAGCCCAACACAAAGCAGACTTTACTACTATACCACAACAAAGTTCATTATTTTTCTATACCAGGATGCCTCAAAGTGTTTTATTGTTCCTCTTCATACCACAGCATTTTGCAACCCTAGCATTTTTACTCCATCAAAGCATCAAGCTGTATGTTTTACCAGTTAAGTAAAGTTATAAGTTAACTTTAATATTGCGGAATATTCAGAAACTAATTTAGCTCATGTTGATTTATAAGCGCTAAAAACAATCAATAATACAATAATAAAGCTAAGCATGTGCAAATAAGATTTTCCTTTCTTATATCAGAAGACTTCAAGTTACAGCTTTATCTCTTACTCTTAAAATGCAATGGCACTGGAGACTCATTTTATTAATGATGAATATGCAATGTGACATTATCACAACATCGCTGTCATGATGTCATGGCCCAGCTCTAAACAGATATTTCTCGTGTGCACTGCACATCATGTTTGATGAGAAAATAGTCCCAGAAAACTTGAAGTTATATGAATGCGATTTGCCCGTTTTGGGGAAAATTGAAAAGATATATTTATGTTTTATTCTTCACCAAACCACTCCTTAGCTTGCTGCTTACAATAATTTGTGTAAATTACAGTATGTGTTACATCAAGTCAGGAGAAGAAAAAAAAAAGTATGAGACATGTCTTACTCCAGACAGTAAGGCTGATTTGTCTCTCGAAGTTTCCTGAAGGGAAAGTGGTGATGTGACAAGTGTACGTAGCTCGATCCGACTCCTTAGTACTCAGAATCAACAACGTGGAGTCTTTAATCGGATCCGAACTTGTGAAGCGCACACGGCCTGAAAAGCTAGGAAATTCTACACACAAACAAAAACACAGACCAAAGGGTTAACTTAAAGCAACATTGAATTAAGTGAAGTGAATATGTTTTTCAAAACATTGTTTTTCTAACAACCTTGAAGCCCCTCTGTCATGTGTCTGGTGATGATCTGCTCCTTGACACCGTTGCTCTTTTCTGTATACCAGGTCACCTGGACTACCCTGTCACCGTCCTGCGGTTTAAACTCACATGGTAGTCGAGTCTCCTCCTCGGCATAGGAGCGCAGCGCCAGGGACGGAGGGGGTTGAATGAACTCGCCAGACACACAGGCTGGTAAAGAAGAAAACACCACACAAGAGAAATGTGTAAAACATCTTTCATTGACATTAGTATAAGAACAGGAGGGGGTAGGAGAGAAACAGGTTTTTTGTGTATATAGTCTTAGCAGGAGAGTCTGTAGACTGACAGGGATTGTAGGTCTCAAAGATTAGTGTGTGTCAGTGTATGCATGTGTGCAAGGTGAAATATTTTAAGGTGAATAACCCGACTTTTCAGTTAATGTTCAAACTGAGTCAACACACTTGAAAAATTAACACAAGAGCATTAGCAACTTACATGCATTCAGACACAAGGCCATTCCCACAGACCCTCTCTCTCACACACACAACTGCAAAGGGCCTACCACCACTTGCTCACTTTTCTGTTAGCCTTTTTCCACTTTGTTTACAAGCACTGACGGTTCTACCAGCATTTCTTCTTCATATTGATATTGACACAAAGATTGTCACACCACAACATAAGAACATACAACACAGAGGGTGCTCCGACTTGTCACGCAACTCCTGGATGAAGGCAAACTTAATGCTTACTGTTTACACACACACACACACCAATAAAGAAACCTTTAACACTTCCTTTGAGCTGGTGTTTAATATGTGAGTAATCATTAATCACTGTATTCTTTCACCATACTCGCCCATGGTCACTTCTTTAAAAGAATGTCACTCTTCTACTTCCAGTTTCCTGTTCACTCACTCACTCACTTACTAACACTCTCAAACACACACATACACCTATAAATTGAATCATAACTGGGTTGTATAAATTTATTAATATGTACTCACCAATTACTGCAGTCAGTAACAAAGCAAAGCAGGCTGGCTTTGACATTTTCTTCACTTCATCCATTTTCTCCAACATGGTAAGAAATAAATATCGCCTACTTGCCAAATTAACAGTTTAAAATTCGATATATTTGTTAATACATTAACTGTTGTTTAATTTTATGTATTACTTTGTCAACAACAACAACAACAACAAAAATTGGCATTTCTAAATCATCCTATCAGTCATAGTGTTTATTAAACCCTCAGTCCATCTCCAGCAGGAGTCGGAAAGCTCAGTTCTTCTGTCAGCCATAAACACTTTAAAAAAAAAAATACATAAAAAAAATAAATAAAATGTCCTCAAACCATACACAATCAAACTCCTTAAAACAACCCTAACATTTCCTGTTATAAGTCCTTCCCAAAGCGCCACCGAGTAAAAGCTGCCATGACCACCTCGACACCTACTTAAAGCCTCCAACACTCGCGCGCGCTACCACACAAGGTGGAACGTTAGGCGCGCACCTGTTTGCTCGCGTGCGCTACAGGCCACACCTACTCATCTCACCTTTTGGAGACCGGAAGTTTTTGCGCGAGTTTCTGCACGCGGCCCCCCTACTCTAAAGTGCGAATTTCCATTTAAAATAAATAAATAAATCAAGTAGGTATTTTACACGGCACTAAAATGGCTATCGAAGAAGTGTATGCTTAACTCCAGGTGCCAGGAACTATTTCTTAAAGGGAAACTTGTTAAAGTATATACTGTGCCTACTATAATTGCCTTTAATGATAATATTAATAATGGATGTCACTTTTTCCCTAAGAGTGTAGAAGAAAATGAAACGCGGGGAAGACATTCCTGTGATTTCATACGTGTAGGTTTGTTTCATGTTTGTCTTGGCAATAGCTGATAGGGAGACCAGCCGAACCTGTTTACACGGTGCCCCCCTCCCCCCTCATGAATCACCAGAGGCGTTAAATGTCATAGCAAAGCAGAGCACAACAAAAACATGCGAAACGAACGCCAAAGATTCTTTTAAGCTATTAGCTTCCATCTTATTATGAACAAGAGCGAAATGTGCTTACTGTGCAACAGTGACATCTAGTGGCCATGCAAGACAAACGCTTCGGCTAGATTTGCTCAAAGTTCATGACCCATACTTTTACACAATACCTTCCAGATGATTATGCAAAAAATCCACGCACCCCTTAAGCACATAATTGTTTGATTTAAATCTTAAAATATTACATTTATTATTTAAATATGTACAGTGATATTCTGGCTGTTTATTAGAGTCACTGAGCTTTTATTATGATTATTATTCAATGTACTTTCCTTTGATCTGAGCTGATTGTTTGTAGACCTACATGTTATTCAGTTATTAAGGTTGAATTTATAAAGGGTGGATTAAACCCAAGTGACCAGTCAAACCGGCTAATAGGTAAGAGATTTTAATATTATATACGTTTTAAAGTTAACTTTTAGAATTATTATTATTTAGGATGTTATTTTAATCTCCTACAATTGAGAAATAAAAATATTAATAAAAACTATTATTATTATTATTATTATTATTATTATTGTTGTTTTTAGTAGTAGTAGTAGTAGTAGCAGCAGTAGTAGTATTTTGCATTGTTATTTGGCGTCTACGGTACGAAAGGCCAGGGTTCAGACCCCCCCCCCCACACACACACAGCCCAAAGCCCAACTACTGGATGCTCTGTCGGTCCCAAGCATCTGGGGTAAAACCCGTGCCAAGTTGGTTGTGGTTTGGATGATCTGCTGTGGCGACCCCTCAACAGGGAGCAGCCGAAAGTCATTATTGTTGTTGTTACATAATAAAAAAATATATAAATATAATAATAATAATAATAACAACAATAATAATAACAACACCTGCTTTAAAAAACACTAAACTGTTTCATATAAAGTTACCAGAAAATAGCACACCACTGAGACAAAAAGAAAAACACAAAGAATTCAAGAAGACACTTAATGTGTTAGGTTGCACACAAGATGTTCATAAAGAATTAAATATAAATGACACCCATTCTAAAAGGGACATAAATAGTCTTTAGTAACTTGTATGGCAAGCCTTTGTTTTTGTAACTGCTTTCAGATTCTTTGTATCCTCCAAGCTCTATTCTTGCTGACACATCTGTTAGAACTCTGCCAGAAGCCATACACTGCCTTCTTCAAAAGGCAGTCTTCTTCTTATGTTAGTCATGGCTAGTTTTTAATGTCTTTGTTGTGCTTGTTTTCACACTATTCATTCACCATAAGTAGCTGGTTTATCATGGCCAGGGTCGTGGTGGATCCAACATCTATTCCACGAAGACTGCGTGCCAGGCTGGGTGCCCACCTACTGTACACACATCTAATGTGCAACAACTGTACCACCATGGGGCACTATATTCAAACACTTTTTTGTCAGTGGAGGTCTTTCTTTTCATTTTAACTTTTTGCAAACAGAACCACATACTGAAAATAATGTTTTTATTTCCACCCACAATTTTATTTGTTCATGTTAATGACTTGGCTTCTTTTCCAAAGCTTGCTTTCTGTACATTTATCACATTTGGCTTTGGTCACACTTTGGTAGCAACGTAATAATCTATAATTGCACTATGTTTTAATTTTGATTAACATAATTATACAATTGTGTATGCTAGATCATAATTATATAGTGATTAACTTAAAATGTAATTAAATATAAAAAAAAATACAAGCAATTTACATTCAGTCCTTAGGAAATTGCGTCATGAGAAAAGAACGTATAAATGCCAAACAAATAGTGAAAAGCAAGCTCTATAACTAAATGATGAAATAAAAATATGTTAGTAACTAAAAGTAACTAACTAAAACTAAAGAGAAAAAGGAATATTAGATCTATTAGACAGGAAAAGTTGTTTTAAATCAGAAAACAGATTAAAAATTAAACAATTAAAACATAGGCTACTTCTTCATTTGGAGCGTCTCATAGGTGTCCTGATTGCCATGCTGCAAACCCTGATTAATAAAAAGAGTACAAAAGACATTACATATGCAGATAAATCCACACTCCACATTGGATATCAGCATTCAGATTCTGAAAAAGTCTGTACCTGGTAAATGCCTTCTCCTTTTGATTCATCCGTCGGCTGTGAGAGAAAAACAGTGTTTGAGCATGAACTTAAAAGGAAGTGCAAGACACTGCTGAGCACAAGGTGTCATAACTGTAAGAGATAATGTTTTCCTTTATTACGTCACGTTTCAATAGAACAACAGATAGTTCTTCTTTCTGCATTCCAGGACAGGCTCAGACGAGAGTGGATGTGACCTTTTTTTTTTTTTTTTTTTTAAGTGTCATTGCTTTAAGAATCTTTAACATCATATAACATTATGTTGAACTCATATAGAGGCTTTGAAAAGCTTCTGGGAATTTGTGCAAGCAAAAGGAGTATAAATAACACTGTTAGTGGTCACTAATACACCGGAAAGAGAACTAAGCTCAAGAGCATAGGGGAAGTGAGGACAAGAGAAAGGAGACACACACACGCACAGACTGACAGTTAGACATCTTTTCTTAAACCAGTTTCTTACCTCTTTTTTTCCAGAGCTGATCTGTAACGCACATTTGAGAAATTATAAGTATTATTATGAATAATATTGGATTTTATATATATATATTATTACTTAGAATGCTTGTTCTATTCATTCATATAATGTTATTTTTAGTAATTAAAGAATTTAAATGTAAATCCAGTAAATACATTATAAAAAATAAAAACTGAGTGAATAAGTTTGTCAGCCCTTAGTTGAAATGATAAAGTCATGAAAAGCACATGACGATAATGTATTACAAGTAACATAGCTCAAAAAAACATGTATGCTAAAATATATATATATAATTACAGTGTAGTTCACTACTTTAACTGATTGTTTTTAATTTAATACATTTCATTCTGAATACAATACATAAAATTATGAATACATAATTTAATATGTAAATATTATTCTATAAACATTACTATATTCTATAATTAATATAGTAATGTTTACATAAAATATATCTTTATTGGCCAACACATTTTTATTATGTACATTTAAATAATGAGCTAATATTTGAATTGTTTTAGTCTTGAGGAGTCTGATGTTTTCCCCAGCTGATAAAAGTTTGTGAACTGTCCTCTGGCACGTAATATTTTATATTATTTTTATTTATTATTCAACATATTGAAAGATAAGTTTGATGCGGCTCATGTAAAAAAAGACTGTAATCTGTGATTATGGTATCTTATTACAAAAATATGTAAAAATTTATTATTCAGCTGTTTAGTTTAAATGGTCATTTTCGACCATGTTATGTACATACTCTACATACTACTTTTCTGTAAGAATTGCAAATTATAAAGCACAAGTTCAATACACTGATAGAATTCCCTTCACAAGAGAGTTACTCATAGATCTATATATACAAGATTATGTCTAATGAAGTATTAAGACACTAATGTATAGAAAAGTCACGTTAATTTTGTTGTATAATCCTACAATTACATATAAATACAACTATAATTGATAATGAAACTTATTCAGACTTGTTTTGCTAAAAAAAAAAAGTGACAGAATGATAGGAATGTTTTAAATGCTGCTGTAAATGTTGTGTATTAATGTGAAAAGTCTCCAATGAAAGCATGTAGAAGTGATAACTGCAATGACTAACCCTCAATCTGCAGTAGAGGATCGTCAGCACGATGCCATAGACAACCAAAATCCCGTCAAGGATATAACACACTTCTCCAGTCGCCTCTAAAGTGAGTGCACACACACACACACACACACACAGTTACACACATATATAACTATATAACTATAATGTGTGCTCACTGTATATGTAAATGTGGATGGGTGACGAACCATATATGGTAATTCACATAAAAATGACAACAATGTAAAATAAAATTCACAGAAGGTAAAAAAAAATCTTGGAAAAAGTCTTTAAATTATGAATTTCGCAATATTTTTAAAGAGCACCCCATAAAGGGTTAAAAACTAAATGTACCGAATTTCCATAATCCTCCAGCGAGACCACACCCAGAGTACACCCGTAGCCACTAAGAACTAAAGAAACTCCTTAATTTTTTCTTTCATACACTTCCATATTTTGAGAATGATCAGGTTATGATAACAGAGATATTTCATCTCTCAAATGTCTGCATACAACTCCCCCTAAAACCCCCACAAAAACGTTTAACGTAGTATAATAAATAAGCGCCCGGATATATACACTACCATTTGCATATATATAGATCTAAAGAAAAATCCAGGAAGTCATTGCAGTGTATTTCAATACAGATGGCGTATGTAACTAAAAGTTAAGTGAAGTCTAGAGAAAAAGGACATTTTGAACAAATGTAATCGGCTTTCACAGTAAGCCTAGATTTTTTATAAATAATATTGATCTATTTGGTATGTAATTAATGTATACTTATCATATGACATCATCAGCAGAACATATCTTAGACAAAGCTTATGTCCATAAACAGCTGTAAAATACACTTTAATAATACACTTAAATATACTGTAATAATAAAAACAGTTAACAGCAAATTACCATCTAAAATGTAACGTGATAAGAATTTAAGGATAAAAAAAGTGACAGTAAATGAATATCTAATGAAAAACAGACAGGAAGTCAAAGAGGTCAATGGTGTCTCACCGGCAGCTCCAAAATTCAGGAGCAAGAGGATCAATATCCCTGATCCATACATTCTGGCAGGTTAGCAGAGCCAAAGCCGGAGCCGAAAAGACGGTCGATGAGATGGATGGCGTCTGTGATAATTCTGCAAAAGTCTGTATGAAAGCAGTTCTTTGAACAGGAAGCTGTGGCTTGTGACAGAGTAGCCTTTTTGAGGTTCTGCAAAGCAGAGGACTGAAGAGGGCTGGCCACAGTTTCACACCACAGTCTCTCAATGTCTTACTCTGTACTTCACATACCAGCCTATATTTTACTTACATTAAACAGGCTTTTGATTTTTTTTTTTAATGACCTGACTTACTAAATCTACTGATACTGGAATAACATTCTATAAGATTCTATGCAATGCAATACTATGCGCTTTATGAATTATAAATCCAGATCCAGCCAGAAATAAAAAAGGACATACATGCCTATGAATGTTAGGCTAGTGTTGATCACAGAGGAAGTAGCTCTATGTTGTATGTGTTGGTCTGTGCGTATGTGTTCATGACTTAAAATGCTATTTATATGAGGAATTCCTGGCAGCATTGGTAAGTATTTTAACTGCGGGCAGTGATGAAGAGTTAGGGGTTCGAACCCCACCACTTCTGAGTTGCCACTGTTGGGCCCTTGAGCAAGACCTTTCAAGAACTTTCAGTCCCTTAGCGCCAGTCCCAAGCCTGAAGAAATGGTTGGCTTGTGGCAGAAGGGCATCCGAAGTAAAACCTGCGCCAACATGTAGTGACACTGAGAAAGAAGAAAAATCTAATTACATTAGAAATGGATTGGTTTACTTTGTAAATTGATCTTTTCTATTAAAGATTATTCTGATACAATGCAGGGGAAATTCATTGCAATCCCAATATTGCCATGATATTCATCTTTAATAGAAAATATCAATTCACAAAGTCAACCAATATCATTAGACTAATGCTCATTAGATTGAATGGTGGTTTCTATGTGACATAATGTGCAATGGGAAAATAATTGCTGTCTATCAATTGGCTCAGATATCCTAATCATCTCTCATAGAAAACGTCTACCATTCCATCCAATGAGCACACTAGAAGTGACAGTGGCAAGGAAAAAAATTCTTAGATGATATGCGGAAGAAACCCTGAGAGAAACCAGTCTCAAAAGAAAACTATTCTCCTCAATATATTTCTAGGCGGTAAAATGATAGATTATGTTCTTCCACAACTATTTGAACTGTTTTCAAGGAGGATTATCATAAATAGTAAGAGGAGCAGTCCTTAGGTATAAACCATACATTATCCAGTTGAGCTTAAAAATATAGACATGTATGCAAGTTGTTCTTATAAAGTTAAAATCTGTAGGATTTCCATGTGGAACAACAGCAGAAAGTGAATCATGATAAAAAAAAAAATTTAATAATAATATTTTTATTTAATTAGAAATAATTAAAGCTCCACTTGGACGTAAAGCATCGCGATGAATCAGGCAGATCCAGAGGGCTAGTAAACAGAGTGCTATACAGGATACCATATAAATCACACTGTACACTTTTCTTTCTTTTTTTTTTTTTTATAGCATTTATACATGATAGCTTGTACTAGCTTTAAGTGTGGCAACAATGCGATCTAAGAGTACATTCTACACGTTCTACATGTACAATCTTTAAAATCAAGATTAGCCAGCTACTTAAGCCAAGAAGTTCATAAGCACAAGCTAATTCAACCTATGAATTCTTTCACTGTAAAAAAAAAGAAAAAAGAAAAGAAAAGATGGGCTTAGGCATTTTTTAATCTCATAAAATCTGGATTTAACTATTTACTTAAAAAAGGTGTTTGTCTTTCCATTAAGGATTTAATTTAAGCTTCTAAGTATATTAATTTGAGTTACTACTAATACTAGAGTATAAACATCTCTAGCAAGTGGTTTTTAGTTCAATAAATGTAAAATTACTACACACTATAATGTAAAATTATAGTTTTTTGTCAACAAATGGCATTCCAAATCCACGTGAATATCACAATCATTGTCAATATCACAATCCCACCTACTGTACCTATATACTGTAAGTTATATATACACACGTGGACAAAATTGTTGGTACCCTTCGGTCAATGAAAGAAAAACTCACAATGGTCACAGAAATAACTTAAATCTGACAAAAGTAATAATAAATAAGAATTCTATGAATGTTAAACAATGAAAGTCAGACATTGCTTTTCAACCATGCTTCAACGGAATTATAAAAAAAAAATTAACTCATGGAACAGGCCTGGACAAAAATGATGGTACCCCTAACTTAATAGTTTGTTGCACAACCTTTTGAGGCAATCACTGCAATCAAACGATTCCTGTAACTGTCAATGAGACTTCTGCACCTCTCTGCAGGTATTTTGGCCCACTCCTCATGAGCAAGCTGCTCCAGTTGTTTCCGGTTTGAAGGGTGCCTTTTCCAGACAGCATGTTTCAGCTCCAGCTTGAGCATGAAGTTCACCTTGGATCTCTTTAGAAGTCTTTCTGGGCTCTTTTGTTACCATTCGGATTATCCGTCTCTTTGATTTGTCATCAATTTTCCTCCTGCGGCCACGTCCAGGGAGGTTGGCTACAGTCCCATGGATCTTAAATGTCTGAATAATATGTGCAACTGTAGTCACAGGAACATCTAGCTGCTTGGAAATGGTCTTATAGCCTTTACCTTTAACATGCTTGTCTATAATTTTCTTTCGAATCTCCTGAGACAACTCTTTCCTTCGCTTCCTCTGGTCCATGTTGAGTGTGGTACATACCATGTCACCAAACAACACAGTGACTACCTGGAGCCCTATATATAGGCCCACTGACTGATTACAAGATTGTAGACACCTGTGATGCTAATTAGTGGACACACCTTGAATTAACATGTCCCTTTGGTCACATTATTTTCAGTATTTTCTAGGGGTACCATCATTTTTGTCCAGGCCTGTTCCATTGGTTTATTTATTTTTTATAATTCTGTTGAAGCATGGTTGAAAAGCAATGTCTGACTTTCACTGGTTAACATTCATAGAATTTTTTTTAATTATTACTTTTGTCAGATTAAAGTTATTTCTGTGACCATTGTGAGATTTTCTTTCATTGACCGAAGGGTACCAACAATTTTGTCCACGTGTGTATATATAACAGGAGATCTCAGCTGGAAAGTGTTGCGTTAGTATCACAGACATGGGCACTTTTCTTCTACAAGACGACGAAAACATAGTAGTAGACTGTTTAATAAATGCCTAGACTATATTTATTAGACTGTTTAATAAATGCCATTCCAAGAATGTTGTACGTTCTCCTGAAACCTCTCCAGTGCAGTCACTGAAACTCTCGCTAGCTTTCTTGTTTGTGCATATGGAACCCTAGCTCACCAGATAACTACTGAAATTATACTTCTATGTGGTTTTTTTATTTAATCCTGTAAAAACAGATTTTCATTCATAGCTTAGTGCTAGCTCTGCTTAGCTAGCTAACTTTGGCAATAGCTAGTCATTAACCTAGTTAGCCTAAGTTGCCTATTAACCAATCTTTGAAACCCCAAATTGAATATGACTATTGAATATGTAAAAATGAACAGTTGGTTTGCTCTTGCCTTCAAAATGATTCCCTGAGATGCTTTGTATGTCATCCACAAATTTTCTTTATTGACCCAATGTCCTGCATCACGTACTGTCCTGGCAAGTCTTAAAATATGTATTATATATTATTTATTTATTGTTTATTACATTATATATATTTGATGTCCTCAATTTTAGCATTTCGCAAATTTATTTTCAATATTTCTGCAAAATTCTAAATATAAGGAATATACAAACTAGTATGCTGCATTAAATATTTTTTAATAATGTAGATAATATATAATGTAGAGACATCAGACAACTGGTTGGTAAATAAATAAATAAATAAATAAAAGAATTAATGATTAATTAATTAATTAATGACTAATTATTTAAAAAATAAGCAAATGTATAAAGTGACTAGCAAGGTAATTATATATACAGTATTTTATATAAAATATTAAACAATATTTTAATTTACTTGATTGATGGATTTAGTGTATCATATCTTGTGGAAACCAGAGGTTTACTCCCCTAGTGCATAAACTTTGCAGCCTAAAATGTTTATTTAGCTATATTTACTGAGTGCAGCTTTTAACATCCAAGTGAAAGATATAACACAAACATTTCAGAAAAAAACCAACAGAATCACTGATATGGAATCGGATCACTCAATCAGGTACCTTCTCAATGGCACACTAAGCCATTTGATTTTCAACTGTCCTCAGCTGTGGTCATTTTGATTAGCTCAGCATGAAAAGCTGAATGGTCCTTAATGGAAAAGTCCCTGGTAGTGCAACCGAAGCAAACAATCAACTATAGGTGGCAAGGCACTGTCAAAAGATTAGGAGATGGAAACAAAATAATTTCAAAATCTTTATCATCAGTGAGGTCTCTTATTAAAAAGTGGAAGATATTTGGTGCAACACAGACTCTCTCTGGATCAGGACGTCACTGCAAACTGGATGAAAAAGTCAGAAGAAAACTGGTCAGAGAGACTACTAAGGCTTAGTTCACACTGCAGGCCGAAGTGGCGCAAATCCGATTGTTTTTATGACCATCTGAACAGCACAAATCCGATTGTTTCAAATCAGGCCTAGGCCGCTTTCATATGTGGTCCTAAATGGGATACAAATCCGATATTTTGCAATGGGACTTCAGTCTGTGAAGCCCCTCATGTAAGTATCCCACCAATCCTGGCTCCGACTCCGCACCCAAACATTAGCAGCCATGTTAGGCTAGTAGCAGCCACTGCTCCACAAAAGGCCACAATCAAAATTTGTGCTATTCTTCTTCTTAATATTCTTCTTCTTATCACTTTGTTATTTATGCTTCAGTTACACATTAACTACACACATGCTATCACAAACCGCATCCATTTCTATTTCTACAAACACAGTGTGCTGCGTCAGTCTTCTTTTGCGCACACAGGTCACAGAGCTATATACGGTTCACACATGAGACTGATGGCAGTCGTATTTAAATGACAATGTGAACAACAGTGCAAGGATTTCAGTGAATTTCAGCAAAAAATCCGATCTGAGCATTAAGACCTGTAGTGTGAACTAAGCCTAAAAGGCCTACAGCAACTCTGAAGCACTTGCAGGAATTTATGACAAAGTTTAGTGAATTTACTTTATTTATTTTTTTTCTGATAAAAAAAATAATACCTTGAATAACTACAGCTGGATAAAACAAAAACTGTCTTTGTCCTCATTTCAGGGAGCAAAACAACAAAATGTGATTATATTAAGGATGTGATTTTTTTTTGTTGCTATCCCTCCTAAATATCAGTCCAGTAGCCACTTAGAAAACAAAGTGGAAAGTGTTCAGTACAAAGTTACTCTCACTCACTCATCATCTATACCGCTTAATCCTGTATTCAGGGTCACGGGGGGACTATCCCAGAGGGTCACGGGGGGACTATACCAGGAGACTTAGGGCACATGGCAGGGTACACCCTGGACAGGGTGCCAATCGATCGCAGGGCACAGACACACACAAACACTCACTCATTCACACACTACGGGCAATTTGGGAACGCCAATTAGCCTAACCTACATGTCTTTGGACTGTGGGAGGAAACCCACCAAGCACGGGGAGAACATGCAAACTCCATGCACACAGAGAAGCAAGCCTGGCTGGGGATCGAACCCGGACGGTGCAAGGCGACAGTGCTAACCACTACACCACCGTGCCGCCTAGTACAAAATTAAATAATAATAATAATAATACAGTATGACACACTGATTTTTATGCACAGAATTAACAATCTTCCTTTTAGGTATCATGTAGACCTAATGTTTGCATATTATTTGTCTCCAGTGAATGCTATATGGACTTTACTTATCAGTTTCATGTAATATTTTTTCTATCATTTATAAATAGTTTCCTCTATCATCCTGAGCCGTAAAAAGGAAATTGCATCACTTTCTGCTCTTGATATTCATACATATGTAAGCTGGCTTAATTCGAACCAATTTTAATTGAAGTTATAGTGGAATGTAATGGATTTTCCAAGGGATCAAATCAACATTACAATAACATTTCAATATTAGGGCAGATCTTTCAATTTAAGTATATTCATGAAAAAACCTTGGTTTATTGAAGTAGGCCAAAAATGCAGATTATTAGGGTCATTAGTTAAAGTTTGACTATTTGTATATACTGTAGAAATCCTGATACTTACAGACTTATGCATGTGGCAGGTAGCTCAGTGTGTTGGGTTACTGATTGGAACGTTTCAAATACAAACCACAAAACCACCTAGTTATCACTGTTGGGCCTTTGAGCTAGGCCCTTAAATATACAATGTAAGTTGCTCTGGGTAATGGTGTCTGCCTTATGCCCTAAACCTAAACATTAATTATAGTGCCCTCTGGTGAGTAACGTTCCATACAGGACTGTAAGAATGAAATGCAGTTGGGCATCCCAAATGAACAGCATAGTTTTATTTTCTGCTATTAGATTCACTCAAATTGTGCCAGGAGACAATCCACTGATTTCACTGAAGGATATTTTTCTTAGCCATCACAACACACAATGATGTCATTATTATCCAACTGCATGAAGGTCACCAAAGTCTGCCTTGTTAAGATTATAAACTTAAAGTTTTTAAGTCTTTATTTTTATTATACTTAAAAACTTTCTTATACTATTTTAAATATTGAATATAACATTAATACAACATTTAAATATACATTATTTAACACATAAATTATTAATTACAATTTGTAAGTTAATCTGCCTCTATTGTAATTTGTCATTTTAAGTTTTGTTTCACAACGAATCTTCCAAGTCCAAGTCGTTCGTTTTTTTTTTATCACAGGACTCCCATAGACGCTATGCAGTGCAGTACATAGGAAACAGTATTGAACGGTTCTCCTCAATGAGTCTTCCAAGTCTGAGTCGTTTGTTCTTTTGTCACGTGACCCCCATAGACCCTATAAAGTGCAATAGATTCAAAAGAATGAACGACTCGGATTTGAAAATATGATGATGAGCTGCTCATTCTGCTTCTATCATGTCCTTAGCTGCATTGTAATATTTTCATTACTGGACCTATAGCCAAATTTTGTGTATGTAGACATGTTGGGTCTCTGTTTATTGAAAATATAAAATGTTATTTTATTTCTGGTGAAAAGAACAAAATGAACTAAATGACTCAATAAAAGATTCGTTCATTTTAATGAACAAGATTCAAAGAACCGGGTCACTAAAATGATTCAAACTTCCTATCACTATTACCCATAATCCTGCAGTGAGAGAGAGGGAAGAACCATTGGCCTAGTTGTGATTACGTGACGCTTGGCAGACAAAATGCATGCAAACTACTCGTATGTCAAGACCACGCTCATTTATCAAGTTAAAATTAATCCAAAACTTGCTTGTCTTGCAAAAGGCTTGCAATTCAAGGTTCCCCTGTATATAAAATTAATTCTGCACAGTGTTGTACATAGTAAGACCATAAGTAGCAAATCAAGTATGTTCAGTAAGGAGCTGCTGTCATGTTGTGTACAGACAATTTGTGTATAGACATCCTTATAGTGAGAAGAATTATAGCACCCTCTGGTGTTTTGTTTTTATAGTTTGGCATACTAAAAAAAAAAGTTTGGAGGAAAGCCAGTATAATTTGCAATTCTATTATAAATTAAAAACTTTAAATATTAAAATGTATATATATTATATTATAAATTATAGATTTAAAATATAATTTAAAATTATATTTAAATACTTTTACATTTTAATATAATTATAAGTGTTAAATATAATTTCTAATTGTATAAACTACAGTACAATAGTACAATAATTCCTTCTGTGTTAATATTGTCTATGTCAAGCCTCTCCCGATGACATGTGTGCGTGGAGAGGACCAACATTGAAAACACTCTGTTCCTGCAGGGGTAATGCCTAACCTGCCAGTTTCTCTTCTACTAGGGTGAGACTAGCAAAAATTGTGTGTCAAGAAGAACTAGGAGAAAAAACAACCGTCGCCTCATCGCTTGCAGTGATTAAGAAAATCCACCCACTCCAGTCCAGACCTACAACAAGGCCACAGATGCAGAGACTAAGTAAAACCCTCCTTCTAATTTACTTCTCTCCCTGTCTCAGGAGGTTACGCGAGACGGCAGCTTTGCCCAGCAGCAGAGAGAAGATGTGCATTTAAAGCACTGGTTGGGTTAAGTGCAAGTAATAAGTGCTGCTGATCCGTGCTGCTTTATTAACACACAGGAAAGGGGAACCATGCCATCTTCTGGTAAGACATCATGATGTACCTGGCACACACCCTTCTGACCTTCTTGGCGTGAAGAATACCATAAAAAAAAGTCAAAAGGCAGCACAAAAAAAAAAAAAAAAAAAAATATATATATATATATATATATATATATATATATATATATATATATATATATATATATATACAGACCAAATGTTTGGACACGCCTTCTCATTCAAAGAGTTTGAATGTGTATTATGGCAAAAAAAAATTAGCTAAGTAAAGAAAAACGAGTGGCCATCATTACTTTAAGAAATGAAGGTCAGTCAGTCCGAAAAATTGGGAAAACTTTCAAAGTGTCCCCAAGTGCAGTCACAAAAACCATCAAGCGCTACAAAGAAACTGGCTCACATGCGGACCGCCCCAGGAAAGGAAGACCAAGAGTCACCTCTGCTGCGGAGGATAAGTTCACCCGAGTCACTAGCCTCAGAAATCGCAGGTTAACAGCAGCTCAGATCAGAGAGCAGGTCAATGCCACACAGAGTTCTAGCAGCAGTCACATCTCTAGAACATCTCTCTATATATATATATTGGCCGCCTCCACTCTGTCCCTCTGCCTATCCTCAGCATGTCATCGGCAAGCATATCGGCATGGACCTGATTGGAATTACACCAACCGGTATCCTGAGGCTGTCCCGCTACAAAAAAAACACTTCTAAAAACAGGAGAGCTGGTGCTATTCTTCACCTGTGTGAGTCTACCAAAGGAGCTTCTCACCAACCAAGGTACTTCTAATATGTCTAAAATGATAGCGGTTGTTGCAGGTAAAACAGATCCACACCACTCTTTACCATTCTCAAACTGATGGCCTGGTGGAGCGGTTTATTCAGATGCTCAAATGGATGCTGCGAATAGGGTTGGATGAAAGCGTTTGAAACTGAGAACAGCTGTTCCCATAGGTCCTCTTGACTGTCAGAACAACTTCCTTAAGGCTCTACTGGCTTCACTCCTTCTGAGTTGGTGTTTTTGATGGAGGCTGCATGGTGTGCTGAATGGGGCAAAGGAAGCCTGGGAGGAACAGTCCTCCTCATTCTGTTATGTAGTGGTGTACGTTAAGAATACTCAGGCTAAAATCATCCGTGGACAACCTAAACTAAAGTTTAGGAACATATGGAGCGAGCACAAGCAGAGTGAAGCGTATAATCGGCCAGCACAGCCCTGGGAGTTCCAACAGGTCATCCAAGTGCTTCCTAGTCCTGCCCAGAGCTAACTGTAAGTTCTTAGCAAGGATCCTTCACCCTGGTAGAGCAAGGGGAGAACATGAAATTAAAACTCTGTTAGACACACTCTCACCAGAGGCCATACTGAGCTCCAGAGGTTTACCAGTCTCTCAGGTCTGTTTTATCTCCCCTTAGTGGAACCCAGGCTGATTTTGAAGCTGGAGGTGGCACTGCTGGCTTACCCTGAGCTGTCAGTGACAGCATGATGGTGTGTAGAATTAGTAGGAAGAAGAGGGAGAGAGAGCCTGAACTCAACATCATAAAGAATTTTTACAAATATGAAGTAAAAATAAAACAAATTAACCTGCACTTTATCTTTCAAAAGAATCGTAGTGTAGCTGTAGTGGAGGAGGAGGTAGAGGAAGGGGGCTGCTGTGTAGGACAACTTTCACACACACCCACCTCACTCACCCAAGCGTGGATGAGTCTCTATTCGGTAAACTGGTGTGTGTGTGTGTGTGTCGCTTTACTCGCACACACGTGGTCACATGTTCTAGTAAAAGTACATGTGCGCACGGATGTTGACTATACGAGGCCGAGCATGGGAGATGATTACCCACATTTCTACGGTGCGAGAGAGAGAATAACCGTTGGCTGAGTTGTGATCACGTGAGACACAGCATCAAAACAAGAAGCGCATGCATGCTACATGATACTCAATGATACTTGGTACTCGTATACCAAGGCTCACTTGTTTATCAAGTCAAAATTGCTCGCAAAAACAGGTTACTCGCAATCCGAGGTTCCACTGTAACTATTAACTGCAAAATGCTAAACTCCATTTTTAAGCAGTAAAGATCAATAGGTTAGAAAGATCCCTAAGCCACAGCAGACCATCCAATCTGCACATAACTTGGCACAGGTTTGTTTACACGGCTACCCTTCCTGACTCAATTCTCCCATTTTATCCGGATTTGGGACCCAGTATGCAGTGACTGGGTAGTATGGAGTGTGGCAATCCACCAGCACGGGTCCCCGTTGAATCCCCACATCAACAACCTACTGTAGAGCCTTAGCCACCTGAGAAACAAAGTGAAGTGTTTTAAAAGGTCACTTAAATTGGACTCATTATTTTAACATTAAATTTTAACATTCTTTAAACAAAAGTTTAATCACTTTTCAGAAAAATGTTTTTAATAAATTTATTTAAACAAAAAAACAAACAAATGAATACATAATAATTTTTGATTAGGTTTGTCAGCTAGCACAAAAAGGCTGGGCTTGGTGGGTTTTTCTCTGGTTTCAGTCCAAAGACCTGAAGATTAGGCTAACTGGCGGTCCCAAATTGCTCTTAGTGTGTGAATGTGTGTACTGTATGTGTGTGTGCCCTGCATTGGATTGGCACTGTGTCCATGGCCTCGTGCCCTAAGCATCCTGGAATAGGCTCCAAGCTTCCTGCGACCCTGTATACAGTTTTAAGCGGTATACAGTGTAAGTGATTGAGTAAGTGGGTTTGTGTGATTCCCACTGGGAGGTGGGGTATAGCATTTCAGGATAATACAGTACTACAGTGGATGTGTGGTGGATATATTAAAAGCTTGTAAGAACATTTGTTCTGAATATCAATGTTTCTGTATGCTTCAGTCATACTGTAGTCAAACATCTTCTTCTTGGTGTTCACCGGCATCCACTATTTTGCATTACATGTTTGGTAAATCTCAATTTAGAATCAGAACATTATGATGTCATAATAGCCTACTCTCACTCAAGAAACAAAGGTGGAAGTTCTAATTTCAGTCACTCTGACCTCCACAAACACAGGAGACGAGTGAGCAGGAAAGTATATAAATGGAGAGGAAGAAGGACAGGAGGCCCTGCAACATTTTCAACAAGCTGCGTTTAGAGAAGGGACTGTGTGACGTTCTCTTGAAAGTCGCCGGTGCTGAGTTTGATGCACATAAGATTATCCTCTGTGGCTGCAGCCCTTACTTCAGGGCTCTCTTCACTCATGGCCTGTATCCTCCAGACAAATTTGAGTACACCATCCCTGGCGTCTCATCAGAGGTAACAGAGTTGATCATGGAGTACATGTATTTACAGCGAGTTAAAATTACAGAAAAAAATGTGTGTGAGCTGCTTATCGCTGCTGATTATCTAGCGATGGACAGCCTGGTAAACAAGTGCTCCGTGTTCCTGAAGGCTCAGCTGTGCCAAAAGAACTGTATAGGTATTTGGCGGTTAGCTCGCATTTGCTTCTGCACAAAGCTGCAGCAGCAGACCTTGCAGTTCATCCTGTACAACTTCGAGAAGGTGCTGAGTGTCTCTGAGGAGTTCCTGGACCTCACGTTTGAGGAGCTTTGTGAGATCACTGAGAAAAATGAGCTGAATGTAAAACACGAGAAGGTGGTGTTTGAGGCCATCATGCTATGGATTGAACATGCACCCGTGGAGCGAAAAAAACACATTGGACTCTTACTGGCAAAGGTGCGTTTGGGGCTACTGACACATGATTACTTTATAGACAAAGTAAAGAACAACAATTTAGTGGCAAATGACAGAGAATGTAGACGGATCGTCTACAGTTTTCTGCTGAACATCCATGGCCTCAACCAAGAAGAATTTCTTAGCTCTCATCATGCTCGGCCTCGCATGCCCAGCGCTGTTCTGCTGGCTATCGGGGGCTGGTGCCGTGAAGTTCCCACCAATGCCATAGAGGTTTACGATCCACGAGCAAAGCAATGGATCAATGTGACTCTCTGCAATGAGGATCCACGAGCCTATCATGGGACAGTGTTTCTCAATGGCTTCCTGTACTGCATCGGAGGATACGACGGCGTGAATTACTTCAACAGCGTGCGTAGGTTCGACCCCATCAACAGAATTTGGACTGAAGTGGGCCCTATGCACTCTTGCAGGTGTTACGTGAGCGCGTGTGCACTGGATGACCGCATCTATGCAATGGGAGGATTCAGTGGCATTGAACGGTTTGACACAGCCGAGAGATACAATCCTAAGAACAATCAATGGAGTATGATAGCACCGATGCACGAACGCAGGAGCGATGCTAGTGCTACAGTACTAAACGGCAAAGTGTTCATATGTGGAGGGCTTGATGGGACTGAGTGTTTATTCACGGCGGAGTATTACAATCCTCAGACTAACCAGTGGACTCTCCTCCCCCGCATGGCAAGCAGAAGGAGTGGACTTGGTGTGGTTGCGTATGGCGGACAAGTTTATGCCATTGGGGGATACGATGGTGTGAGTCGTCTGAGAAGTGCAGAGGCGTATAATCCTGATACACATTCATGGGGAAATGTTCCAGACATGATCAATAGGCGCAGCAACTTTGGCATTGAGGTGCTGGACGATCTCCTGTTCGTTGTTGGAGGATATAATGGCTTTACCACCACCAATAATGTGGAGTATTATGATGAAGAATCTGATGAATGGTATGGAGTGAAAGACATGGGTGTGTTCCGCAGTGCTCTGGGGTGCTGTGTGCTGTCTGGTTTACCGAACATGGCTGATTACGCTGCACCCCAAGACCTTCTCTATGAAGACCTGTAGAACTCAGAGCACCAGAGGATCCCTCACATCTGAAACCGAATTAAATAAAATTAGTTTCTTTCAGTTGAGCAGCATCCTTTTGTTCCTAAGATCAAATCTTTATATTATTTATGCCTCCTTCCTTCCTTTTTCCTCTTTTCAAGGTCATACACAGTCGTGTAAGCATTTCACTGCTTATCATACTGTGTATGGTTGTGTATGTGACAAATAAAAATTTTTATATGAATTTTTAACTGGATGAACTTAGATCACGCGCACCTCTGCGTGAGCACACACACACACATACACACCTCTGCGCGAGCACACACAAAAATTATATGTAAATCATCACACTTACTCACTTACTCATCATCTGTACCACTTTATCCTGTACACAGGGTTGCAGGGGCCTGGAGCCTATTCTAGGAGACCAAGGGTGCAAAGCGGGATACACCCTGGACAAGGTGCCAATCCATTGTATGGCACTCACACACTCCCACGCTCATTCACACACTATTTGGGAACACCAATTAACCTAATCTGCATGTCTTTGGAGTGTGGGAGAAAACCGGAACACCCGGAGGAAACCCACCAAGCACAGGGAGAACGTGCAAACTCCATGCACACAGATCCGAGGTGGAACTTGGAAATACAAGGCAACAGTGTATTTGATTTGATTTTATATGAAGAAAGCATACTCGTACCATCTGGGAAAATCGGTTATGATGGCACAATATAGTAGAGGCCTTAATTTTCTGGATTTCCAACCTCTTTCTGGAAATGTTCAACCTCTTTCTGGAAGTTTATTCCACACTATGTCTCAAAATTCCAAAATTCCAAATTCTGGACTTTAACCTTTCAGCATTTCATAAGCAAATTTTATTTGCTTGGAGTTTAATTTATAAGAACAATTTTACTTATCACAAATCATTTGAAACAATATATATGTTCTGCAATGGTTTAATAACAGTATCTTTTGATTTAGTAAAATTTTTAGCCAAGAAGACCCCAACCCTGCAATTATGCTGAATCTGTTCAATACTTTGGATCGCACTCACACACACACACACACACACACACACACACACACACACACACACACACACACACACACACACACACACACACACACACCAGTTCACCAGCTCTCACTCGCACAAGCACGCGCACAGACACATGTACACACACACACACACCAGCTTGGCGACAAAGACAGAAGAGAGAGGAGACGAGGAGGAAGCGGCGACTTTCACGCAGACACACAACCACTTTACCGACAGAGACTCACACAAGCATGCGTGCACACACACAATAAAAAATGCCTCACATGCACAAAAGTGGTAACAGTGTTATAGTAAACAGTATATGTGCGAACAGATGTTGACTATACAAGTGACGCATGCGCACTGAGACCGAACATGGGAGATGATTACCCACAATACTGTTCATATTTGAAGATCATGCTTGTTTACTTAGTTAAAACTTATTAAGAAGTTTTCCTCGCCTTGCAAAACACTCTCAGACCAAGATAGTCGCGATCGAAGGTTCCTGTATGTTGTTCAGATTCACTACTTTTGACAAGAATGCCTGTTCTTAATTCTGTATAATTGATCAACTTATTATTTGTTTAAATTGTCTTTATGTAAATCAAATCAAATTTTACAAATAAGAAGCACAATAATGTTTGAATGTTGAGCTGAATAGCTTCATTAAAAATTACATCACTAATACATCTGAAAATAACAACAAAAAGGCTGTTAAGCAGTATAATGCGTTTATTTATATGTTCATCTATTTTATGTTTTGATCAAATCACTTTAACTATTTATTTATTTTTTTATAAGTTGTGTTTTTGGAGACTCTTATAATGCATACTCTAATTTTGAAATATATATGAGTTTGAAATGTATATGATATATGAGTTTTAGAGGCCGTTCTTGACATAAGCCTGTCTATGAAGTCTTTTAATATCACTCAAATCTATCCAATGACACAAAAAGCTGTTAAATCAGTGAAAATAGACATAAAATGGCCACAAAAGGCTTGACTTTGCTAACATCTTAAGTGTTAAGCGTTTTGAATTCAATGTGGTGGTGTAAAGAGAGCAAAGGGCAAAAACTTTGTTCCAAGAAGTATGGGTGTGCCTGTACATTGACCTTACACATTATTCCTATCTACTGTTTTTGTTACATTTATAAATAGCAATTTTTGAGATTTGAAAAAAAAAAAATTGCATCGGTTTCTGTTACTTAAACTGTATGTGAGCTGGCTTAACTTTCTCATCTAACAAATAAAATCTTGTCAAAGTCTTCTGATTGAAAGGAGTTTCATCTTTAGTAAAAAAGAGAATTTGTATATGAGATCCTAAAAGTAAGCAGAATTATTGCGCCCTCTAGTGAGTAACGCTCAATACATGACAGCAAGAACGAAATGCAGAACACTCACTCACTCACCGTCTATACCGCTTTATCTTGTATCCATCACATGGCACACACACACATACTCACACTTACACACTCATTCGAAATGCAGAAACTTTATTTAAACTAAATTTTAACTTCTTTAAATATTCTTAAATATTTAAAGTCTTTTGAGAAAAAAATAAAATAAAATGGAAATTCACACCTCATTTTGATCTATTCCAGTATTTTTGAGATACACAAACCCCACTTCAGTGAAAGCCTTGTGAATTTCTTTGCATAATTCTTGCAGGTCCTGGTCAGAGACAGTGCTGATACCAAGTTTGTAGACGTCAAAGTCAACCACAGGTATTCGTTCCATGCTGTGATAAAAATTGTAGCCTCAAGAGGATCTGCCAGAGTTTATATAAACACCTGCACAGCAGAGCAGGAAAGAAAAGAAAAGCAAACATGGGTGTGGATTATTAAAATGTGCATAACGTAAATTGTTCTTTTTCCACTCAGTCTCTCTCTCTCTCTCTCTCTCTCGTGGATCACTTTGATTTAATGTGGGTTGATTTCGAACTTGGACTGAAATATGAGGATATACTTCGGGTTTTGTCTGATAACACAAGGCTATGTTTAACAGACAGAACCATAAGTACAGTATATCCACATGTGTGATGAGTGGAGATCAACCTCAATACAATGGCATAGAAAATCCATCGACCACTAGCGGTTTTATAGTGCAATGGCAGAGAGACACCGACATAACACACGTATAACAGCTCACAACACCGCAGGCCACTTGTAGGCACTGGTTACTGCTCTGCACAACTCTGCACCAGTTATAGCGAGATGAAGCCTCGTTCCCAGAAAATAGGTTCATCAAAAGGTTCATTGCATGGGGCTTCATTTACAAACTTGTACTCACTTTTTCTTCTTTTTTATAGGATTGTTTTTACCTTATTTTTCTTATTTTCTAGATGCAACTATCGGTGGACTGCTGAATCTTGTGAATTTCACCATGGGGAGGAATAAAGTATCTATCTATCTATCTATCTATCTATCTATCTATCTATCTATCTATCCATCTATCCATCTATCCATCCATCCATCCATCCGGCTTGGTTTGCTCGTAGTGTGTGAATGTAAACATTAAAGTATAAATAATATTGTGTGTGTTAGATCAGGCCTTTAAGACGTCTTTTTTTTTTTATGAACACTCATGTACAAAGCATTAAAATGATTGTATTTGCTAAACAGTGAAGTAATTTCATTAGCACTGTTATTACAACAGAAATAGAAAAAAAGCTCATGCATTAATTCATTTAAACTGCATAATTTTTTAGAAACTTTGTGGTTTTTCAAGCTGTTTCGAGAATCCTGTTTACAAAAAGCTTTAAATAGGGTCTCGAATACTGTATGAATGAACGTGTAGAGGGATCCATGTGCCAGTCTCGTTCTGTTTACACAGCAGGGCTTTCCGGGGGAAGAAAAAAAAATCGTGCATTTATTGCGGCCCTGGACCGAACATAACGAACTGAGAGGATAAGGCAAGAGCCCAATAACTTGGTTGTGCTTGGTGGTGAGAACCTGTTAACCTTTTTCAACGATAAGTAAAATTCTTTTAAACCAAACGCCTATTTTTTCAGGAATAATGATTTGATATTAACGGACGGTAACTATGCTCAGCCTCGCTGGCAGATAATTTTTCAAATATTTTAAAAGCTTTATTAAAGACAATTTTCAAAGATTTTTTTCCCCACAATGGCGCCCCCCTCCGTGTGGCGCCCCCATGCACTGCATTTACTGCATACCCCATTTTTGCGCCCCTGGGTATGGGGGTTTCTTGGCCACGGACTCAAAATTGAGATTTTTTCCTCCCCGAGCCACTTAACAGTCACTTTTGCCTTATGGCAAGGTGCTCCATCATGATGGAAAAGGCATCGTTTGTGTTAACAAGAAAATCACTGTCATGATGTCAGCTGGTCCTTTTGTGGCAGAGCTGAAATACAGTGGATTTTTTTTTTTATTCTTTGGGGTGAGAAGGGATTTGGTACATTTTCATGGCAAAGAGGGACTTTGCAATTAATTGCAATTCATCTGATAACTTTCCACAACATTCTGCAGTATATGAAACTTGGCATAAAAACTGAGGCTGAGGCAGGAGACTTTGTGAAAATTACTATTTGTTTCATTCTCAAAACATTTGGCCACATCTCTACGTTAGATAGAGCTAATAAAATTTTCTACAGTGTATGTGCGTATGGAAATGTCTACAATGACTGAATGATTAATGGCATATTTTTTTAAACCGCTTGAATTAAAGCTGGATGTCTTGACTTCACTCGAATCTTGAGTGTTTCATTTCAATGTGGTGGGGTACATAGGCCAAATGCCAAAAACTAAGTTCCAAAATTGCCTGATTGTATATGGACCTTACTCATGACTTCCAGTTCTTGAAATCCACACACAGCTACACTGGCTTAATTCTCCCATCAAACAATTTTGATTTCATTTTTATTTCAACAACAATTCATAGTAATAATGCACTGTAATGACTTTTCCCAAGGAAAAATGCAACAGAGCTGATTAAAATAACAATGGAATATTAGATCAGATCTTTCAATTCAAGTAGATTGATTTAAAAAAGACATTGGCTTATTGATATTTTAAATAAGATAAAATACAGATTGGCCCCACCAAAATAATGTAATTCCCTGACCGATAATCGTTTTAAAACAATTTGAATTGAGGCTACACAAATGAATACGTAAACGCCTAATATTTGGTGATACAAAAGTTACTGTTTTAAAGGAAAGTCCTCAATGTCATTTAAAGGATGTCAAACAAACAAAGAAAAAAAAAAAACCCCACCAATTTGTATACAGCGATCCTGAGAGTAAGCAGAATTATAACACTCTCTTGAGAGGTCAAGCACGAAATGCAGTTGCGCATCTGCTCACAATGAACAGCAAAGTTTTATTTTCTGCCATAAGTGGCGTTGAATCTTTCCAGGAGATAATCCACCGATTTCACTGGAGGATATTTGTCTGAGCCTTCACAACACTTAATGATGGCATCATTATCCGGATTCACAAAGAACACCAATGATTGCCTTGTGCTTGAGTCACCTGTAGGAGGCAGTAGAACTCTATGGACCTGAAAAACATTTGCGGAACAATACATTTATGAATAATAAAGTAAGGTTTGTTGAAAAAAAGAAAATTGTTTTCCTAATTGATGGCCATATTTACAGCAGATACAAACACGTCACTGGTCCACCTCTGCATCAGATCTGCAATGTTTACCAGCACCGTTCCAGGAATGCTTGGGGCTGGAATAAATTCTCCTTTACGATTCATCACCTAAAGGGAAAAATACATCTAATTTAACATTTATTTATTTATTTCTCTGTAGAAGTCCTGTTATCTGTGCCTGTCCAGAACAGCTCATCATATGGCCATGCACAGATTTGAGCGGGGAAAACGTTTTCATTGCATATGCACTTGACCTGGTTAGCAGCATTGGGCTCCACAAATACAACATACTCCTTTAACTTTGTTATTGAAAATGGACCATACTCTAGTGTGGCAAAAAAAAAGTGTATACAATGATCTCATTTGATATCATTTATATTATAACCTATTTGTCCAACATTACATTTGCCGTGAATTCTTTGTTACCTGTAGGCCTGCCTCAGGGTCCTGGAAGACTAGCGTGATGCTGCCATAGTCTGAGTGCTCACCACAGCGGAGCTGATCTTCCTTCACACTCCCAGCTTTAATCGGAGGGTAATAGAGGGAGCGCAGGGTGGTGTTGTTCTTATCACCTTAACATTGATTGGAATGTCATGTTATTCTTTGGGTTTTGAGAGAGTTGGTCTGTCATTTGCTTCTCTGTCATTCAGTGAGTCAATGTTTGAGTTAGCCATCATGACTGAGATTTGCTTCTCTGCGACGACTGACATTTGTCCATTGGTCACATAGAAGGTCAGTGTTTGTTCTATGCTGCCTTATTTCATATGCGTTTTTTTCCTAAGCATGCAACCTTTTACTAAAGCAACGCAACAATTATGAACTATTTTCTATCAGAACCAGACGAAAGGCAGCCTGAAGGTACAATAAAACAAAATGGGGAACTGAACAAACAATGAAAAGACGCAAAAGATTGCACAACTAATAATTTCTCATACTGTTGTGTTGGAAATTTAATTAGTGATGGTCCTGTCAGAGTCATGTCATGTGTGTTTGTGCTCAGCTTACTTTCAATGTGGCTGTGTGCTTTCAGAAAAAAATCTGAATCCAGGCCTAGACTGAGAGCCATAACTCTGAGGACACGGAGAGAGAGCTCCTTACAGCGCAGGAAGAAGTCGCCGTAGAGGTTACGAAATTGATCCGAGGGCCATTTCTAAGAAAAGTGAAGAATGTAACAATTAGATTTCCTTTATTAAAATTTGAATATTGATAAACACACATGCACAATCACACTGATATACATCCATGTCAATTTGTTCAAACCTACCTACCTGTGCTGCTCTTTGCAATTTTTGCACAATATTTATTTCACTTGCTATTTGCACACTATATTCTTGTCACAATGTCAAATGTTTTCTGCTGCTCTTCCCACTACCTCAACTCATACTTCATATAAAAAAAAGTACTGTTATGTGTTACATTGTTGTGTCTGTCATGTACCTCTTTGTCTATTGTGTATTTTCTGTATAGAATTTGATAGTTTTTTTTAGGTTAACTTAAAAATGTAAAAATTTGTGTTGTTAATGTATGTTGTTGTATGTATGTAGCACCTTGGTCCTGGAGGAACGTTGTTTCGTTTCACTGTGTACTAACTGTATATGGTTGGAATGACAATAAAAGCCTACTTGACTTGACTTGACTTTGTAAATGATAATGTAACTAGTAAGGTTAAAAGGTAATTACAATGTCAGAGCAGAAGAACGTAATATTAAACGTCTCCTTCATGTCACCTGGGCGTTGAGGATTCAAACTGTAAAAAGTGAGACTGAATTTCAGTTTAAATGATATATAAATGAAATATTTAGAAACTGGGATTTTACTGTAGATGACAGCTACCTTTCTTTCTCTAAGGACACCCAACCATGATTGACATTGACTGGGAAACTCCCTCTACTGAAGGGTATTTTCTGTTCTTCAGGAGGCAGGAAGAACTTCTTAGAAATGTCCTTGACACCATTCACCTAATATAGGCAAGAGACATTTTGTGAATATTTAAAGTTGCTCTCTAATGTCTTTTGAGAATTTTTGTTTTTTAATGGAAAGTCACACCTCATTTTGATCTATTCCAGTATTTTTGAGATACACAAACCCCACTTCAGTGAAAGCCTTGTGAATTTCTTTGCATAATTCTTGCAGGTCCTGGTCAGAGACAGTGCTGATACCAAGTTTGTAGACATCAAAGTCAACCACAGGTATACGTTCCATGATGTGTTAAAAATTGTAGCCTCAAGAGAATCTGTCAGAGTTTATATAAACACCTGCATAGCAGAGCAGGAAAGAAAGAAACATGGGTGTGGATAATTAAAATGTGCATAACGTAAATTGTTCTTTTTCCAGTCAGTCTCTCTCTCTCTCTCTCTCTCTCGTGGATCACTTTGATTTAATGTGGGTTGATTTCGAACTTGGACTGAAATATGAGGATATACTTCGGGTTTTGTCTGATAACACAAGGCTATGTTTAACAGACAGAACCATAAGTACAGTATATCCACATGTGTGATGAGTGGAAATCTAGCTCTAATGGAGCCTATTCCAGTAGACTTAAGGCATGAGGCAGGGTACACCCTGGACAAGGTGGCAATCCATCGCAGGGCACACACATGGATTGCGAGTAACAGGTTTGCGAGTGTTCCACAAGACGAGCAAAAATTTTAAATAAATTTACAACTGAGCCAAATAAATAACAACTGAGCCAATGTTTTTTTCTCTCTCTTGCGCTGTGGAACTGTGGGTAATCGTTTCCCCTGCTCGGTCTTAGTGCTCGTCTCTCACTGGTATAATCAACATCCGTGCACGCGTGTGCTGTTTACTATAACACTGTGACCACGTGTGTGCGCGTAAAACATCTTTTATTTTGTGTTTGTATGCGTGTGTGTACAGTGTGCGTGTACTGTTTATCATAACACACATGTGAGCACGCATATAAAGCAAAAGCAAGTGTCATTAGAGTGGTTAAAGATCCATTTTCCCTCTCTCTGTATCAGCCAGCAGTTTGTGTCTGTGTGCGAACGCATCATTGGACACCATGCCCCTTCACACACAGAGTTAATAGCGATGTTCCTTGCAAATTTGATAAAACAATCTTTCCGTTAATGTGTCAAATAAGAGAGGGGGATGGGTTACAGTGTAAGATGAGAAGAGGGAGTGGAAGAGTCTGATATATATATATATATATATTTTTTTTTAAAGATAAAGTGCAGGTTTATTGCTTTATTGTGGGTTTTATTTTTACTTTATAATTTGTATTACTTATTTTTATGTATGAATTTCTTTTGGGCTGTGAAACGAGTAATTTGAGTTTTCATTGTTTCTTTTGGGGAAATACACTTTGATTTACGAGTGTTTTGAAATACACTCAAAAACACTTATATATATGAAATTCCAGGGTGGTGTAATATATATATATATATATATATATATATATATATATATATATATATATATATATATATAGATAGATAGATAGATAGAGAGAGAGAGAGAGAGAGAGAGAGATCCCAACGATGAGAGAAACCATGTGACCGAGCATTTACTTAAACCAGTTGAAGCGGAGAACAAATCAGTCACGTGATTTGGCATAAGCGAGGCCTCGTTGTCATTGTTCACGTTAAACTCCGACAAATTCCTCGAAATGAAGCAACAACCCTTCTGTTCAAAACATGCTTAGAATTATAGATGTCAATGTTCAGTATCTTATGTAACATCACTACGCTTCACACATACACACAGAGCCAGGAGAAAAAAAAACGCATTAACTCTGTTATCATTATCGATATATCTTAATGCTAATTAAACTGATTAATCTTAGGTTATATCCACATTTAAAAAAAAAAATTATCTTCAGTTACTTGAAGTACGACAGCAAAAATACTTGATGTCACTTGCCAGATAGTTAACCTTAACTGAAATTAATACAAGCGGTCAAATATGTTAAATTGTCAAAAATGCAGTAGGTTGATATCAAATATACAGTCGTAGAATATTTAAATACATACTTTTCAACTTATCAAGAGTTAACACTTACCAAGTTTTCAACAAGCTGCAGCTGCTTCCGTGCTCCCTCCAAAACAGCAAAAAATGGCTGTGTGTGTGTGTGTGTGTGTGTTTTTTTACACACACACAGTTTTGCAATTACAAAATTTAATTAATAAAAGTGCAAGATTCAAGTGTAAAAAAGTTATATTATGCAATAAACTATCCACAGTTTAATAGAAGAGGTATGTATAAGCAAACTTAACAAAAATATGCAAATAAATTATCAGAAAGAAAAAAAATCACTGTTTCATTGATTGAATCAGACAATAGCAGAGACGATTTGTGGTTTCATCTTAGATTTAAAGGGTTCAAAAGGTTTTGTATTTCACAGAGGAAAGGTGCCAATTTAGGATGCGATTTAGACAATGTCTATTTATATATGTAAAACTTAGCCATTACAATACAGAAGTTGACAATGTATTTAAATGATTTGTTACTATGGCATGAATAGATAATTATGTCCTTTAACGTGAAATTGTAGAGAAAAATATAATTTTCAAGTTGCTGCCAAAAAGCTTGTACCACTCCACAAACAAAAAAGATGAGAAATAGATTCTTTCTGATGGTTGCAATGTGTGTGTGTGTGTGTGTACGCTGCAAAACATCCAGTGATGGCACCATTTAGTGTTCAAACAAAAATGTAAATCAACACAATGTGATGGAGAGATGAAGATTTCTCTAGAAAATCGACTGTAGTTTAATTCTGTACCGATTTTCATGAAATTTGGTTTGCTAGGAAACTGAGATTATGACTATTATGACTATTCCAATTATTATCAATTCTTTTGCATGTGATTGATGCCTATACAGAGCTGTGCATTTTTGCTTTTTTTCAACCAGATTATGAGAATATTATTAAATTATTATTGAGAGACTGCAGCTCAAAAGAATTCAAAATAAAAGCGTTTTATTGGTGACTCATCAGAAAGAGGCTGGAGTTCAGTGATTTTGCTTGCATCTTCCACAGCCAGTTGTTTTATACAGGTCAATATTTACAGTGTCAGAAGTGAAGTTTACAGTGTCAGTGTCACTGGGGAAAACAGACTATTATCTTGTCTTCCTGAAGCCCCACTACAAGCCCTGTGTCATGAGTCAGCCCACTACAACATGTGCATTCAGGAAATTCTGTCCTGAGGCTGAGGAGATGCTGAAGGACTGTTTTGAGTGTACTGACTGACACATTCTAACCCACAAGACAAAATAAAAAATGCAAAAACTCCAGAACTGGTTAGAAAGTAGGTCACGACATGCCTATGTCCTAAAAAGTGTGTCTGAGAGCAATTATCCACAAATGGAGAAAACTTGGAACAGTGATGTCCAGCCCACCAAAAGTATTCCAAGAGCGCAACGACGGCTCATCCAGGAGCTCATAAAACAACCCAGAAAAAACTGCAGCCCTCACCTGCCTCAGTTAAGGTCATCAATGTTCATGTTTCAAGAATAAAAAAGAGACTGGGGGCAAAAATGGCACCCATGAGAGAGTTCCAAGGTGAAACCTAATGCTGACCAAAAAGAAAACAAAGGCTAATGTCACATTTGCCAAAAAACATCTTTAATTATTGATTTACCCAAAAAGACTTTGGGGCAAATATTCTGTGGCCTGATAAGAAAGTGAAACTGGAAGGTGTGCATCCCAATAAATCTGGCATAAAACTAACACAGCATTTCATAAAAAGAAGATCATATCAATGCTCAGATGTGGTGGTATGATGATCTGGAGCTGCTTTGTACCTACAGGACCCGGATGGACCTGGAAGGTTTTGGTGTGGCTTAGTCAAAGTCTGGACTTAGATCTGATTGAGGTGACCTTAAACAGGCTGGTCATGCTCAGGAACCCTCCAATGTGGCATGTTTTAAACCATTTTGAAAAGTGACCATGTGAGACAAAATTTATCCTCAACTGACTCATTGCCAGTTATCACAAACACTTGACTACTTGACTACAGTGCTGCCAAGGGTGGCACAACCAATTATTAGGCTTAGACGCAATGACTTTTTCACATAGGGCCATGTAGGTTTGAGCAGTTTTTATCCCTTAATAAATGAAATCATCATTTAAAAGCTGCATTCTGTATTTATTTGGGTTATCTTTGTGTGGTATTAAAATTTGTTTGATGATCTCAATCAATTAAGTGTGACAAATATGCCACAAAAAAATAATAATCAGGAAGTCAGAAATACTTTTTTACTGCACTGTATACTTAATAACTTAATAATGGTATACAGTAGTTGTGTTAGAAGATGATCTACACTAATTAGGTATTCATCAGCAATGGTTATATTCTGTATTAGTCATGTATAGTACATTGAAATGTCAAAAATAGTATGTTATATCTATCGTGTCACTGTTCGTATTTATTTCACTATCAAATGCTCATGCTGCTGTGTTTGTTTTACTATCATATAAAAAATTTGAATTGTTTGGCACCCACTCACTCTCCCTACTTTCTTTTTTCCAGCATCACAGTCTCAGACAGCTGTCCTCTACCTGATGACTTAGCAGCCTGACTTATTCTCCTGACACAGACAGTCCCATCTGCCCGGACCCCTACATCACCTGTTATTGTGATAATAGATTCTGATAAATAATAATTTTTTTATGCCAATCACGGATTTTGTTCTAAAATGCATAGACAAAATCTATGAACAAAGAGGAAGTTTGACCATCTCTGCTAGAACCGGAACTTACTGCTGCCTAAGGGGAAGTTAGTCTTATGACTTTCCATTAGACTTAGAGTGAAACTTGTTTGCTGGCTACATCCATCCTTAATATAGTCAGTTTCTTCCTGCTGTAATTACACAATGTCTGATTTAAATTCCTTTTTGTCAGCGTTAATGTATCAAATGTGTTTTTCCTATTTTCTTACTTATTCAGTTATATCCACTCAAATATGGTTATTATTATTATTAAGGTTAATATTATTATTAACTTGAGCACTATCAGTCAAGTTAGTCATGTTAGTGGTTAAGACTATCACTAGTACTTATCTTTAAATTTCTTTAAACCTTACTTCTGCGCACAAAACTTCCCCATTTTCCTCACACCTTAGTACCATGTTTTTCATTTGTTTCGTATAATTTCATATCCTTTTGTATGTTGATTAGTAGAATGCATATAATGCATTATGTATAGAATGCATATAATGTACAGCCGTGGCCAAAGGTTTTGAGAATGACACAAATATAAATTAAAATTTTAAGTCTGCTGCTTCAGTGTTTTTAGATCTTTTGTCAGATGTTACTCTGGTATACCGAAGTATAATTACAAGCATTTCATAAGTGTCAACGGGTTTTATGGACAATTACATTGCGTCTATGTAAAGAATCAATATCCGTCAAAAAACACTTCTTTTTTAAGACCTCTGCAGACCCCCCTGGCATGCTGTCAATCAAGTTCTGGGCCACATTCTTATGGCAGCCCATTCTTGCATAATCAATTTTTAGAGTTTATCCGAATGTGTGCGTTTTCGTTTGTCCACGTGCCTCTTGAGGATTGACCACAAGTTCTCAATGGTATTAAGGTCTGGGATGTTTCCTGGCCATGGGCCCAAAATTAAAAAATTTTTTGTTTCCCGAGCCATTTATTATTGCCTTATGGCCATGTGCTCAATGATGATGGAAAAGGCCTTGTTCATCACCAACCTTTTCTGGATGCCACACCAATCGGAATGGGGATTCACCAGAGGAAATGACTTTACCCCAGCCCTCAGCAGTCCAGTTCTATTTTGCAGAATATCAGTCTGTCCCTGATGTTTTTCCTGGAGAGAAACGGCTTCCTTGCTGCCCTTCCTGACACCAGACCATCCTCCAAATGTCTTCGCTTCACTGTGTGTGCCGATGGACTCAAACCTGCCTGCTGCCATTCATGAACACACTCTGCACTGGTGGTGCCCTGATCCCACAGCTGAATGAACTTTAGGGGATGGTCCTTGCCCGTGAATATCCTTCCCTCAAAATTACTTTTTTTCGTGCAAAGCAATGATGTCTGCGTGTGTTTTCTTGCAGGTAATGATGGTTAACAGAGGAAGAACAATGATTTCAAGCACCACTCTCCTTTTAAAGCTTACAGTCTGTTCTAACTCAATCAGCATGACAGAGTGATCTCCAGCCTTGTCCACACTCTCACCTGTGTTAACGAGCTGGTTGTGCCTTTGTGTCAGGGCTAAAATGCAGTGGACGTATATGTATATGCAAAGCATACGCAAGTGACTTCAGTTTTTATATCAGAAAATTGATATTTGTGTCATTCTTAAAACATTTGGCCACGTTATACATTATACATCTAAGCTCTATGTAAGATGTATAATAAAATTTACAACAGTGTTTGTGTGTATGGAAATGTCTGTAATTCCTGAATGATTAATGCCATGTTTTTGTCAAACCTCTTGAATTAAAGCTGGAAATCTTGACTTCACTCACATCTTGAGTGTTTCATTTTTAAGTCAATGTGGTGGGGTACAGAGGCCAAATGCCAAAAAACTATGGTTCATGGTCTTGACTGTATATGGACCTTGCCCATCAGTTTTACCTATGCTTCATTTTTATTAAATTTTTATTTCAACAACTATTTTATTTCAAGTAATAATGCATTGCAATGAAATTTCCAAAGGACGAATGCAACAGAAATTATTAAAATAACACTGCAGTATAAACCAAATCTTTCATTTTAAGTAGATATATACATATACAGTGAAACCTTGGATTACGAACATAATTCGTTCCGAAAGCGGGCTCAAATTTCAGAACACTCGTGAATTAAAGCGAATTCCCCCATAAGAAATAATGGAAACTCAAATTATTCATTCCACAGCCCAAAAAAATGTATTCATAAAAATAATTAATACAAAATATAAAGTAAAATTAAAACAAATGAACCTGCACTTTACCTTTAAAAAAAGTAAAAAATTAATCCTGACAGATAAATCTTTCTGTTTGTGCGCGCAGGCACTGTGTGTGTGTGTGTGTGTGTGTGTGTGTGTGTGTGTGTGTGTGAAGCCAAAGTAAGAGGACAGGAGGACTCAGGCACCTCGCCCCCCTTGTTTCCCACAGTAGGGGTGTGCTCAAAATATCGATTCTTATATACATACCGATATAATAAAAAAAGATACAGTATCGACATTCTAGCCCTTAGTATCGATAATCCGCCCAGCCACTAGGTGGCACCCGCGAGTTTCAAAAACTCGAAGATTTTAGAAGTGCCGTTGTCCCTAAAGGCAGATGTTTGGACACATTTTGGGATGTCAAGGTACAAGGAGGCACCACCCCTGTCTCTTGCTGAGGGAAGTCCACTCAGTTGGTGGAAAGAGCACCAGAATGAATATCCACTAATGTCACGCCTTGCCAAAGTGTACCTGTGCATTCCATTCCAGGGACTAGTGTCTCCTCGGAGCGCGTTTTCTCTAAGGCAGGCGATATCGTAACAGCACAGAGAAGTGTACTAAGCTCAAAGCATGTTGACCAACTTCTGTTTTTGAACAAAAATCTTAAGTCATAGGATAAAGCTAGCATTACCAAGAGTATCCTCAGGATATTGTTTTGTTGCTGCAGTGATTTTTGTTCAACCTGCCTTTTTGAGGACAAACCTGGTTTAGCCTTAAGTTTTTAAAAATTCATCCTGTTCTGAGGTAGATTTGTTGTTGCGCCAAATGTTAAAGCAAGATGTAGCATTTAAGTGATTTCATAGTGAAATATGTTATGGCAGTACATGGTGTCACAAAAAAGAATTATAAGAAGATTTAATAAGAAGTTAAGAATAAGAAGATTTTGTGCTTGTATGAGCTCAGACTGTACCCTTGGAAAGTTAAATGTTGACTTGTGGTAATTTCCAGATTACAATTTGTGTATAATTAGTCAGAGTACTTAAAGTTGCAAATATTTAAGCAAAATGCACTTTGTTATAATGCACTTTTGTCTTCAATACATTGTTCTGTTTGTTGAGTAAATGTGTTCAGCATTAACTAATTGGCTCTGGCCCATGTATTTTAATTGAATCGTATCGAATCGTGTCACATTGTATCAAATCGTATCGAGACAGCTCTGTATCGAGGTATGTATCGTATCGCCAGGTTCTCCAAGGTATACAGCCCTATTCCACAGTAACACCTCCTCCTCTCTTATTTGAGTTTCGCACACACACACATTAACGAAAAGACTGTTTTATCAGAAACATTAACAAGGAACATCGCTAATAATGCACGCTAACAGAATCACTACTGTAATGTAAAAATTAATTAACTGCACTTTACCTTTGAAATGAATTGTGACAGAGCAGTGTTTTCATTAGAGAGAGAGAGAGAGAGAGAGAGAGAGAGAGAGAGAGTGTGTGTGTGTGTGTGTGTGTGAAGACGAGGTGAGGAGGGTGGTGTGTGTGAAGGAGCACGGTGTCCAATGACGCGTGCAGACAAAGTGCAGGCTGGCCCAGAGAAAGAGAGAAAATGGATCTTTAACCTCTCTAATGAGACTTGCTTTTGCTTTAAACACGAGGACACGCGTGTTGTAATAAACAGTACACACGCGCTGTACACACACCCATACAAACACAAAATGAAAGATGTTTTATGTACACACACATGGTCACAGTGTTATAGTAAACAGTACACGTGTGCACGGATGTTGATTATATCAGTGAGAGACACGCACTAAGACCCAACAGGGGAGAGGATTACCCACAATTCCGCAGCGCACAAGAAAGAAAAACCATTGGCTCGGTTGTGATCACGTGACGCTCTGCATCAAAACAAGAAGCGCATGCGCGCTACATGACACTCTGTATTCGTAAAAAACAAGATTTGCTCGTTTTTCAAGTCAAAATGTATGTATTAAAATATTTTGCTTGTCTTGCGGAACACTCGCAAACCACGTTACTAACGTGGTTTGCGAGTGTTCCCCAACCCGAGCAGAGATTTTTAATACATTTTTAATCGGAAACCGAGCAAGTATTAGTTTACGAGCGACTCTTATTTTGACACTGAGCGTCACTCTGTGCTGCGGAATTGTGTGTAATCGTCTCCCCTGCTAGGCCTTAGTGCTCGTCTCTTACTTGCATAATCAACATCTCCCTCTCTCTTTCAGCGTCTAATTTGACACCGACACACACACACACACACACACAAACACACGCAGACGCTCTCTCGCCTTTTCACCCCTTCCCCGGCTTCACAAACACACAGAAACTCTGCTCTGTCGCGATTCTTTTCAAAAGGTAAGGTGCTGGTTCATTTGTTTTGTTTCTTTTACTTTACCGCAGTGATCCCCTTAGTATGCTCACGCCAGTGTCAGAGAGATTTCTTTTTTTCCTGTTAAAACGGTGTTTCCGTTGTGTGTGTATGTTTGTTGTGAAACCAAAGTGATTCCTTTAGTATGCTCTCACGCCAGTCTCGGAGAGATTTCTTTTTTTTCCGTTAAAACGGTGTTTCCGCTGTGTTTATGTGTTTGTTGTGAAACTTAAAAAGCGAGGTGGAGAGAGGGAGGAGGAGTGTTACTGTGTAAAACAAGGCGAGGGAAGGGGCTAATTCCACACACACACACGGCGCCTGCGAGCACCAACGGAAACACTTATCTGTCTGAATTTATTTGTACTTTCTTTTAAAGATAAAGTGCAGATTAATTTGTTTTATTTTCATTTTATAGATTGTATTAATTATTTTTTTGTATTTCATTTTTGGGGCTGTGGAACGAATAATTTGAGTTTTCATTATTTCTTATGGGAAAATGATGATTTGGTTTACGAGTGTTTTGGAACACGAGCTCACTTCTGGAACGAATTATGCTCGTAATCCAAGGTTCCACTGTATATATAAAAACTTAGTAAAAAATTTTAGTTAAAAAAGTTTATACATTTTTTCCGCTGCCATAAGTGGCGTTGAATCTTGACATGAGATAATCTACCGCATTCACTGGAGGATATTTGTCTAAGCCATCATAACACTTAATGATGGCATCATTATCCGGATGCACAAAGAACACCAAAGACTGCCTTGCGCTTGAGACACCCTCAGCAGGCGGTAGAACTCTGTGAACCTGAAAACATTTGTAGAACATGAAATAAACAAAGAATAATGCAAAGATTAAATAAAAAAGGAGATTATTATTTTAATTAATAGCCTTATTTACAGCAGATACAAACACGTCACTGGTCCACCTCTGCATCAGATCTGCAATGTTTACCAGCACTGTTCCAGGAATGCTTGGGGCTGAAATAAACTCTTCTTTACGATTCATCACCTAAAGGGAAAAATACATCTGATTAAATATTTCTTTTATTATGTCTGTATGGAAGTCCTGTTTTCTGTCCCTGAAATTAGCCTCGCCCCATTCAGAACAGCTCATCATATGGCCATGTATAGATTTAACAGAATAGGCACAAAAACTTTTTCATTGCATATGCACTTGACCTGGTTAGCCACAGAGGGCTCTACAAATGTAACCTACTCCTTTATCTTTGTTACTGAAATGTACCACACTCTTAGTGTGTCAAAAAAGTATATGCTATGATCTAACGTGTTCTAATATTTATTATAACCTATTTCTCCAACATTATATTTGCTGTAAATTTTGTCTTGCCTGTAGGCCTGCCTCAGGGTCCTGGAAGACTAGTGTGATGCTGCCATAGTCTGAGTGCTCACCACAGCGGAGCTGGCCTTTCTTCACACTTTCAGCCTTCACCGGAGGGTAATAGAGAGAGCGCAGGGTGGTGTCGTTCTTATCACCTTAACATTGATAGGAAAGTCAGGTTGTTGTTTGGGTTTTGAGAGAAAGTTGTTCTGTCATTCATTGACTCAGGCTTAAAGTTAGCAAAAGTTTTAATCATTACCAAATTTCGCTCATCTGTTATTCAGTGATTTAGCAATTGTTGACTACTTTTAACACAATGAAGCTGTTTGTTTAACCCTTGTGTGATGTTCATATTTTTGTAACTCAGCCAGTGTTCAATTTCACTCACTCACCATCTATACCGCTTTATCCTGTATTCAGGGTCGCGGGGAGCCTGGAGCATATAAAAAAAAACTCAAAAGAAGAATTGATGTCCTGCACATGAGTAACTGCCATTCTTGTTGGCCCTGGTTGCATTCTTATCACATTGGCAGCCATGCAGGGTGGCTCATTTCTTGGGCAAGAAGACCATTCAGGGTGTGGCCATTGAAAATATTTTCTGATATAGGCTCTTCACAGAAAAAAATTTAGCCAAGCCCAATGAGTCTGAATTCGAAAAAAAGAATTAATTGTACTGTTTTTCTTTTGATAAAACTTGAAAACGGGTCCCACAGACCCGAACACCACACAAGGGTTAAACAGTCTTGGAGAAAGTTACAACCAGGTTAAGCATCTGGGCAGACTGAAGGTGCAAAGGAACAAACCAGTGAAATGAATGAAATCAAGTCACTAATAAACTCTGGAAAGCAACACTGGTTGGTGGAAATTTACTTAACATTAATCATGTCCATGTGCGTGTTCAGCTTACTTCCAATGTGGCTGTGTGCTTTTAGAAAAAACTCTGAATCCAGGCCTAGACTGAGAGCCATAACCCTGAGGACACGGAGAGAGAGCTCCTTACAGCGCAGGAAGAAGTCGACGTGGATGTCACGAAAGTTGTCAAGACCATCAGAGGGCCATTTCTAAGAAAAGTGAAGAATGTAACAATTAGATTTTCTTTACTAATATTTGAAATTATAGTGTAAATAGTAAGGTTAAAAGGTAATTACAATGTCGGCGCACAAGGACGTAAAATTAAATGCCTCCTTCAAGTCACCTGGGCGTTGAGGATTCAAACTGTAAAAAGTGAGACTGAATTTCAGTTTAAATGATAATAAATATTTCTAAACTTGTGTTTGATGTAGATGACAGCTACCTTTCTGTCTCTAAGGACACCCAACCATGATTGACGTTAACTAAGTAACTCCCCCTTCTGAAGGGTCTTTTCTCATCTTCAGGAAGCAGAAAGAACTTCTTAGAAATGTCCATGACATCATTCACCTAATAAAGACAAGAGACATTCTGTGAATATTTAAACTTGCTCTCTAATGTCTTTTGAGAAAAAAATAAAATAAAAATGGAAATACACACCTCTTTTTGATCTATTCCAGTATTTTTGAGATACACAAACCCCACTTTGATGAATGCCTTGTAAAATTCTTTGCATAGTTCTTGCAGGTCCTGGTCAGAGACATTGCTGATACCAAGTTTGTAGATGTCAAAGTCAACCTCAGGTATACTATCCATGATGTGATAAAAATTGTAGCCTCAAGAGCAGAGAAGTTTATATAAACACCTGCACAGCAGAGCAGGAAAGAAGCAAAAAAAAAGCAAACATGGGAGTGGATTATTGAAACATGCATAATGTACATTTTTCATCTTTCAGTCAATCTCTCTCTCATAGATCACTTTGATTTAATACAGGTTTATTTTGAACTTGGACTAAAATATGTGGATATACGGTATCTCACTAAAGTGAGTATACAGACAAGTCTAACAGACAAAACCCAAAGTATATCCACATGTGTGGTGAGTGGAGATCAGACTTAACACAATGGCATACAAACTCCATTGCCCACTAGTGGTTTGGCAGTGAAATTCCAGAGCAACACAGACACACCAGTGCACAAGTGTAATGACCTTTCGTCTTTAAATACCTCACAAGTTGCATGAAGCTTCATTTACAAACTCAATCGTACTGACATCAAGCAAACAATTTTTGTTAAGCAAATAGACCCTAATATTGCAAGCACTACAATTAATATAGACATGTAGCTGCCTGTAATGCTACATTCGTCAGTTGTGTGGTCAAAGGAAATGTTTATGCACATAACAACCATCACTGAATCTTTGAAAATGAAGTGAAGAACAAAATAACCCTCTCATTCGAGCAATTTATTAATATTATTTACTTTTTGGGAGACATGACGTTAAAATATTCCCAGACAGGGAAGTCCTTATCTTTCTTTCTTCCTTTTTTAATTTAACAAAATGAACATGAAGACAACTAACAAGTCACTGTTTGAAATCTTTGAAGAGAATATATAAATTCACCAGTCAGTGTTAAGGCTTCAATACACAAATTAATAATTAAAACACACCATAAAGAAATTTATTTGAAAAGGAAAAAATAAAATGAAAAAATAAAATTAAATAAATGTATTTGAAAAATTAAAAAACCTAGACATACCAACAACACTAGGGTTTATGAGCTAGATTGAGGTAATTCATGTTAACCAAACGTTTGTTGTGCAAACTTTCCTTTTTCATACATTTTAAAGACAAGAAGTAAAATGCAAAGGTCATTGTGGAATGAAAAAAAGGTTTGGTTTTCCTGAAGCTTGACTTATGAATAAAAAAAAAAACAAACAAACAATGATAGAGATCCCAACATTTACTTAACCCAGTTGAAGCACCAAACTAATTGGGTCATGTGATTCCGTGAGGTCAAAAGTAAGGCCTTGTTTGTCACGTGACACCAAGGGGAACACAAGTTCATCCTTTATTCATCACATACGCATTACTGCATAGTGAAATTCTTTATTCTTCATATACTGTATTCCAGCTTCTTGTTAGTAGGCTGGGGTCAGAGCGCAACGTCAGCCATTATACGGTGCCCCAGGAGCAGACAGATTTAAGGGCCGTGTCGAGTGGAAGGGGCATTTCCAAATGAAGCCTCACTGTGAGTTCCATGAGAGTTACACGGCCAGTGACAAACGAAATGTGCGTTCCAAACGGCCTGAAGTACCCTGCGAAGTATACTCCACAGGGTGGTCGGCCATGTTAAGTGTGATTTCAAAATGCAGGAGCAAAAATGTTCCATTCAAAGGGAACTGCGAAGGTTGTAGGGAATGAGTGGATAACAGGTGGATCACTTCACCTGAATAGTGAATGAAAAAATTCCATACAAAAAAAGGAGCTCGAAAAAGGATTGATATATTTATTATCATTATTATCGAGGATGACATCATATTAAAAGGACACAAAAATTATATTTTAATTTAATCAGGAAATCAGGACTTTATAGGCTATTAATCGGTCCAAAAAAAAAAAATCTGTACTTCTTTAATCAGTTATTATTATAATTAATCAACAATCTATTTACAAGTTTTAATCTATTTATAACTTGTAAATAGATTGTTGATATATATATATATATATATATATATATATATATAAATAAAAGAAAGTAAGAATGAAAAAAGATGCACAATTCCCTATTTGCTTTTCACTTTTCCTTCTGTTCTTCACTTAATTTTCAAAAATTCAGGGATGGTGATTACGTGCATAAACATTTCATTTGAACAGTGGATTTTCAAACAACATATGTTCACAACTCACATGATGAATGCAGCATACATACATGTACATGCTGTATACAACTTTACAAATGTAAATGCAGCATTACTTGCAGCCACGTGTCCATATTATTTGTGCTGCTTGCTACACAAACGTTGTCCACTAGATGTCAGTAGAATGGGCTCTTAAATGAAGCGTCATAAAATAACGTCAACGGAAGTTAACACAACAAAGGGCCGAATATGCGGAATCGTCAAATATGCTGTAGGTCAACACAAAATATACCGTTGTAGAATATTTAACCAGACTTTCAATTTAACACTTACCCAGTTTTGAAGAAACCGCAGCTGCTCCCGTAGCACAAAATGGCTACCGTCCTGTGTGCGCGCGCGCACATAGACTTGGTGCGCCAACAGACCCGTATTTTGAAGCTAAAAGCTATTTGTTCCGTATTTCTGAGAATCGAAGCGAAACAGAGAAATATTACAGGTTAGACTACTAAGACCAGATGACTTGTACAAGACGCAAATAGTCAGTGGACGGAATAAAACCGCTCATCTCACTCATTCTGTAGCAACCGAAACAGAACGGGTGCCTCTCATTGGTCGATTTTCTCCAGGGGGCGGAATTGAGCGCGCGGCGGAAATAAAGGACAACGGTAATTTAACATTCGCGCGATCGGCTTTATAGCACTCGTTTGCACGTTGCATTTTCCTGTCAGAGTGTGGGGTAATTAACGTCGTTATTGCTCTGATTCTAGTGTGTGAGCGAGGCAGGGGACAGACTGGGAAGCTCGCTATGAAGTGCGAGTGAGGGAGATCACGTCACATCAAACCTCATACAGCAATGCAATTAGTAAAATCTAATACATCTAATGTGATGCGATTAGTAAAAACCACTCACACCACGAAATGTCACCGAGTAAACGACAGATCATTCAAAACGCTTTGAATATATACTGTATTATTATCCGGATGCACAAAGAACACCAAAGATTGCCGTGCGCTTGAGTCACCCTTAGGAGGCAGTAGAACTCTACAGACCCGACCAAAAACTTGAGGAGCATTCAAAATATGGATAATAATTGAAGTTTTGAATAAAACAAGATCATTGTTGTTTTAACTAATGGTCATATTTACAGCAGATACAAACACGTCACTGGTCCACCTCTGCATCAGATCTATAATGTTTACCAGCACCGTTCCAGGAATGCTTGGGGCAGAAATAAATTCTCCTTTACGATTCAATACTTAAAGAGAAAAATACATCTAATTAAATATAAAACAAAATTAACCATTGATCTAAAGTGTTGTCATTTATATTATAGTGCCTTGTAAAAGTATTTGTACCCCTTGAACTTTTCCACATTTTGTCACATTATAACCACAAACATAAATGTATTTCATGTGATAGACCAACACAAAGTGGCACATAATCGTGAAGTGGAAGGAAATTTATAAATGGTTTTCAAGTTGTTTTTTTTTTTTTTTTTTTTTTTTTACAAATAAATATCTAAAAAGAAATGTGCCTGCATTTTTATTCAGCTCCCCTCCAAATCAATACTTTGTAGAACCACAATATGCTGCAATTACAGCTGCAAGTCATTTGGGGTACGTCTCTACCAGATTTGCACATCTAGAGAGTGAAATTATTGCTCATTCTTTTTTGCAAGTAGCTTAAACAAAGTCAGATTGGATGAAGAGTGTCTGTGAACAGCAATGTTCAAGTCTTGTTACAGATTCTCAATTGCATTTAGGTCTGGACTTTGGTTGAACTATTCTAACACATAAATATGCTTTGATCTAAACCATTCCATTGCAGCCCTGGCTGTATGTTTAGGGTTATGTTATTTTTTTAAATAACCTAACCCAGCTTTAAACTTCTCCACAACTTTATCCCTGACTTGTCTTGTGTGTTGCTTCATGATGCTGTTTGTTCACTATTGTTCTCCAACAATCATACGAGAGATTCACAGAACCACTGTATTTATATTAAGATTAAATTATATACAGGTGGACTGTATTTACTTATTAGGTGACTTAGGGGTATCAGAGTAAAGGGGGGGGGGGGGCAGAATACAAAAGCACACCACACTTTTCAGATTTTTTATCTGTAAAAATATTTTTTATAAAAAAATTCATATAAAAAAAAACATTTACGTTTGTGCTTGCAACATGACAAAATGTGGAAAAGTTCAAGGGGTATGAATAATTTTGCAATACACTGTATAACCCATTTGTTCAGTATAACATTTGCTGTGAATTCTGTCTTGCCTGTAGGCCTTCCTCAGGGTCCTGGAAGAGTAGACTGATGCTTCCATAGTCTGAGTGCTCACCACAGTGGAGCTGATCTTTCTTCACACTCGCAGCCTTCACCGGAGGGTAATAGAGAGAGCGCAGGGTGGTGTCGTTCTTATCACCTTAACATTGATAGGAATGTCATCTTATTCTTTGGATTTTGAGAGAGAGTTGCTCTTTCTTATCGATTCAGGCTTAGAGTTAGCAATAGTTTCAGTCATAACGAAATTTCGCTCATCTGTTAGTCAGCGAGTTAGTGTTTGATTTAGCAATTGTTAACTACATTTATCACAATGAAGCTGTTTGTTTAAGCATCCTTGGATAAAGTTACATCCAGGTTAAGCATCTGGGCAGACTGAAGGTGCGATGGAACAAACCAGTGAAATGAATGAAATCAAGTCACTAATAAACTCTGGAAAGCAACACTGGTTGTTGGAAATTTACTTAAAGTTAGTCATGTCAGAGCAGGTGTGTGTTCAGCTTACTTCCAACGTGGCTGTGTGCTTTTAGAAAAAACTCTGAATCCAGGCCTAGACTGAGAGCCATAACTCTGAGGACACGGAGAGAGAGCTCCTTACAGCGCAGGAAGAAGTTGATGTGGATGTCACGAAAGTCGTCAAGACTATCAGAGGTCATTTCTAAGAAAAGTGAAGAATGTAACAATTAGATTTCCTTTATTAATATTTGAAATTATAATGTAAATAGTAAGGTTAAAAGGTAATTACAATGTTGGCGCAGAAGGACGTAGTATTAAAGGTCTACTTCAAGTCACCTCAGACTGAATTTCTGTTTAAATGATCAAATATATTTGCAAACTTGTGTTTTAATGTAGATGACAGCTACAGTACAGACCAAAAGTTTGGACACACCTTCTCATTCAAAGAGTTTTCTTTATTGTGTTCTTTGTGTTCTTTAGCCCAAACAAGTCTCTTCTGCTTGTTGCCTGTCCTTAGCAGTGGTTTCCTAGCAGATATTCTACCATGAAGGCCTGATTCACACAGTCTCCTCTTAACAGTTGTTCTAGAGATGTGTCTGCTGCTAGAACTCTGTGTGGCATTGACCTGCTGTTAACTTGCGATTTCTGAGGCTGGTGACTCGGATGAACTTATCCTCCGCACCAGAGGTGACTCTTGGTCTTCCTTTCCTGGGACGGTCCGCATGTGAGCCAGTTTCTTTGTAGCGCTTGATGGTTTTTGTGACTGCACTTAGGGACACGTTCAAAGTTTTCCCAATTTTTCGGACTGACTGACCTTCATTTCTTAAAGTAATGATGGCCACTCGTTTTTCTTTACTTAGCTGCTTTTTTCTTGCCATAATACAAATTCAACCTCTTTGAATGAGAAGGTGTGTCCAAACTTTTGGTCTGTACTTTACATATTTCAGTCCAAGTTCAAAATTAACCTGTATTAAATCAAAGTGATCCATGAGAGAGAGAGAGAGGCAGAGAGAGAGTAATGAGAGGGTTATTTTGTTCTCAACACAATGACATGGAAACACCATCGCCCACTAGTGGTTTGATATTGTAATTGCAGAGCAACGCAGACACACCAATGTATAAATGTAGCTGCTCACAACACAGCACTTGCGTACCCTACAACGTTGCACTAGTGATGAAGATAAAGCCTCGTTTATGTGTCAAGGCCTCCCAGCGAATAGGTTCACCAAAATTTCCACTGCATGAAGCTTCATTTACGGACTCAAATCATACTGACATCAAGTGGACAAATTTTGTGAAGCAAATAGACCTTAATATTGCAAGCAGTACAATTAATATAGACATGTAGCTGCCAGTAATGCTGCATTCACTATGGACTGTCGTCGGTTGTGTGGTCAAAGGGAATGTTTGCGGACATAACAACCATCACAGAATCTTTGAAAATGAAGTGAAGAACAAAATAACCCTCTCATTACATTCTAGCAATTTATTAAAGTAATTACCTTAGTCGGAGACAGCACTACAAAATATTCTAAAATATTCATTTACAAACTCAACTGTATTGACATCAAGTGGACAATTTTTGTATATAAACTCCAGTGTTATTGTATCTAGTTTGTTTATGCAGGTGTTTTGTTCTCTCTATTTTGTTTATTGTGTGTTTTAATCACTGATTTCTGTATTGAATACTTAACACTAACTGGCAAATTTAGATATTCGCTTCAGTGGAGATGTCACGCGAAATGTCTGTGTTTGGGCCTGGTGGGGTGAGGTGGGGGGGGTGGTCTCAATTACTGCAGCTACTGTAGGATTCTTTTGCAGTGATTGTGACAAAAACTGATGTACCGCTCTTTCTGTACATGCCAATCCTTACCATTACCATCACGACTGCCATCTAGTGGATAGGTGAACAATAAACCCACTTATCCACTAGAAGGCAGTATTAAGTAATGGTAAGGATTTGCATGTTCAAAAAGAGCGGAGAACAAGCAGCTGAATGCGGGAAGCAGAGAGCAAGATTGTATTAATTAATTTTATATGAATATTTTTGGGTTGGGGAACGAATCGTCTGAGTTTCCATGATTTCTTATGTGGGCAATTCGCTTTGATATACGAGTGTTTTGATATACAAGAACACTTCTGGAATGAATTATGCTCGCAATCCAAGGTTCCACTGTATCTACTGTAACCAACATTGTGCCACCCTTGCCATTATCTACTGAACCAATGTTGTGCCAATGGACAGAAAGACATTTTGGCCCAATGAAATACACTGCCGTTGGCCCAGCATTGGCCATTCAGCAGTGTGCTATCTGAGAAGTTACAGTTCCGCAGGCTTTGACAGCTATAGCATTACGGTCAAGGACATCGAGGCTGGATCCGGCAGCAGGGTAAGTGATGGCCAACACCGCGCTCTTTCTCTACCCAAGCCGAGTGAAAAGGATGGCAATCAAACTGAACAGGTAAGCTGAAATAAAATCAGTAGCAGGCATTAGCTCACAATAGTAAACTAATTATTAATTTTAATTATTATGGTATTCAATATTAATAAGAAAATAATGTTTCTCATTATTTTGAATTAATATTGACTACCATAATAATTACTATCACAAGCTAATGCTGCTTCTGATTATATTATCAGAAAATATAAGTATTATATATAAAATATAATCCTTATATTTTGTGATCTATTTTTTTTTACCTCCTAATTTTATTTACCTCCTTGCAATTGAATTGAAAGGCCCAAATATTTAACAGCATTTTTAACTGGTATATTTGCAATTGTAGTGCCATTACAAAAGTGCAGGGGCATAATTTCACATTTACAAACGTTAAGAGATAATCCAGAGGCTATAGACCAGGGGCCTCAAACTGCCGGCCCGTGGGCCATTTACGCCCCCACCCCTCCTCCCTCCGGCCCGCAACTGTTGTCAAAAATATAATATAATTTGACCAGCAATTTTCTCTAGTTGTTTTATAACGTTTCGTAACGTGGTTTTGGTAACGTGGTTTAATTAAATAGCCGCGAAAGCGTAAAAAATGCACAAGCCGGCAGATTTGAGAAGAGCTGGTTTCAGGGCTTTAGTAGTTTAGTTTTTGTTTGGCTGCTAACAAAACATTTCTCTTTCTAAATCGAAAAGGAAGGTGGATGATGAACACAGACAAGAAAGATGGACATTGCAGTATTTTTTTGTGGAGTTTAATGGAAATGCTACATGTCTGATATGCAAGGAAAAAGTCGCCGTTCTAAAGGAATATAATCTCAAGCGCCATTACTCCATTAAACATAAAGAAGAGTATGAAAAGTACCAGGAGGACGAGAGAAAAAAAAACGAGCTACGCGGTTGCAGAGAGAGGTAAACATCCCAGCAAAGCCTTTTCCATAAAGCCAAAAAGGACGCTGATGCTGCAGTTGAAGCAAGTTATGTGGTGAGTGAGTTAAAGCAGGAAAGCCATTCACTGAAGGGCAGTTTATGAAGGATTGTATGTTGAAAGTCGCTGATATTCTATGTCCAGAAAAGAAGAGCTTGTTCAACAATCTCTCTCCATCGACAAATACCGTAGCAGAGCGTATTAGAGAGTTATCGAATGACATTTATGATCAGTTACGCGACAAAGTTTTCACCGCATACTCTGTGGCGCTTGACGAAAGCACAGACAAAACCTACAGTGCTCAGCTAGCCATTTTCATCAGGGGTATTAATGACCGATTTGAAGTCATGGAAGAGTTGCTGAGTTTGTGTCCAATGCACGGCCGCACATCAGCCAAAGACATATTTCATCAGCTTTGCATCGCAATTGAGCACGCTGGTTTGCCGTGGAACAGACTGGTAGGCATTATCACTAATGGCGCCCCGTCTATGACGGGCAAAAAAACGGACTGGTAGCGCTGGTGCAAAGAAAATTAGAAGAGGAAAATGCAGATCCAGCACTTGTTCTGCACTGCATTATACTGTACATCAACAGGCACTGTGCAGTAAATGCTTGAAATATAAACATGTCATGTCTGTTGTCCTGAAATGTATCAATTACATCAGGTCGAGGAGTTTTCAGTTTCGCGCCTTTTTAGAAGAAATTGAGGCAACACATGGTGACGTACTTTACTTTACTGAAGAGCGCTGGCTCAGCAGGGGAAATGTCTTGAAGAGATTTTTTGAGTTAAGAGCTAACCCGAGGTGAAAAAATTCATGGAAGATGGCAGAATGGATGTTCCTGAATTTGATGATCCTAAATGGGTCATGGACCTTGCATTCCTAGTGGACATAACACAGGAGTTAAAGATCCTTATCCTGAAGCTCCAGGGCCCTGGTCAGCTCATCACAGCAGCATATGAAAGTGTGAAAGCCTCCTCCACAAAACTAAGATTGTGGAAAACTCAGCGTTCTGCAAAAAACCTCAGTCATTTCACAACATGCAGATCTCTTTTGGAGGATGGCACAGCATTCAGCGGTGATGAATATGCCTCTGCTAATGGAAACCTACTGCAGGAATTTGATCAGCGTTTTGCTGACTTCAAGGCACATCATGGCACTTTCCAGCTGTTTGCACACCCCTTCTCAGCTGATGTGGAGAGTGTCCCAAGTGTTTTGCAAATGGAACTGATTGAGTTGCAGTGCAAGAGTGACCTAAAAAATAAATTCAGAGAGGCACAAGGAAAAGCAGACAAGACTGAACAGTTTCCGAGCGAATTACCTCCATGCTTCCCAGAGCTGTCCAAAGTGTGCAGTCGGAACACTTTTTGGAAGCACATATCTGTGTGAGAAACTTTTCTCAACTATGAACTTTAATAAATACAAGTACAGGGTGCAGGCTTAGTGATGCCCATCTTCAAGCTGTACTCAGGGTTTCAACTGTGACCTCCATTAGGGCAAACATGGCTCAGTTGTGTGAGCAGAAGCACTGCTAGCTGTCTGGCAAGAAATAGAATAGTGTGTAAATGTATTCATTGCATTTTGACTTGCAGGCATTTAAGATAGCATTTGTTCAGTGCAAGATTGTTAGTTTAGCAAGGTTATTAAAGTTAAATTAAAGTAAGAAAAAGGATTTGCAAATGGTTAAAAACTAATATATAAAACAATGTAGAGACACTTTTACATTTTGTTGTTCGACAGTATAAGAAAAAAATGTTAATGTAATTTAAATGAAATTAGAACTAATGTCTAAGTAAGTAAAGTAATAAGTAAGTTACAGAAATATTCCGCTTTCTTGTTGTGCTTGAATGTTAAAATGTGATTTCAAACACAGCAGTGGCCCCCAACCAATTTGAGTTTGAGACCCATGCTATAGAGAATTGTTTAATCACAGATAAAGCATGTGATACTTGAGATTTACCCTTTAACAAAAAAAAATAAATTGTCATCTGCTAACTGTGAGATTTTAATCTCTCTATCAAAAACCATGATGCCTTAAAAAATATAAGCATTCTGAATGTCATGAAACAGCATCTCCACCACTAATAGAAAAAAGAAGGGGGAAATTGGACAGCCTTGCCTGACTCCTCGTTCTAAACTACACCTCTTTGAGGTACCAGACTGTAGTATGACAGAGCTCTTTGTCATTATAGAATAGGCTGACTATATTAATAAATGTGTCACCGAAACCAAAAGGTTTAAGAGACTGCAAAAAAATAAAATTAAAAAAACTGTTCAATTGTGTTAACTGCTTTTTTTAAAGCCTTTAAAAAACAATAATGGTCTCAAATAAGTGTACATAGTCCAAAAGAACTAAAAATGAGCCTAATGTTATTACTGATATGACATCCTTTCATAAAGCCTGCCTGAGGTTCTCCAAACACAGAGTTAAGTACTTTTTAAGTCTAATGGCAAAAACCAAATCTAGAGTTTTATAATCAACATTTAAAAGTGTGATTTTCAATGAGTAAGAGATCCTTTATGGATTAAACATATGGCACCCTGCTTCACTGATGCAATCAGCTCTTTTTCATTGATACATTCATTAAACATTAGAAACAGAGGCATTTTCTATTACATCCCAAAAGTGCTTGAAGAATTCTGGAGACAGACCATCATTACAGTACAGGTGACTTAAGCTTTTCTAAGTGATAAGACAGCATCTGTTACAGTATTTCCGTGAGTGATGTCTGCTCGTCTGATTTCTCCTTCTCAGTGAGGACGGGTGCAAACTTATTGATTTTAGTTAAATAATCGGGACACCCATTTTGGTTAAAAGTGTGATTTGCCTGTATATAGATCGAGAGGTAACTATTAATTTCTACTTCCTGTACATAACCTAGGGAGGTTTTGCGATGCTTTGCGCAGGCGCGCCCAGTAGAAAACGAACGAATCACTTCTAGCTAATTAACCTTAACTGAAGTTAACCCAACAAAGGGCCAAATATGTTAAATCGTCAAATATGCAGTAGGTCGATATAAAATATACCATCGTATAATATTTAACGTCATTTAAAAATGTGTGTGTGTGTGTGTGTGTGTATAGACTAGGGACACCAACTGTCCCGTATTTTGAAGCTAAAACCTTTTTATGATAATGAAAGTGAAATATACGAAAGAGAAATATTACAGATTAGACTACTAAGACAATATGACTTGAACGAGGCGCAAATAGTCAATGGACAGAATAAAAACTGCTCATCTCACGTATTCTGTCTGTCATGTTTCTACCGAAACAGAAAGTGTGCCTCTCATAGGTCAAGACTTACGACGCGGGGAGGAGGAGGAGGGGGGGAGGGGATTGTTTAACACATATTTGGCTTGTTCAGAATCAGTTCTCAAATAAGTCTTCATGATCAGGCTAAAGACCTTCGTGGCCTCACTAATCCCTCTGCAGGTGAGGAACAGGACAAGGTTCAACTCATGGGCATAACAGTGAACATATAGCCTCAGGGTGCCTCTCCCTGAAAAGAGATTGAACACCTCCAGCTGCTCCACTCATTCCTGTTGCCCCATCATATGTCTGAGCAACACACTTTAATTGAGCAATTCCTTCTTCTTGTAATGCTTCTGTTATTGACTTAGCATCAAAACTTCTCAGCTCTGTCAGGGACAGGAATCTCTCTTTTAACTGTTCCCTCAGTGACATACCTCACACAGATCGCTAATTGTTCAGTGTGTCCATCTTGTAACTACTCCGGTCTGCTCAAAAGGACTTCACGCTTCAAACTGATAACCACAAACGTTTATTTCCTTCATACAGGTTATGAAAGACTGATGGAACACCGTGAAAACGAAATAAAAAAAAATCTGTATTTAAAATTCACATTCATCACAATAATAAACTCAAATTGTACATTCCATATGTAACGAGGCAAGAACAGCTTCACAAGTATTTACCGTGTGCGCCTGTTCGACCAGTAGTAGAATAATATTGAACGTGAACGTTTATTCCTTTATCGTTGTTCTCTCGTATTTCTCTGACTCCTCCGAAACTTTCTCCCCTCCTACCGTTCTCCCACACTTCCGGGTCACGCTATCACATGACTCGTACAGGTATAAATTTTATCTACAGCATTGTTAATTTTACAAGCAAACATTTAATTACAATACCAAGTTACCCATTACTTTAATATTTGTGCAATAATTAAATTAAATCAATAAAAGAAAATCTCACCCATTCACCTCCTTCCATGGTATCGTACATACCTATTATAGCGCCAGCTACACATCTCTGGCCTCATCTGCCATAATGGCAAGCATTTTTGCCTCATGCATTTCTTTGATAATTGTTGATGTCACCTCTTTTGAGCAGCATTCTATCATTTCGTTCTGACTGACCGGAGAGAGGTAGGTGCTGTTTGATGGGGGAGTGTAATTTTGCGAGAAAGGATCAAACTTCTGCAAAAGCGGCATGCATTCCATGACGTTGCCCTTATTATGACTTTCTGCTGTTTTATTGTGACCCCTGAATGGAAGCCCTTGCTTCCCTAACATGCAGGTCACAGCCAAAATATGTCGCATACATTCCCTTCTTTGTCCAATTTTTTCAACTTCAGATTTGATGCTTCAATCTGCTGTACAACATGTCCTCGTAATGAACTAGCTTTGTAACTGTTCCACGAGACTACAGTATACAGTCCTTGTTCATGTTTGAGAAATGCGTTGAGTGCCTTTTTCCAGTTTTTGACTCCACTATACCTCACAAATACATCATGCTTCAAGTCTTTATCAAAGACGAGACAATCAAAGCTGTAGGCTGAATCTTTCTTTTCTGCATATTTAAACCAGACATACGCCTGAAACCAGTTTTGCTGGAATGGTCTTTTTTGTAAGCCAAAGTGCTCCTGGGGATGATAATGAAATTTTGGCTGTTTTGGGCCTGTGTCCTTTTCAAGTCAGCTACTGTCTGTGCTTTATCTAAATACTTTTCCCTTTCCTGATGATACACCAAGTACCCCCTACCTGTCTCCCTGATCACCAGCTGTAGTTGTCCAGTCAACAGGAAGCACCTCCTGACAACCCAGAACCTGTCTCAACTCCTCCCTGAAAACTGCACCTGAACCTGGAAGTCTGGAATGGCAGAGAAGTATGTCGGAGTGGTGCAGAACATGTATGAGGAGCTGTAAGACAGTGATGAGGTGTGCTGTTGGTGTGACAGAAGAGTTCAAGGTGGAGGTGGGTCTGCATCAAGGATTGGCTCTGAGCCCCTTCTTGTTTGCTAGATGAGGTCCATGGACAATGATGTTTGCAGATGACATTGTGCTTTGTAGCGAGAGCAGGGAACAGTTTGGAGTAAAATCTAGAGAGGTGGAGGTACTCTCTGGAAAGCAGAGAAATGAAGGTTAGCCGTAGCAAGACAGAATACTGGAACTTAACAGTAAGGCTACAGGGAGCAGAGGTAAAGAAGGTGCAGGACTTTAAGTACTTAGGGTCAACGGTCCAGAGCTACAGAGAGTGTGAAAGGAGATGAAGAGGCGGGTACAGTCAGGTTGGAATGGGTGGAGAAAACTGTCAGGTGTGTTGTGTGTTAAAAGAGTATCAGCAAGAATGAAAGGTGTACAATAAAGTAGTGGGACCACCGATGCTCTACGGCTTAGAGACAGTGGCACTGAAGAAAAGACAGGAGGCAGAGTTGAAGGTAGGAGAGATGAAGATGTTAAGGGAGTGACAAGGATAGATAGGATCAAAAATGAGTTAATCAGAAGGACAACCCATGTTAGAAATTTTGGAGATAAAGTCAGAGAGGCCGGATTGAGATGGTTTGGACATGTTCAGAGGAGAGATTGTGAGTATATTGGTAAAAGAATGCTGAGTTTGGAACTGCCAGGCAAAAGATCAAAAGGAAGAACAAAGAGGAGATTCATGGATGCAGTGAGAGAGGACATGAAATTAGTTGGGGTGAGAGAAAAGAAAGCAGAGAATAGAGTTAGATGGAAGCAGATCATTTGCATTGGTGACCCCTGAATAGCCGAAAGACAAAAAAAAGACACACTCCCGAGGGGTAATGTCTAAGCCCTGACTCTTAACTGAGAGTGTGTAATGTCCTCATAGGGCGGTAAGGTGGCTTAGTGATTAGCACTGGATTTGATTCCCGACTCTTGTCTGTGTGCATGGAGTTTGCATGTTCTCCCTATGCTTGGTGGGCTTCCTCCCACAGTCCAAAGACATACAGGTCAAGCTAATCACCCATAGAGTGTGAATGAGCATGTAAGTACAGTAAGTGTGTATGTGTGCTCTGAGATGAATTAGCACCCTGTCCAGGGTGTACCACGAATCGTGCCCCAAGTCTACTGGGATAGGCTCCAAGCTCCTGCAACACTATATGTTGTGGTATAATGTTCTGGTTATTTTTTTATTTATTTCAAAGCTATTAGGGTTACATTTTTTTTTTAATTAAAGAAAAGTAAAAAAAAAAAAAAGGTATGAAGGTATGCAGCTGTTCTTTCTTCATAATATCTCTTTTGCAAAATATAGGTGAGTATATACTGTAACACTCGGCTATGATATTAAAGCTAGTTACACTTATATGGGCTCGCGAATCTAACTTCCGTTATTGCACAAGCTTCGCGGAACAAGGAAAGACGTGACACAACAATTCAAACCAAACCCAAAGTGTATTAAGTAAAATAAATAAATAAAAAACAAACAAACAAGGTGCACCAAAGAAACCAATATATACAAAATATATACAATATAAATACTGTGTGGGTGTGTACATGTATGAATGTCCACAGTCCGTGCTGTTATTGTTTGTGTGAGTGATGGTGGGAGAGATGGCTCGGTCTCACCGGTAAAAGACGTTCAGTCCGGGAGCACGAAAAACGGACGCTTCCGGCGTCGGAGGAGAGCATCTGTACTGGTGCTTTAAATTCACCACATTAACTACCTGGGATTGTTGTGGGTTACCCCTGTGCCTTGTGTGCTTTATTGGCCCTTTTTTATTTGTAATCTCAGCTGGACCCTCCCACATGGGTGCTAGCTTATCAGACAAGGAGAGTGGGTGTGGCATCACACCAGTTTGCCCGGGCGAAAGTGCGCAGCTTTCCGCCGGGTATTATCGAAGCTGAATTAAGGATTCTTTGCTTTTTTCAGATGCAAGCTGTCGCAATAGGCTCTCCTGCATGAGAGTGTACATGCTCCCCATGTCAATCACCGCCTTCACCTCCTTCCCTTGCACTGAAACTGGAAACAGGAGAAGCGAAGGTGCTGTACAGGGCTGAGCGTTGGAAAGTCCAGCGAGATGTTTCAATGGAGGTCGCTCTATAGCTCCCTTCCGATTCTTCCACTTCCGATTCTGCGCTGACTTCCCACTTTCTGCCAGTAATCTTTAGCCCCCATGCAGTCCTTCTTCACCATCGACCCCACCTTCACCAGCTGTTCCACAGTGTTCACAGTGCCTCTAAGACATCCAGCTACTTTGGGGTTGATGTTATTCAGAACACGGCTCACCAGCTCTTGCTCCGAGATATCGGGCTTCCACTTCGGACAGATGGCCCGGGAGTCATAGGCAAAGTCCCTCATGCGTTGACCCGGCTGTTGAACCAGCGACCTTAACTTGTCCTCCACCTCGGTCAAGTAGTCATCGGGTAAAAACGCATCCTGCCTGTTTAAAAGAGTCCCAATCCTTGACTTTGCCTCTTTCTGCCTTCCACCAGCTCAGAGCAGGTCCTTGTAGCACTGTGCTGAGGGTTCCTATCAGCTCGGCGCTGGGTAAGGGTCTGATCTCCAGGTAGTTTTCACACTGCTCAATGAAGTTAAGCACATCCGCTGTCTCACAGGCGTCACCGAAGCAAGGAAACTCCAGGCGAATGGGCGGTCGATCATAAAAGGAGGAAGCAGTTGGCGAAGCTGAAGACATAATCTGAGTAGATGAAGGGGTTGGGACGCCAGGAGGAACATCATAGGTTACGTGACTGCTTTGATGTTGTACCTTTTCCGTAGCTGCAGCGATTGGAGTACTGGATGTATGTAGAGCAGGAGAATGTGATGAAGCAGGGGTGTAGGCCTGTAACCTGTGTATGGTGAGCGTGCTAGTGAGACGCAGCTTCTTCATCTGTCTCTCCCATATAACATCTCGCCTCAAAAAACAGTCAGTTACAGCCCTCTCCAGTTTCTCTATGGCCTCCTGGCAATAGCGCTCCAGCTGTGCTAGGCCGGTGTCCACGATCTGATGTAAACTGGTTTCCCTGTTATCGTGCTGTTAGCAGATTCTCAGAAATTCTGCTCTAACGTCCCCTTTACATTGATTAAGTTCAGTCTGCAGTGTTTGTACCATATCCATATTATACATATGACCAACAACCATATCATCATCATTACCATCACCATCATCTTGCCTATCAGATATATACAGTGAACTAATCAATGAGGTTATCTCTGCAGTAGGGTTACAGTGAGTCACAAATGTGTCTATGGCCACATCTACATCATCATCCTGTAAATTAATAGTACCAACAGAGTAGGCCTTCACGGCACCACTAGTATTAGCATTATTGACATTATTATAATTGGCGATTGAAGTGTCCATCTTGTTCTGCCAAGCCACACAACACTGGAAAATACACAAAGCAATAGATTCCCCGTATGTACGGGCCACCAATATGTAACACTCGGCTATGATATTAAAGCTAGTTACACTTATACTGGCTTGCGAATCTAACTTCTTAGAGACGCAACACAACAATTCAAACCAAACCCAAAGTGTATTAAGTAAAAAAAACAAATAAGGTGCACCAAAGAAACCAATATATACAAAATATATACAATATAAATAATATGTGAGTGTGGGTTTATATTTATGAATGTCCACAGTCCGTGTTCTTATTGTTTGTGTGAGTGATGGCTCGGTCTCACCGGTAAAAGATGTTCAGTCCGGGAGCACGAGAAACGGAACGAGAGGGTATTGTGTGTGTCCCAAGAAGATTAATCCACAAGGGAAAAGTAATCCTTTGGATGAGGCAACCAATCTCATCTCTTTTCGCGGCAGCGCTTTAAAGGTGGCCCAGGTGACCTCCTACGTCACCGCCGACCTCTCGCTACCCGTCAGCAAATTCTCGCGAGAGTACCTTTTGGGACCACTACCATAGGAAAAAAGAAACCCCTAAAGGGCATTTTTATGGGGTACGGCTGCATTTCTTTTCTCCGCTTATGCCCTTTATTTTTCCCTTATAAAAAGCCCTTTATATGTGGCAGCGCTACAATATTGTTATTCTTCTATCACCTTATTGTGATAATAGATTCTGATAAATAATTATTTTTCATTGCGTCACTGATTTTTGCTCTAGAATGTATTCTCTGAACAAAGAAAAAGTTTGCCATCTGAACTAGAACTGATAAGGGGAAGTTAGTCTTATGAGTTTTCTTTAGACTTAGAGAGAAACTTGTGTGCTGGCTGCATCCATCCTTAATATAGTCACTTTCTTCCTGCTGTAATTAAACAAAAGCTGAAAATTTTTTTTTGTTTTGTTTCAGTTCAATTCAATTATATCCACTAAAATATGGTTATTATTATTATTACGGTTAATATTATTAACACTATCAGTAATGTTTACTTTAACACTATGAGTAGTGTTAGTCATGTTAATTGTTGGTAAGACTATCAAATTTATTTTAAAATTTCTTTAAACCTTTCATCTGCACACTCATACAACACCCTAGTATCATGTTTTTCATTAATTTCATTTAATTTCTTATTCTTATGTACTCTATGGTGATCAATAGAATACATATATATGACAGATGCATAATGCACTTTACTGTAGTAAAAAAAAAATCTTGTATGTGTGAATGAAAATGTCTGCAATTTCTGAATGATTAATGGCATACTTTTGTCAAACCTCTTGAACTAATCCTGAAAGTCTTAACTTTGCTAACATCTTGAGTGTTTAATTTCGAATTTATGGTCTGACTGTATATGAACCTCGCATACACCTACTGTTTTACCTGTTACATTTATAAATACAGTGGGACCTTGGATTACGAGCATAATTCGTTCCGGAAGTGGGCTCGTGTTCCAAAACACTCGTAAACCAAATCATCATTTCCCATAAGAAATAATGAAAACTCAAATTATTTGTTCCACAGCCCCAAAAAATAAATACATAAAAATAATTAATACAATCTATAAAATGAAAATAAAACAAATTAATCTGCACTTTACCTTTTTAAAAAAAGTACAAATAAATCCCGACAGATAAGTGTTTCCATTGGTGCGTGCAGGGGCTGTGTGTGTGTGTGTGTGTGTGTGTGTAGGTGAGAGAGTGACGCTCGGTGTCAAAATAAGAGTCGCATGCGAGATACATAATATTTGCTCGGTTTCCGATTAAAAAATTATTAAAAATCTTTGCTCGGTTTGCGGAACACTCGTAAACCACGTTACTCGCAATCCGAGGTTCCACTGTAGCTGATTTTACCATTTTGGAGACTTGAAAAGGAAAGTTTCTGTGCTTGCAATCCACACATATGTGAAGGGTTTCTCCCATCTAACAAATTTTATTTTATTTCAGGTAATAATGTATTGTAAAGGATTTTCCCAGGGAAAAATGCAACAGAGATGTATACGTTCAAATTAAATACATTATATTTGTAAAAATACCTTGGTTTATTTTTTTTCTATAATTAAATTCCTTGACATATTAGTGTTTTTGTTAAAAGAAACATTTTAATTAAGGCTACACAAATTAATACAAATTCTAACATTTGGTCAGACGAAGATGTCTGATTTAAAGAAATTTAATTATTAGTAAAATTTAGACAGTTTGTGTAAATGCATACTGATAGAAGCAGAATTATAGCGCCCTCTGGTGAGTAATATTTCATTATAATGCAGTCGGGCCTTTACTCATAATGAACATTCACTCACTCACTCATGGTCTATACTGCTTTATCCTGTATTCGGGGTCGCGGGGTGACTGGAGCCTATCCCAGGAGGCTTAGGGCACAAGGGCACACACACATATGCTCACTCACACACTCATTCACACACTAAGGGCAATTTGGGAATGCCAGTTAGCCTAATCTTCATGTCTTTGGACTGTGGGAGGAAACCAGAGTGCCCGGAGGAAACCCACCAAGCACAGGAATAACATGGAAACTCCATGCACACAGAGACATTAAACAGCATAGTTTTATTTTTTGCCATAGGAGTCCGTGAATCTTTCCAGGAGATAATCCACCGATTTCACTGGAGGATATTTGTCTGAGCCATCACAACATGTAATGATGGCATCATCATCTGGCTGCACAAAGAACACCAAAGACTGCCTTGTGCTTGAGTCACCTGTAGGAGGCAGTAGAACTCTATGGACCTGAAAGAGATTTGTAGAACATTCAATATATGGATAATAATTAAAGGTTTGGATAAAACAAGATCATTACAGTGGAACCTCGGATTGCGAGTAACTCGGTTTACGAGTGTTCCGCAAGACGAGCAAAGATTTTTTTTATAAATATTTACTTGAAATACGAGCATGTCTTGATTTACGAGTGCCGAGTTTCTTGACACCGACACACACACACACACTGACACAAACACACACTCTCTCGCATTTACATCCCCCCTCCCCGGCTTCATACAGTCACACACACTCTGCTCTACACAGAAACTCTGTCGCGATTCTTTTCAAAGGTAAGATGCTGGTTAATTGTTTTTTTTTTTTTTACTTTACAGCAGTGATTCCGTGTCATTAGAGGGATTTCTTTTTTTCTCATTGAAACAGTGTTTCCGTTGTGTATGTGTTTGTTGTGAAACTTAAAAAGCGAGGTGGGGGGGGGGGGAGGAGTTTTACTGTGTAAGACGAGGCGAGGGAAGGGGCTAATTCTACACACACACACACACACACACACACACATACACACACACACACACACACAAATACACGGCGCCTGCGCGCTCAAACGGAAACACTTATCTGTTGGGATTTATTTGAACTTTTTTTAAAGGTAAAGTGCAGGTTAATTTGTTTTATTTTTACTTTATATATTGTATTAATTATTTTTCTGTATTTATTTTTTTGGGCTGTGGAACGAATTATTTGAGTTTTCATTATTTCTCATGGGAAGATTTGATTGGTTTACGAGTGTTTTGGAATACGAGCTCACTTCCAGAACAAATTATGCTCGTAATCCAAGGTTCCACTGTATTATCTTAATTAGTGGGCATATTTACAGCAGATACAAACACATCACTGGTCCACCTCTGCATCAGATCTGCAATGTTTACCAGCACTGTTCCAGGAATGCTTGGGGCCGAGATAAACTCTCGTTTACGATTCAACACCTAAAGGGAAAATACATCTAATTAAATCTACGGGGGGGAAAAAACTATTTAACCAATGATCATAAGTGTTGTAATTTATATTACAGTGTTTTGCAAAAGTAATCGTACCCCTTGAACCTTTCCACATTTTGTCTCCACAAACATCTATGTAGTTTACTGGGTTTTCATGTGATTGACCAACACAAAGTGGTACATAATTGTGAAGGGAAAGGAAAATGATGAATGGTTTTGAATCTTTTTATTTTTTACAAATAAATATCTGAAAAGTGTGGCGAGAATTTGTATTCTAACGGGTTTTTCTTCTAAGATTGCTGTTTGTCCACTAATGTTCTCTAACAAACCTCCGAGGGCTTCACAGAACAGCTTTACTCATACCGAGATTAAATTACACACAGGTGGACTTATTATTTACTAATTATGTGACTACTGAAGACAAATGGTTCCATTGGATTTTAGTTAGGGGTGTCAGAATACAAATGAACGTCACACTTTTCAGATTTTTATTTGTAAACATTTTTTTAAACTATTTATCATTTTCCTTCCACTTCACAATTACGTGCCACTTTGTGTTGATCTCAAACATAAATTTCCAATAAAATACATTTACATTTCTGGAAATGTGGAAAAGTTTGAAGGGTATGAATACTTAGCCAAGAGACTGTATAACTCATTTGTCCAACATTAGATTTGCTGTGGATTCTGTCTTACCTGTAGGCCTGCTTCAGGGTCCTGGAAGACTAGAGTGATGCTGCCATAGTCTGAGTGCTCACCACAGCGCAGCTGGCCTTCCTTCACGCTTCCAGCCTTCACCGGAGGGTAATAGAGAGTGCGCAGGGTGCTGCCGTTCTCATCACCTCAATATCGACAGGAATACCATGTTATACTTTGTGTTTTGAGAGTCTTTGGGTCAGGCATAGAGTTAGCAAATGTTTCAGTCATGACCGAGATTCGCTCATTTGTTATTGAGCTGTTATTGAGCTATAGCTCCTTTGTCATTAAGCAAGTCAGTTAAAATTTTCTAAGATGTGCTTCTCTGCAATGACCCATATTCACATTGTCCTATGCTGCCTTATTCCAAGTGATTTCTGACAGTTCAGTGAATGCAATAATAGTCTGTGTGAGTTGTTTTTTTTTCTAAACCTACAGGACTTTATTAAAGCAATGCAACAATTATAAATTACTTTTATCGCAGCCAAGCTGTTTGTTTGAGCAGCCTTGAATAAAGGTACAATCAGGCTAAGCATCTGGACAGTCTCAACCAGTGAACTGAATGAACTAAAAAAAAAAAAAAAAAAAATTTATGATGATTTCACAACTTGTCTAGCTGCTTTCCTGAGAAATTTACTTTGTGTGTGTTCAGCTTACTTCCAATGTGGCTGTGTGCTTCGAGAAAAACCTCAGACTCCAGGCCTAGACTGAGAGCCATAACTCTGAGGACACGGAGAGAGAGCTCCTTACAGCGCAGGAAGAAACCGACTTGGATGTCATGAAAGTCACCGAGGCCTTCAGAGGGCCATTTCTAAGCCAGGTGAAGAATGGAGCAATTAGAATTCCTTTCTTATTATTTAAATGGTATTTCTATCACAGCTGCTGCAGTGGTGTTTGAGGGTAAAAGGTAATTACCATGTCGGTGCATAAAGATGCGGTATTAAAGGCCTCCTTCAAGTCACCTGGGCGTTGAGGATTCAAACTGTAAAAGTAAGACTGAATTTCAGTTTAAATGATCATACATACACTACCGGTCAAAAGTTTGGGATCATTTTTGTAATTCTATGGCCGTGCTTTATTTCTACATTGTAAAACAATGCCGAAGTCAATTGGTGATTTTTGAGGCTGGTGACTCTAAATGAACTTCACTCTGCATCAGAGGAAAATGTTGGTCTCGCCTTCCTGGGATGGTCTTCATGAGAACCAGTTTCATCATGGTGCTTGAAGGGTTTTGAAAATGCACTTGACAATAATGTTCTTGCAAGAACTGTTCGAGAACAGCTGACCTTCATGTCTTCACATAACATTTGACTGTTGTCGTTGCTACACAATTACCTGATTCCATATGTGTCATTTCATACTGTAGTTCTGAAATCCCCAGTATTGATCTACAATGTAGAAAGTAAATTCCAAAACAAAAACAAAGTCATCCCAAACTTTTGAGCAGTAGTGTATTTCCAACCTGGGGTTTCACTGTAGATGACAGACGAGCCAGCTACCTTGAGCCAGCTACCTTTCAGTCTCTGAGGATATCCAACCATGATTGCCGTTATTTGCGTAACTTCCCCTGCTGAAGGGTCTTTTCTGTTCTTCAGGAAGCAGGAAGAACTTTTTAGAAATGTCCATGACATCATTCACCTAATATAGACAAGAGATATTGAATATTTAGATTTGCGCTCTAATGTGTTTTGAGAGAGAGAGAAAAAAAAATCCAATGGAAATACACACCTCTTTTTGATCTATTCCAGTATTTTGGAGATAAACAAACCCCACTTCGGTGAAAGCCTTGTGAAATTCTTTGCATAATTCTTGCAGGTCCTGGTCAGGGACATTGTTGATACCAAGTTTGTAGACGTCAAAGTCAACCACAGGTATACATGCCATGATGCCTGGTGCTGAAATTTGTAGGCTCAAAAGCAGCAGTCAGAGTTTATATAGACGCCAGCACAGCAGAGCAGAAAAAAAAAAGAAAAGCCAGGCAAAGAAAGGCAAATAATCTATAAAAGTTATTCATCTGTAGAGTCTGCAATGGTTGATAAGAGAATTAAATCATTAGCCAGTACTGTCTTAAACCACTGATTTGCACTTTGGACCATTCTGAAGAGCGTTGCCTTGGTGACAAGTTACCTTTGACCTGTTGTATGAATTGATTGTTGCCCAAGTTAGAAATAGTTTTTTGTCATTTCAGCAATCACCTAAAGTGTACTTCAGTTGAATGTTTTTATTCTAAGGGCCTAATATAAGCCTAATCCTATGATTCTGCTAAGCTCCTAGACTCTCAAGTGTTTTGGGTTCAGTTTTTTCAAACATCTATTAATTATCTTCTGAAAAGGGCACAGAGATCATGGCAGTGCTGTGGTTCAGTGGGTAGCATCGCTGCCTCGTAGGTCCAAGGGTCAAGCTCATGCTTGTCTAAGTTTCTATGCAGAACTTTGGTGGAAAATTCCACACCATTGTCTTAAAAACCAAGGGGCTGACAATAAATTGGCACAAGTACAGTGCCGTGAAAAAGTTTGCGCTTCCTTCCTGACTATTTTTTGTTGCATATTTGTCACCCTTACATGATTGAGATGTTAATATTACCCAAGATATCTCGAGTAAATACAAAATGCCGTTTTTGAATTATGATTTCTGTCCAAATCTACCTGGCCCTATGTGAAAAAGTGATGGTGTCCGAAAGGATTGCAGAATTGTTTAAATTCAGCCACATTGAAGGACTTAACCTGTTTAAGGTCATGTCACAGCATCTCAATCGTCGAATTCAAGTCTGGACTTTGACTAGGCAACTCCAAAACCTTAATTTTGAATTTTTTTTTGTGGACTTGCTGGTTATTTCAGATCATCGTCCTGCTTCATAGCCCAGTGTTCTTGAGGTTATGAACTGATGGCCGACATATTCTCCTTCAGTATTTTTTGGCAGAGCAGTTCTTCACTGTACCAAGTTTTCTTCATTTGTGGAGAATAGCTCTCACTGTGGTTCGCTGACTTCCAGACTAATACATGTCAAACGCTTTACTCAATCATGTAAGAGAGATAAATATGGAAAACCCCACAAAGAATCTTTAAGGGACAAATACTTTTTCTTTGTACTGAACAAATGAGTGGGTGTATATATATATATATATATATATATATATATTTTCCTGTGGTGTCTGTTCCAGCATGCATTCCTACCTTACACCCAGTGTTCCCCAAAATGGGCTTCACATACACTGCAAGCATGATGTGGATAAGCCATATTTAAATGGTGAAACATACTGTACTCTAGAAAAAGTACCATTACCTTCAATGATTTAATGCTCCTTTTCAAGATAATATGGCCAATGACAATCATGTTAGATGGTTACTACATGTACACGGTTATTACATAAAGTGTTGTTTGGTTTTTATTGAAATGAGATCTTTTACCCGAACCATGAACAAATTAGTCGTTTAAAGTAACCTAGATTTTCTAATGAAATAATAACAAAAGAAAGCCTTGTCAAATAATCCAAGTTTATTCAGTAATCAAGGCATCAATTTCTACTATCGTGTCATTCCAAAAACCAAAACTAAAACATTTAATCTATTGTTGATTTGGTTCATCAGTGTTTTCAATCTGTTTAATATTGAACACGTAGAATTGCAGAATATTGGAACTGCAGAGATTTATAGTCACATAAGACGAAAAACAAACAAAAAAAAGAATTCTGTACGTCTCGCTCTCCTTGTGCCCTTGTGATCTTTTGAGGTTAGTAGTGGTCTTTCGGATTGGACAAGAAATAATGTAGTCTCTTTGAGAGGCTGTACACTAAAAGTTTAATGGATACTGTTAAACCTATTGCACATACTGCTTACTGTTTATGTTCAAATGATCATATGGACAAATGCAATCATATTCATCATACTCATCGGTTATCTCACTCCTCATTTTCAGACACACTTCACACAAACACGAATTAAAGATGCAGGTTGTAATTTCTAAAAGCCATTTTAAACATGTATTAAACACAGAAGCTTAGAGACCATTTATAAAAATGTGTGACTCACAATACTGTAATGGACTTTGTGGATCTGAGTCTTTCAGCTTTTTTCTGGCAAAGAAATTTGCACATCCACTAGTCAAAACATAGCTTCCCATATTTTCCTTAAAAGGCAACTCAAAAAATCATACAACAGCTTTACTGTAACGGTGATGCCAGATGGACACAAAGCTAGCCATTTTTATCCTGATTACAAATTATTTGTTTTTTGTACAGACAACAGAGGGCTCTAAAAATTACAAACCACTTCTCTAATATTTAAACACATGCAAATGACATAAGAATTATTTATACATTTAAAAAAAAAAAGTAACTTCAGATTAGTGACAAACCCAGAGTACAGTAAGCACAAATGAAAGTTCAGCAATTTTGAAAAAAAAAAAAAAAAAAGAAACAAAAAAAAAAAGATCTTCCTCCTACTCACATTTTCTGTACAATCTGTAAACCTGGCCTTAAAATGTCACATTCAGTCCAGTGTAACCAGGTCTAGGTAAAGTCTTTATATATTATGGTGCATTTTCTCTACCAGTTTGAATAGTTATTTCAGGCATTTCCTTGCACAAAGACAGGCCGATGCATAGACATCTGTGTATGATGCTGTAATGCCGGACATTGAACAGTGGTACTGAGTTATAAATTAATGCAGGAGACTGGATAGTGGTAATAAAGTCTGAATGAATATACATGAGTGGGAGATGATGTGTGTGCTGTACATGAGTGTGTTCAGTATGTGGTACTTGGGACATCATGGGCAGAACTGAAGAGAATGTCTGCCTTTGAGCTGATGAAGTAGGTCATCACTAGAGAGACCAGTAAAACAGCTATTCCTACTCCTAATGTCAGCATCTGTGAGACAAGGGAGAGACAAGAACTTGCATAAATATAACCTCAACTTTTAATCAAATCGCTAACGACTAAAAAAAAAAAAAAAAACTATTTTAAATGATGTACTAGATTGACCACGTTACCTGTAATTGTGGACTTGCGACTAAAAAGATACGTGCTCCGATGCGCTTCCAACGTGACTCTGTCCACGTGGAGTACTCCCTGGAACCATACTGTCGAAGCTCGAAGGCGGGAGACTCCGCTCTTGCCAGACGCACAGGTGCGCGTGCGCAAAATGGTTCCCCTATTGTGTGGTTCTCCGAAGCAGTGCCAGATACCCACTCGTATACGTACAGCTGAAACAGGATTGCAAGAGAAAAATTCTTAGTCCAGTGTAACACTGAGCGAGTGTCTTTATATGCATAATGATAATACAAACGCTATCGTATAAAACGATGGGGGGGGAAAAAAAAGTAATGCGGTCTGATGAATCCAGATCGGACCTATTTCTGTATACGGGTTTGTCAGGGTATGAAGGCACCCATCATGCATAGTGACCATTGTACTGTGTTATGATCTGGTGTTGCTTCAGATGGTCAAGTCTAGCCTCAGCAAAATTATGCGGCAATATAATGAAGACAGCTGATGACCAGGTTATCACATCTACAGTATGGAGTCTGTCTATCCTGATGGCACGGGCATATTCTAGATCTCAAACTATGTAGTCTTGTCTTTAGTGACTTTTAATGATCAGGAAATGTTCCCGAGTTCCTGTTCCTGAGTCGATAACATGTATTTAAATTTTTAATTCATTAATGAATTTCTAATTTAACACATTATTAACAATATCATTACGAACATGACCAAAACACGGAATTTGGAGAGCTATGAAACTCTTATCTTCTGCTTATTGATATAGATTGTTCAAATGTTTTCCCTAATTGCACTGAAATTAACAACTGCGCAGACGGACTCTGGAACAGGAACCTGGAAAAAAAAATCTGACGGCTTTAGTGTATTTAAGTGTATTCATTTAACAAGACACATAATGACGTACATCTTTGCTCTCTCCGGGAGTGTCGTTTGGATTCTGGCACTGGCTCTGGTTCAGGCTTGTGGCAGTACCGGTCATATTGACCAGAACGTACTTCACGAAGGTGGTCACACTCTTTGGTTGTTGGATCTGCGACAGGCTGACGTAGTACTGTGGAGGCCCTGAACCTGCAGTGCATGGAAAACAAAAAAAAACAAACAAGAATGATTAAGGGAGCACCGAAGAGCATGTCTTAGGTAAGCATATTAAGGAGGAAAAACAAAAAAAACAAAAAAAAAACAAACCCAAGATAGAATTGCGCTCCTTGGACACCACGTCAAAGGGCAGCAGGGAACGGAACCAGCTGTTATTAGTCTGAACCAAAAAGCCATACAGTAACTTGGCCATCTGAAAGCGAGAGAGTCAGAGAGAGAGAAATATGATCTCAGTTCCTTCACTTCCTCCAGCGGCAGATCATGTGATCATATGAGCGAATCAGCTAGTCATGAGACTCACTGTCTTTGTGTCAGCAGTGATGTTTTTCAGCATGTCTTCTTCCCCTCCAGCCTGCTTATACAGCGAACGAGCTACCAGAGTAGCCACTTCAGTCAAAGACTAGAAAGAGGTGAAAGAGACAGAGAGAGATATTGGGCATACAACTTCTGCTGTAGCTGAACAATAACTGCACTGACATAGCAGTACTCCTGACTAAGCCAACAGTACCTTGGCAGCCTCGGTCTCGTACTCTAGCTGCTCCTCTGGGGTCAGATTGGGAGGGTAGCTTACGTTTAGATACTCAGGCGTATCATACAGACTCTCATAATATCTATAAAACAGGAAACAACTTTTAATCAAGTTTTCTTCCAATAAGCATGCACATTTGTATGTTAATTCATATGACTCAATTAGATTTTCTTTGACATGTCAAACTATTTAGCAGTAGAGCTAAACTTTATATCTGAATTGGCACCCACATGCATAGAAAAAAATTATCATCAATTTTTGATGAAACTTGTCACTTGTCTTAACATGGATATATAAACAATCCCACCTGTTGACAAACGAGGATCGATGGTCTGTCAGCACCACTCCGGGGATTGGGCGAACCTTCAGGAAGCGCTGAAAGGAGGAGGGAGGTAAGGCCTGAGTAGTGTTTGGTTCATCCAATGACACAGCCAATGTGGAGGCTGCAGATTTAATGTTGTCTACCAGAGATGTAACCTTGAAAAACAAAAACAAACAAAAAAACACAATTGAACCAGTGAGGGATTAGGCATAGAAATGCTTTGATTATTATTATTATTTTTTATCCTGGCCCGTTTCATTACCCACCTCCTTGTTTACTGTGTTGTTCCTGCGAGAAACTGGATCCGAATGCATCCACAAGGTCTGTTTATTCCACAGTCCAACCTGCCCATACACCAGGATTACACTGTTTAGTATGTGCTTGTGTGTGTGTGCAATAAAAGAATAGGTGTGCTGGGCATGTCACAAACCTGTCCGATCTCCAGAAATGAGTGCACGTTGTCAAAATCGATCACTGACTTATTGTTCTGCATGTCGTACACCATCCGGGAGCTACCGATGTAATCAAATGTTTCCTAAGACGCACAATAAATGGAGAAGGAGTCAAACTCTGAGTTTTATACACTCACACACACAAAATGTGATGGCGCTGAAGCACGTACACAAAAATACACTCACCCCCTGGAAAAAGGCAAAGAAGATATTGCGAGGAGGCGGGGCCACTCGAGTGACAGAACGGAGGGCCTCTGCGGCAGCCAGGAGCGTCACGATGCCGGAGACGGTTCCCTCTGCTGATGGAGCGACGTCATAGAAAAACGATCGCCCATCCAACTGAGGGGGAAAAAAAAAGGTGAAAGTATGAGAGTCAGAAATATAAAGTGGTGTGAGTGTGACATCCAGAAAAAAAATAATAATAAATGCTTGTCTAGTTCAGAGAGCAATCTTGTCACAAGACGCTACACTTCCACAACACGCCTCCCCCTCAATATAATCTCTGTACGTAGGTTTCTGGATGGTTCCTCATTTAGCCAATTTCCGACTATTTAAACTGTAAACTGAGGGTTTGCTGCTACTTTTACTGCGGCGTGAAATTAAAAAACACAAGCTGAAGGAGACAGAAATACTCCTCACCCAGAAAAAGCACTCACCCTTGTTGCTGCAATGACCATGCTCTCGTTCGCCTTGTGTCCCTTGGCGGTGGCGTTAATGGGTCGGATGGTCGCCCAGACGTTGTAGTCCTTTAGAGGATCGCACAGCTGTTCTGATGGAGGAGAAACAGAAACAGCGTACATAAATACAGCAATACAGGCTGTTTATCTGGACAACAGGTTGCTCTTTAGTGAGAGCCACGCTCGCTCACAAACGCAAAAAGAGTCCAAAAAAACTTATATATACACTTCAACAGTTGTAGTTTATGCACATTTTTTATAACTCAAACTAATTTATAGCAGCAACATGTAGTATTATGTTTCCTCTAAAGATATCAGTAGTCACACCATCTTTGATGTTATCATGGGATCATCAGAAGAGAGGGCATGTATTTTTCATGCTGAAGTGAGTTTACAATTTTTTGAGTCCCTGTGTGTGTGTGTCTGTTGTTGTCATTAGTCTTTCGACTGCTCCCCTCGAGGGGTTGCCACAGCTAGTGATCAATCCGCATAACAACTTGGCACGGGTTTTTCCTGACACACACCCCGATGTGTGTGTATGTTAGAGTGTATTTAAGTCCACAGAGAAAGACAAATAGACAGAAAAAGCGAGAGAGAGTGCATGTAAACATATACACACGTAGTGTTTGTACCTGGGTTGATGCTGAAGCTGTTCTGCAGGTCTGTGCGTCGCATACAGGTCACTGTGTCTGTGACTGCGTGCATGTGAGAGAACAGCTGCATGGCACACAGGGGGTACTTTGGAGCACTGCCATTCACACGCCTGTTGTGATCCTCATAACACTAAAGAGAGAGAGAGGGAGACAAAAAGAAAGAAAAAAAAAAGATGTACAACCTGTAATAAAGATATTCCTGTTTTCTGCCTAGAATATTTGCTTACAACCCTTTTTAAATTAATCGTTTCTTTCTTAGCAGCGTTAAATCCAAGTAAAGACCCTCCATCTTTAATCAGTTCCAAGGCCCACTCCCCTTTCAGTTTAAGCCTTTCCTGATTATACAGGCCAAATCCCAAATAGCTTCGTATTAAATATAAACTAGAGACGGGAATCATCAATCACCTCCTGATATGATATCATGATAACAAGGTGCCAATTGGATTTCTATCTAGATTCTCTAAGTATCATAATTTTGTAAATATGCCGATTTGCTGATAGGTATAATAAAGATACCTTAGCCTAATTCAACAGCAAATTAAACATGAGTATATGTAGCTCATTCCGTATAACATTAGTTTTCTCTCTTAAAATCCAAGGGCCCCATTTAAACACTACAAAATAACTTCAAATACAAGAATATTATGTCTAAATTAATTATAAATTTTACTCTTAATAATAATAATAATTATTATTATTATTATTATACCATAGTTATTATTTCTAAACAAACTTAGCAAATACTGTACTCCACTTCTACCACACGGGAAGCCAATGGGGGAATAGTTTAGAGCGCCCTCTGTAGGATTATAAAGAACCGGCGATGTTTTAAGCATTCTGACAGCTTTGAGCGCCTGTTAAGCATCAGAGCAGACATCTTTTTTTGAGCATGCGGTGTTTCGAGTATAAACAGCACTTGTGTTGTATTAATACTGGTATAAGCATGTGTAATGGCTGGGTTTGAGACCAATTCAACTGAGTTCGGAGAAAAACCCTTTTTTGACGCATGCAGTTTTTGATAATGTAATGCCATAAAAATGTGTTTCTTTTGCAGCATTCAGCACAGAATCGGTTATGTACAAGGCTGTTCGGTCATGCCTGATCAAGCTGGGATGATTTTGGTCAATGGCTGATTGACTGGTGCATCTCTATTAGAACTGTAATGAATTTTGGAGTCAATACATAAATCGGCTCACAAAAAAAAGAAAAAAGAAGCATGATTCATAACTGAATTGATGAATCAATCAACCCCCCACATGTCTACAAAAAGTATAAAACAGTGGTATTCCAGTGCTTATTTGATGCATCATATACCAAATAGTTCAAAATATTTCCTAATTTTCCTCATTGGGATGCGTGCAAGTCCCTCTGATACAAAAACCCACCTTGCGAATGACTTGTGTCTCGTTGTCATCGGCGAGAGAGAAAATAGGGAAAGGAAAGTCTTCATAGGACAAGCCGTTTCCCAGTGGGTTCCACACCGCAGTGCTGCAGTTGGCCAGTTCAGGTCCGTAAGACTCGGAGTACACGCCTGACAACAAGCAAGGGGAAAAACAAAAACAAAAAAAAAAACACAACACTTACTCCATTGTACTAAAAACACAAACTAGTCACTTACTTTATTTCCCCACTCTGTGGCGGTTATGCAATTTATAACTGCTTCAGAACACTCTCTCTCTCTCTCCCTCCCTCACCCACACACAGAGACACACACACACACAATCTTGTGTAGACAAACCTGTGTTCTGGTTGGGGCACGACGTGTGAGGAGAGAATCCCTGATCTGGTGGTGCGGTCAAGTGAATAACCGCCGCTCCTGCAACCCGGGTGGAGTTCTTCAGCCTCATCATCGTGGACCTGCATGCAGAAACGGAGAGAGGACGTGCTCAGTACTAACCAGCAGGGTGGGCACAAATAAAGAGTGGAGGGGGGGAAAAAAGATCGAAAATGGAAAGAAGGTAAAGAATGAGGAATAACAAAATGAAAGAAAACAGGATAAAGAACAGAAAGTGTGTAAGTGTGTGTGTGTTTGTAATCTGCTAGCAGCACCTGGTGAAGGCAGGCGACTCCATGAGCACCATGTATGGAGCATGAGGTCCGGTTTTGGTGATCCAGTCAAGATCGTCCTCCGTCTCAAGCACATGGAGAACCCCTGTGTCTCCTGATATGGACGCTGGAGAATACAGTCATATGCGCGAACACAGAGAAAAAAAAAACATTAAGTTTATCTGATGAACCTGTTTATCCACAGTGGCAAATCAAATCCAACATTTAAAGTTTTCAGACTGCTATGCCACATGCTTGGGGGGGGGGGTGGTGGTGATTTTTTTTCAGCAACTTATGTTTTTTTTTTAATTTGGAATTTAAAAATAGCTTTATATGGATTTGTTTCTTCTGATTGCTTGGACTATTAATTTGCTCACAGGGACTGTTAAAACTTTTACATAATTTAAATATAATAATGAAAATAGCTTGTTCTTTATGTAACATCTCGGTAACGTCACAATTCTTAACAAAAGAACATGAAAAAGCAAGCTGGGTAAAGGAATGACTGTTTATCGCGGCTGCAACGTAACTGATCACCGTTTCGTGTCAACATTCTTCCACATCATTAAATGTAACCAGAAATAGGCGTAGCCCGTTCCTCCCACCTGTATAGGAGTCGTTCTCTAATATTGGGTACATTACAAATAAAATAAACATAAAATAAACAACAAAACTGTCAACTATGTTACCCAGTAGCATAAACAAGGAGATATTGCTCCCAAAACATTATCAGTTGGTCACCTGGCACTGAGACGAAGTTCTGTTCAAAACATAATGGTCAGACTTAGTAGAGAAACCATACTTTACCTTGATTTGATTTTTTATGTTTAAACTTTGCAACTAGCACATATACTGTACACTGCCTGGGCAAAAAAAAAAAAAGTCGCTTTTTGAGAATCGTCAAACTCCTGGGCTGCATCAAGCAACAACAACAAACTAGAGAGATAGCTGCAACTGGGTTAAGAACCCTTCAACACATTATATTGCAACGAGGAAGGATACCGCTGAACCAACTTTGTGCAAGAATTGTGGTCAGAAAAAAAAATCTATGAATGGAGATCACTTGAACACATGATTAAAAAAAAATACTTTACCAACAGTAACAATAATAGCCATGTTTAACAGTGAAGTAAGTAAGTAAGTAAGCGTATTCCTATACACATAATATGATGAGAACTCACAGGATTGGGACTAAACAGCTGTGTGGCCATAATTTCACTAACAAGTGGTTTTCTTATCAGAAAAAAAAGCTTGAATTTGCAAGGAAGCAAAAACATTGAACTGAGAGACGATGGTAAAAGGTCATGCGGTTTCATGAATCCAGACTGACTCTTTTCCAGAGTTATGAGCGGATCAGGATAAGAAGGGAAGCGCTTGAAGCGATGCATCCATCATGCATAGTGGTCACTGTACAAGCCACTGTACAAGCCTTTGGTATTATAATCTGGGGTTGCTTAGTTGTTCAGGTCTAGGCTCATCAATATTATTTGGCAATAAAATTAAGTCAGCTGACCTGAATGGCCAGGATATCACATCCATTACGTTTTTCTTCCCTGATGAAACAGGGCATATTCCAGGATTCAAATTGTGAAGGAGTGGTTCAGGGAGCATGAGGAATCATTTTCACACATGACCTGGCAACCACAATGTGTGCTGTAATCAAAAGCTAAAGGTGATTGAATTAATTCTCAAATGATGAGTGTGGGACGGGCAGTGTATTTTACACTGAAGGAACTGATTAACCTGTCCCACTATCTGTTTTAATGAGAAAGAATATAGATTTTTGTACCTTTTTTTAGTTTTGTGAAATAAACCCCAAATTACAGAATGACTCATAGGTGTACAAGTTTTATCTAGATTTTCTTTCTATCATTTTTTTTTAATCGGTCAATCATTGATCAATTTCCTGTACCTGCACATAATATGGTGTTTCAATCCTTACATGTTGAACACAACAACCTCTGAGTGTACTTTATGACTTTAGTGTTTTATAAGCAGGCAAGATTGCACTCTATAAGATGAGGGTAAGTGCTGAGGGTTCGCTTCCTGTAGAAACGTCACGCTGTATAAATATAGGTCACATACACCAATAGATGTAAATCTTCCACAGATCTCATGTATCACACTGTACGAACAAACCAGTCGGTTATTAACCTGTATATATGAGGTGGTATCAAAAGGTTTTGAGATTAGTTCTGTTTACAGGAAAATACTTTATTTATCTAGGTTTACACACCATCACCTTTTAAAATAGTCCCCTTGCACAGAAATACAGCGTTCCCAGAGTTCATAGCACTTCTAGAATCTTCGCATCTGGCAAGTAGCGCAACTGCGGAAGTGAGCTCATGTTTCTGGTGAGTTTACGGGGGTTGAACTTGCAGGTCTTCCTGATCTCTCGTCATCTTCCAGTGATGCGCGCGTGCCACTCCAAACACCTCGAAAAACTTGCTGAATCACCTCAAACGTCTCTGTGGCAGATTTACCCAGTTTCACGCAGAATTTCTCGTTCGCTCTTTTTACGTGCTGTCCATGATGAAACAGTGGACAAGGTAACTAACGCACGTGGTCGGAATAGCACCAGGTGCACAGCTCCTGATACGATGTCTTTTGGCACACTGACTTATGAAGGTCGGCGCTCCCTGTGACTCTGCGCGCAGCCTAGTGCTGCCATCTGCTGGCGTGTTACAAATCTAGTCTCCAAACTTTTTGTTACCACCTCAAATTAAAGACTGGAAATAATGTTATATTAGCCGGATTATGTCATTGTGTCACCGTATACTCACACTGACACCCGATCTGATGGGTGGCATTGAGAAGCCGGACACAGGGAGTCGTCTTGTTCAGGACCACATAGATCTTCTGCTCCACCGAGCTACAGCTTACACCTGAAACAAAAACACATGACTCAGGATTATGTACTCTATTCAGTCCTGTGACTTTTTATACCATTACACATACACAGACTCGTTACCTTTATATAATCTTAGTTTTGAAAATTAATCAGACATTTAATTGTCTAGTGTGTACACTAGTACAGGAATAAAAACGTCTGCTCTCTAAGATTAGTGGAGCTGAAGTCAGCTAGTGTTCCCGGCTAACCAGCCATAGCAACGGGTCTCCTATGAAATTTAGCAAGAACCAAACACGAATTTCCAGCTATAGTATAAATTACAGACACATTTCATAATTTAATCATCATTTGTATGACTTACATGAATAAAAGAAACAAACGAGAAAAAAATGAATCCATTTTGAGGATATCGGTCCCATCTTCCTGATTTTTTCTGCACTTCTGACAAAACAAAGGAAGTCCATGAGGCTATTTCCGGGTCCGGTTTGGCGTGTCCTTTTGACGCTCCGGCTGTAATACAACAGCTTCTTATTTTGTTATTACTGTGTAGGTGTTTTTAGCGTCTGGTAAAAATAAACACAGTATATATTATTATATATAGTTGGCGCTTTCATTTGTTTAACTGTAAATTCAATTCAATTGTACTTCTTAGCTAAAATCTAGCCAGCTAGTAAATGCGAGTTCATTCCCTTAATTACGGTAGCGCCTTGACCTTACTGCAGGGTTGCCAGATCGAACTTTCATTCTGCACTCATGAAATCCTTGGGGATACAGGTTGTCTGGAAGAGAGCAGGGCATTCAACATGTCTTCTCACATGCAGGAAACCCTATAGGGCGATACATGACGTATTCTCCACTGTAAGAGCATACACGTATTCTTATATATTTTTTTTACTCTGGAAGGGCGTTCTAAGGGGCTTTTTTTTGCAAGTAGAGGGGACTTCTTTAAGTTTTCTCACACATATGAGCACCCTAAAAGGAATATCGGCAACTATATTTTCATTTGTAAGGACAGGAGTTGGGGTATTTTTCACAACCCTTTATGCTCCCTACAGAGCACTTAATCACACCATGATATCATCTGCCCTACAGATAATAAAATTATGAATCTGTATGATAACAATTTCCTTCTATTCGAAAAAAAGGCCCAGCATAAAAAAATTTTAAGGCCCAGCATAAAACCTGTTCCAGCATAAAATGCTCTTGTGCATAAACTGAGCTCCATGAACGCTTGGTTTGGTTAAGTTGGAGAGGAAGAACATGAGTGTCTCCATAGATCCCTCAGGACCACTGAACACCTTTGGGTTGAATTGCAACGCAAACCGGACCTCAGGCTTCTTGCCCAACATCAGTGCCTGACCTCACTAATCATCCTGTGGTTGAATAAGCACAAATCCCCCACAGTTGTCTTATAAAATTTTGTGGAATGCCTTACCAAATGAATGAAGATCATTATAACAGCAAAGGGCGAACAACTTTGGAACGGCATGTCCAAAAAGAGTCAGGTGTTCACAAAATATTTAAATAAAAACTTTACCCCTGTTACTCCTGCACTGGCCAACTTTCACATTATTATGATTATTATTACTATTATTATTATTATTATAATTATAATACTCTCCAATACAGCAGGTGGCAGTGTACACCTAGTTGGTTTGTGAGCCACCTTTTAACACAAAGAGAAGGAAGTAAATCTTCACACCATGCCTAATATTATTGATATTTATGAAAAAATATCAAATATCAAAATATCAATGCTATTATTATTTCAGAGAAGACCAATGGTATTGACGATGTCACATAAACATTGAATTGATCTTTGCCAGACTATGCTGTATAAATTCAAGGCCACATTTTCCAGCTGACACGGGCACGGTTCCTAAGCCCAGAACACTTGTATTCTCATTGAACAAAATGAACCAGACATTGGGGAAAAGTGATCTAAAAAATGATCCCTCATGTTAAAACACCCAACTATTTCTTTACCAGGCACAATTATTTAATACCGTACCAGAGTACAATTGACCCCAAAAGAAAAAAACAATTAGGCCTTCCTAAATTGTCCATAGTGTGTGTGTGTGTGTATGTGCCCTGCAATGGTCTTAGAACCCCCAACCTTCTGATCTGACACCCAATAACTTACAGCCTTAACTGTTTGAGCCACCACTGCTCCACAGATGATGATCAAGGGATACACAGATCAATACACTGTATCACCTTTTCAAGTGGATCTTTGCATGGTGTGCTGATCCACTCACAGAAGAGTGTTCACACTACTCTTATATACACTACCGCCCAAAATGAACCGTTATGAAGGCTTTACAGATCGTGAGTAGCAGATACATCTCAACATTAGCTGTTCATACTTTAGCATTGCTTTAATATTTGGAAAGAAATAAAAATCAGGAGCCATCATGGAATTAGAAAGTCATCCCGAAACTTTTGAGCAGTACTTTATATGTATGTAAGTAAATGCGCATCCATGTCTTAAGTCCCTAGTGTGAAAGCATACATATGAGAATGGATTTTTCATCCATATAGGAAATATTTGTTGTCTAACAAGAGACCCTGGAGGCCTATAGGGACCATTGTATTTATTCTCAGGGCTAACCACTAAGCCACCATGCCACCTATTTATGTCAATATATCAAATAAAGTGAGATTATTATTTTTGGAGGACAAGCTTTTTAGGCAAACTGATAACTGTAACTTTGTATTTATTGCATAATGTATATAGACACCTAATAAATATTATGGTATTGTCTTGAGTCGGGCCCCGTACGATTCTCGCCTCTGGGTCTGAGTGCAGGGAGTTTGCATGTTCTCCCCGTGCTTGGTGGGTTTCCTCCGGGTATCCCGGTTTCCTCCCACAGTCCAAAGACATGCAGATAATGCTGATTGGTGGTTCCAAATTGCCCATAGTGTTTGTATGTGTGATGGATTAGTGCCTCCTGGGTCTCCTGGGACAGGATAAAGCGGTATAGACGATGGGTGAGTGTGAGTGAGTGAGGAGGTATTGTCATGTTTTAAGCAGGGAAATCTTTTGGTGTTATCTACATGTATCTGGCAACCACTCGCTGGTGTCTCTTCTTCCGTTGTGTGGTTGTCCTGGCACAAAACAACGCAATCCTTGTCTTTGGGTTAAAGTGTGCAGTGATTAAAAACTCAGCTTTCCCATTTCCGCTATACTGAAAAGGTAAAAAAGGAGCCGTGAGGGAAACTTCTCGGTCTGCAGTCGGTTGTGTGTGAGTGTGTGTGTGTGTGTGTGTAAGTGTGTGTGTGTGTAAATGAGATGGACAACATGTCCAGCGGTGTCGCTCTTCAAAAGCAAATCGCATCGATCATGGACGAGCTCGCCAAAGCCGCGGTGGCTGAGATCAGTAAAGTGGTGGACGACGGCGTGGTGATGCTGCGCCTGGAGATCTGCGAGCGCGAGCACGAGATCGACTCGCTAAAGCGGAATCTGCAGATGGTGTCCGAGGAGCTGCGCGAGACCCGGCGCGCGCTCGTCCGCCAGTGTGTGAAAGCCGCGCGCCCCAGACACCCGCTCCGAGGTGACGTGACCTCATCGATCCTTTCACATGATGATGATGATGATGCAGAAATCATCTTATTGTTTCGTGCAAATCTTTTTGTTTGTAAGGTATAAATTACACACGTAATGGCTTGCCGTATACGGCTGGTGTGCAAAAGTTTACGCCCCTTTAGAGAGGGAATATTAATTTAAGGTCCTTTATTACTACCACAATCACATGGCGTCTGTTAAGATATCCACAATGAATTATGAAACAGTTTGTCTTTTGTCTCACTTTGCAATTGGCCGGCAAACTTTTAAAAAGCCTTCCCCCCCCCCCCCCCCCCCTGATAATATGTCTGTTATTCAAACCCGCACTTGTAATTCATTAATTCATTTATTTATTTTTAAGTCACTGCTTATTTTTCCCAGATCAGCGTCACGATGCATTCAAAACCTATCCAGGTCCATACACCGTGGGGATGAGACGCTTGTCCATTGCATACACACATTTACACCTAAGATTAATTTATAGTCCATGCACCTGCTGGAATATTTTGGGAGGATGGGAGGAAACCAGAAAACCCAAAGGAAACCTGTATGGAGTTTGACATGAGACATATGCACATGAGATCTGCACTGCTGTGTTGCCCCATACATATGAATAAAGTAATAAGTAATATAGAAATATGGTTATATTTTTAATCAGAAACCATGGGGGGTGAAAACCTTTGCCCCACTACCCAGTTTTTTTTTAGGCCAAGGATCCTTTCCAGTGTAAACTTAATACACAGTTGCGTAATGGTTTACCTGGTGGCCTTGCACCTCCAGGGTTGAGCTTTCGATTACCACCTCGGCTCCATGCGTGGAGTTTGCATGTTCCCCCTGTGCTTGGTGGGTTTCCTCTGCATACTTGAGTTTCCTTCCACAGCCCAAAGACATGCAGATTAGGTTAACTGGCATTCCCATATTGCCCATAGTGTGTGTGCCCTATGATGGATTGGCAATTAACAAATCTGCCTGATAGAGATGGGGAAAATTGATTAGGTAATGTATTGTGATTTTTTGAATTTATACACAGTACCAGTGAAAAGTTTGGGCACCCCTTCTAATTCCATGTTTTTTCCCCTGATTTTTATTTCTTTCTAAACTGTAAAACAATGCTGAAGGTCTCCAAAATATGCAATAATCTTCTTTGAACAGTTGATATTGAGATGTGTCTGCTATTAATGCTCTGTAAAGCCTTCACAACGGCTCTAATCTGAGGTTCTGTTTGTTAATTGGTGATTTCTGAGGCTGGTAACTCTAAATGAACTTCTCCTCTGCAGAAGAGGTGAGTTTTGGACTTGCTGTCCTGGGATGGTCTACATGAGAGCCAGCTTTATCATGGTGCATGATGGGTTTTGCAAATGCATTTTAAAATAATATTCTTGCAGGAATTATTCGGGAACAGCTGACCTTCACGTCGTAAAATAACAACTGACTACTGTTGTTACTTGATTACATAATGTCATATGTGTTAACTATTCATAGTTTTTAGAATCATAGGAAGAAAAATATGAAATCAGGATCTTTATAGAATTACAATACTAACAGAAGTACAAAATAATTCGGCACCTAGGTATCAAATGTGATAATATCGCACCGGGTGGCCCCTGGTGATTCCGATCCCAGCTGTCGTTCATTAAGCAGAATAGTATAAGGCTGTTGTTTGTTTTAACCTGTGTTCTCTGATCCTATCCAGGTGCCAAAGAAAATGATGAAAAAGATGAAGAAAGAGAACCTGGACTCCAGGACACGGACAGGCCGAGTGGCAACACACCAGCATCCAGAGTGGTCGTGAAGATTGAAAGTGTGGAGGATGAGCAGGCGGTGCAAGATGGAAACCAGTGCAAGGGAAAAGAGCCTGACTCAAATTCCAGTTCTGCTGATGATGACCAACTGGCCCAAGTGTGGCCATCGGAGAACAACACTGAGAAGCACGATCCTCATTTCTATTCTCAACACAGGTTAGACCAAAGTTCGAAGGTTGAGCAGAATTACGACTCATCCGGGGACAGAGCTGAGGCACAGGGCCTGAGTGGAGAAGAGGAGCTGTCTGCGGATAGCATGCATGCAACTACGGATGAATTTTTGAGAACGCAGCAACACTCTCACACACACAACACGCTTGTGCACCCACCTCCCGATGGTCAGGGTGATTTCGGTACATTCGCACTGAGCATCGCTTCCAGAGGGAGGCCGATGGTTGGAGCTGCTTTACAGAAGAGACGATTCGCCTGCGCCTTTTGCAGCAAGAGCTTCGATCGTCTCAGCCACCTTGATAGACATCAGCGTATACACACGGGAGAAAAACCCTTCAGCTGCATCTTATGTGGTCGGTGCTTCACCCAGAAAAGCAGCTTAAAAAGCCACCTGAAGACCCACCGAGGTGAGACCTGTCAGCTGTTGGTTAGGGATGGATGATGTGTTATAGTATTGATGTATAGAATGTCATAGTGCTTGGGATACTTGGAATAAATTAAATTAAGTTAAATTAAATTAAAAATTTTTTTATCCAAGTGCGTGATATATTTTTGCTCATCAGAAGGTGTTAATAATTTTTCTACAACAGCAATTGTGCCAGTCATTCTGACAATTGAAATCATAACCATATAGTGATCTCTTTAATAAATGGTGCAGACAGGACAGGCTGCCGTGCCAACAAGACGCCTGCCATGCCTACACGACCGGCCTTTAAAAAAAAAAAAAAATTTAATCCAATGTTCTCCAATATACTGTAATAGTCAGACATTTAGTAATGTGGCTACAAGGTAATACCAAATAACACCACAAGGGGGCACTTCCACTTTATTGTCGTAGACCAGAGAGAAAGTTTTGATACAATGACTCTCTGATTAGCTAGCGTGCTAAACTTGTTCTCCTCAGTAACTGCTTAGCAGTGCAGGGTGTGAGTGCTACAGTATATTCCACAGTTTATGTATTATTCAATGTAGCTTCATGGAGAACTTGCTATCTTGGCGCTAAATCTAACTAAAGGTTTCAGCTTACCATAATAAAATTGTCTCAGTGCTCGATATTTGCTTGATATTTAAAGTCTCTTACCTCGGTATAAACCAATCAGTTGTCTTAAAAAAAGTTCCTAAATTAGTTATAATCAGCAAACATATTTTGTTCTAGGTAACTTGGTTTATATTAAACCACTATAATATAATAAGTACAGTATGCTCCAAAATATACAGTACTGAAATGAAAAAAAAAGAAAGAACAATATTACCTAGTTTTCATCTGTAAGTTTGTTTCTCCTGAAAGAAACTAACATACACACTATTAGTGTGATTTACCACGGTATGCATGATGTAAGAAGTGTTTGAAGTGTGTGCGCCGCCTCGCTGTACACAGTGTTCATATCGTTCATGTGGATTCTGGATGTGGGTGTCTGGAGCTATGTCCCTTCGACAATCACACTGTCGAACTGTCTGAGACGCAGTACTGTATATTTTAGTGCATGATATAATATTATGAACTGCTGAAAATAACATATTGAATAAAGGGTCTCGGCCTGTCCAGATCAGCACGAGTCCGTAGCACAGTCAGGGAACAATTCATATTGGCGCATATTACGGGTGAGAAATCTCGCACGTAGTTGTGAAAATCAATAAAACACACTAACTGAACTGCATAACCGAAAGATTTTTGCAAGTGCGCACAAAACCGCTATCGACCTCTTTATTGTAGGAGAATTAGTGGCTTACATTAATGCACTTTACCTAATATATTATCGTTTCTATAGAAATTGCATAGATTTATCACATAACTGTATATCATATTTTATTTTACATTGTACTATAAAACTTACTGTGTATTTTTTACTGTAATGAACAGGTATATAACAGTTAAACATTATAACAGTGTTATACATAATCATTGCTAAGGTGAAGGAGATGTTTGTTTTTATTTATGTAATAATTAGTGCTTTTTTTTGTCTAAAAAAAGCTTGAAAAAAGAAAGCCTGTTTATAGCTGCTATAAAGTAACGATAGAAGGACATAACTTTATTAGTTTGATTTATTGTTAAGGTTAAACAAGTTCATAATGATGAGAGGAATAAAACACTTCATGATTAAGGTAGCAACTTTATATTGGGCAGCGCCATCCTTCCTGTATTTCTTTTTTTTATTATTTTTATTTATTTATTAATTATTTAAAAATATTTTTTTAATCACTAGAACCTTGTGTTTCAGGATTCACCGGCGATTTAGATGCATCGTCTTTGTTGCCGAGTGAAAACAATCTTTTCAATGATGAGTGGAACGTGGCGACTCACTGTGAGGACCAGATCGCACACAACTTTGACCAAAACACAGAAGAAGCAAATACACATTCGTCCTACCTGATCCAAGAAAGAGCTCACTTCATAAACCCAGACGAAGAGAGCATACACCAAGCGTACGGAGATCAGAAGATTAGACACTTCTCTGAAGGACAAAATAAGGAGACCGCTGATCTTCCTGAACTGTATGAGAAAAACGGGCTGGAAGAGGAGGAAGCTGAGGATCAGGTATTAGCCGATCATGGGCTGGACGAGCCTAGGCACTCTGGATCCGAGAGTGTCCTGGATGAGGAAGATCCCTCCGTGAACGCGGCAAGTTTCGGGAAAGACTCGGTGGAGTCCGATGGCGTCAGCAAGTCCGACCAAACCTCAGCTCAAAAGCAGCGACGGATAGAATCTACCTCGACAGTCCTACACACGTGGGGGGGCGCTGAGGCCAAAAGTGTTGCTGTGAACCAAATTCATGTGAAAGAGGAGGAAGAGGATGTGTCCCGTTCAGAAAGAGAAGAGTCCAATCCGAATCCAGACGTGTCGTGTGATCTGAACATAGCGTCCCCTTCGGATCAGGACTCTCTCAGGGCCACAGAGACTTCAGCGGCGGCTGATTTTCCGTACAGCACGTTACCTCGGAGGCGGCGTATTTTGAACGGACGAGAGAGACGCTTCCTGTGCTTCCTCTGCGGTAAAAGCTTCGACCGCCTGAGCCACCTGGACCGGCATCAGCGCGTGCATACGGGAGAGAAGCCCTACAGCTGCGGGACATGTGGCAGGAGCTTCACGCAGAAAAGCAGCCTGAAGGGTCATATGCGGACGCACACCGGCGAACGTGGCTTCAGCTGCACTCTGTGCGGCATGAGCTTCCCTACACGAGCCAGTCGCTACCGGCATCACTGTAACTAACAGCTAATCGCGTTGATCCTGCCTGTATGAACTCAACAGTGCAGACTTTGCTGGGAAAATAAATAAGCTTCTTTGAAAGATCTCACGTATTTATGTAGATTGACACGGTAGTTACTACACAGATATTGCTTTTGAAGTTTATATCTATTTTAAAATGGCACATTTCAACATTTACAACATGGACAAGTCAATGTGAAACTGTTAATGTCACACTGTTAATGTGAAAGGCTGGTGATGCGATACAAATCCAGAAAGAATCAGCTGCTTTCTGGTGCCAATTATTTCCCCGCAGTTGTCACACTGGTGTAAAAGGCATAATTACAGACAACAGCGTCAGACTCCAAAACGTATCATTATGATCAACCATCACAAACCTGCCTTAACTAAGTATTTATAAGCTCAACGTGCCCTGACTAGCCCTTGAAAAAAAAACACTTTGTTCTTGCCATGAAATGGGAGAACATGTATGCCGGGGGATTTTTGCTGTGTAAGCTGTATCAAATCCGATGTCTGGTCATCATCATTTGTTCACAGGTAGAGTTCGGTTGGTAATTTCAGGGCTTAAAACGATTGTTTTAAAGCAGCCTTGTTTTATTTCCCAGATAATAAAACCGGATACCGTTGAACATCCATTGACTTTGATCTTGATATATACATATACAGTATATTTTGTGCTTTCTCTTTATAAAAATCCATAATAATTATGAACATGTAACTGTATTCATCAGTAGATCAGGCTACAGAATATGTACTGTTCCTTTTCATTAAACGTGCTGTCAGATTGTAGCAGCGAAACCCATTTGAGAAAGAGAAAAGATTTCGTCCATTAGGAATAGGATTTATTTAGATCTAATTGTCAGGACTGGACAGGGATACGGCATATGCTCTATTGCTAGTCTAATGATTTCATTTCATGGTGTGTATTTTTCAAAACATGCTATGAGCCATCGTTGAAGTGAGACCAAGTCTGGGCATCATTGTAATTGTTTCCCTGCAGACTTTATTAAATCATGAATTCCTTATGTATGAAACGTTTGTTTTCGTTTTGCTTGATAATGAATCTGAATGTTGGAAGACGAGAGTGACCACACGCTTCTCCTGAGTCATCTAAAGCGACAGTATGTGTTGAAATTGCTGCAGATGCATCATTACAGGGCAGCTGAGTGGTTTTGACACTAACTGCCACTCCACATGAGCTTACCGACGAAGGAAAACGAGCCATTCATTCCACCCACGTGACAGGACAATTATACTGTCTGATCTATACAGGGAGTATTCGCTAGAGTATGCTTTATAACCAATTGTAGCTTACAAACCTTAACTTCTTTCATTAACAATTCTATCAACATGGTAGAGAAACTAGCATGTCAGCAAACATGTGAGATGATCTCATTTAGTAACAAACCTAGTTTAGTCCAGTGACTAAACTATCTGTGTTGTTTGAAAGTGTAAAAGTGGACCAGTGCACAGAAGACCATCAGATCACATCAGTCACAATCCTGAAGCTTGTGATCAATTTTTTATTTAACAAAGAAAAAAACGATTGTTTTTATAGAGGAGGTTTCTGTAAGCAGAACTGCTTTGTAGGTCAGTATATTCTGATTCCTCGATATACAGTACATTTATAAGCATATGTCTTAATAATATGGAAAGAAATGTTGACCAGAGATCCTACCACAGTCGTACAAAATGAGAGTGCTAATAGGAATATAACTTGTGGACTTTGTATAATACTAATTGTATGAGGAAAACATAAAGTGTAATTCATAAATATATAATACAATCATTCTTAGTTAAGAAATTACTGTGGTATCAAAAGGTTTTGAGACTAGTTTTGTAACACGCCAACAGATGACAGCACAAGGCTCCACGCACAGTTACATGGAGCCCCGACTTTCATAAGTCAGTTTGCCAAAAGACATCATCCTGTGTACATCAGGAGCTGTGCAACTGGTGCTATTCTGACCACATGCGTTACTACGTCTGCTATTTCATCATGGTCAGCAAGTTAGAAAAAAGACCGAACATGAAATTCTGGGTGAAACTGGGCAATTCTGCCACAGAGATGTTTGACATGATTGAACAAGTTTATGGCGATTCTACAGCGAGTGGTTCAAGGTGTTTTAAGTGGCAGACATGCTTCAAGAGAGGAAGAACATCACTGGAAGATGACCAGAGATCAGAAAGACCTTCAGCAAGCTCAATCCCCCTGCAAATGTTGAAACCATTCAGCATCTTGTGCATGATGATCACTGGAGAACAATCCACAACATTGCTGTGGTGTGTTAGATGGAACAGTTCAGGCAATCCTCATGTGCCATGTTGCTGCCAAGTTTCGTCCTCAGGCTGCTGACCCATCAAAGTCTGCCAAGTACTCCATCAGCGTACCGGTCCATTACCGGTGATGAAACTTGGGTGTATGTGGACAACCCTGAGACAAAGCAATAGTCTAGGTACTCCTGGGTCTTCACAGTGGAAGAGCCCATCATCTCCATGTCCGAAAAAAGGCGAGGCAGATCCGTAGCTCGACCAAGTGCCTACTCATCATCTTTTTCGACATTCGCAGCATTAAGCATAGAGATTTCATCCCTGTGCGCTAAATCTGCCAGGTTTTAAGGTGCCTGAGGGAGGGTGCATAGTGAAAAAACAGAGCTAATATCAAAACTTTTTAATATCCCCTGGTGGAGAAGCAATCAATCAATCTGTTTATGTTTGCCAGTTTATCTTTTGAGATCTCTATGCTGGTATATAATTTCTTTTATCTTTTTAAAAAAATTATTATTATTCTTTTTTAAACAATTTCACATATACAGGAAAATTTGTAGATGAAAGACAAATCTAAAGATAAATCTATTAACTAATACAATTTGAGTTGTATGTACAATGTGACACCAGCAAAACAGGCTAGTCAACATCAAACTGAACTCGGTGGCTAAGCAATTTAGAAGACATAACATAATTTTTTTAGTAGGTTTTTCCAGAATTAAGAACATAACTAGGGTTAGGGAACAATTCTATTTGATAACTGTACAAATGGGATTAGGTGCAAAATGACAGTTACCCAGTCCACACACTCAGGGATTTACGGTAATTTCTGTCCGTCAACGTAACATTTGTCAGGGTTGCCAAGTTTTGACCGATCAGTTCAAAGGGAACAGTGCACGGTGTAGGGAATAAGTGAACAACGGTTCTTCACTTCGCCGGAAGTGGACATGAAAAATTTCCCTTCAGTCACTGCGCCACTATGGAGCTCGAAGATGGATTTATATATTTATAATAATTATTATAAAATATGGGATAATATTTATACGACACAATCATTTTACATTTAATTGAATCAACAAATTCCTAGTTTTATATATGATAATAATCTGTAAAAAAAAAAAAAAGCACAACAATAATAATTTATCTGTGCATCTTTAAATTAAACAAATAATTTATTCACGAGTTATAAATATTTTTAATAGTATTTACATTTTATAATGTTATCAGTTTTCCGCAGTGTGAAATTTCCACAAGCACCAGCAACAAGTGTCCGAGGTGCTTTTGTTACCAGGGTAACCCACAGTGGAAGTGACGTCCGCAATGGTGACGTTGCAGGGTGTTCCAAATGGTATAATTGTTTCGAGGTTAGTTTCTTAGTAGGGAGCAACCTTTAAACTACACCGTGGAATGGAACACAGCTCTTCTTTACGTTGTTGTTGTTCTTCCTCCTCTACTTCTTCTTCTGTGTTATAGGCATTTTTGGCGTAGTACTGCCTCAGCAGGACAAACTTTTCCTTGAAAAAAGTATTTCCAAATATTTAATGTTTAACATATTATTATTATTATTATTATTATGTTAAGCATTTTATATTACTGAAAATAACTGAATATAACAATATAACCATATATCATCTTGCTTTATTTCGAAGTTAAAGCTGGTCGAATGCTTACCGTTATTATTACATTTAGCGCTGACGCATTCTCGAGCAATCTGGCAACCCGAGTAAAGCGGAAGCAGCCCGTGATGCAGGTTAAAGAAAGGCCAGTCTCTCGATTCCAGTGACGGAGGTGTTTGTTTGTTTATTTATTGATCTGTTAGACACGGGTGTAGATCGCAATAAAGGACCGACAGGATGCCGACGTGTCTGACTCTGGAGACGCAGATTTCCTCCGTGATGGAGGGTCTGACCCGGGCGGCGGTGGCGGAGATCTGTAAACTGATCAACAGCGAGTGTGTGGAGATGCGCTTAGAGATCCGCAGGGGCCGGAAAGAGATCGAAGCCCTGAAGGGGAAAATCCGGGACCTGAAGAGAGAAGCGCAGGATCCGTCTGTCAACGCGGCGTCTTTAATCGAGGCCCGGGAGAATCGGCGGGATGAAGGTATTTTCCCCTTTAAGACCTGCTGTAGTGTCGGCTTTCTCATGTCACACATCAGTGCAATCGTTGCACCCTCACCTGCAGGCGTGTGTTGTGTATATAATACAAACTGATCAGGCATAACATTATGACGACCTTCCTAATATTGAGTACCCGTCCCCCCCCCCCCCCCCCCCCCATCACCTTTTTGTCACAATAACGTACAGTAACGTGTCTTCTGAGACCTTCTATCACAACCATCATGAACCTTTTCATCAGTTTGATCTCCACCTGCGCTTCTATTGGATCAGACTACACCAGCCAGCCTTCGCTCCCCATGTGCATCAGTGAGCCTTGGCCACCCATGACCCTGTCGCCAGTTCACTATTGGTAGGTCCTGACCACTGCAACCTTGGAACATCCCACAAGATGTTTCTTACAGTAGCCACATTTTCAATTGCTTGTTACAATGGTCGGATATACTAGGCAGCAAGTGAATCTTTTTTCCTGAAGTTGATGTGTTGGAAGCAGGAAAAATGGGCAAGCTTAAGGATTTGAGTGATTTTGACAATGGCCAAATAGTGATGGCTAGAGGACTGGGTCAGAGCAAGTCCAAACCTGCAGGTCTTGTTGGATGTTCCTGGTCTGCAGTGGTCAGGACCTATCATAAGTAATCCAAGGAAGCAAAACTGGCAAGAGGGTCATGGGTGGCCAAGGCTCACTGATGCACATGGGAAATTGATGAAAAGGTTCATACTTGTCATGATAGAAAGGTCTCAGGACACACAGTGGATCACTGTTATGGTGGCAAAAGGTGTGACCTACTTAATATTAGGCCGGTCATCATAATGTCAAAGCTGATTATGGAATCTAGACGTCTATGAGTATAATAAGACTGTAAAGTTGGTGTGTCTGTACATTGAATATATTTGAGAAAAAAATATCAATTTGGGGCACGTAAGATGAGTAACAGGATACGTCAAATTCAACAGATGTTGGACATTTTTCAAATGAGTGACTTACAGTATGACTTATACAGTAAGTGTGCAATTAACTAGTATGTAATAAATGGCAAGTACCTAGATTAATTAATTAATGGTGCAGTAAACAAAAAAAAAAAAAAGAAATATTTTCCTATATTTTTTAATTTTTTAAATTTTTTAAAGTAGAGAAGTCAGTCACGGATGTCGACTTCAAACTTGTTCGTCAGGTTTTACGCTGGTTTTAAGGTGATCAAACACAGCATTTGTGATGTGTGCTAGAGAGCTCCAGTCACTAACATTTTTTCAGTAAACATTGTAAAGAGGTCTAAATGTTTCCAAATCATGATCCACCCTGAATTCAGTATTATGAAATGAGCTGATTATGTTCTGAGTTAGCTTTTTACAGTTTATAAAGCCTTATCTTGATTTGTCAGTATGACTAAAAAAAAAAAAAAAGTCCCATAGACTTAACATTGAGACCAACATCAGCTACATCTATGACTATGACATGGGAAGCTCTATGATGTCACGGCAAGCACCACTCACATTTTCTTCAGGAAAAGTACCTCTCTAGTTATTAGGGCCCAAGCACTATGACATCAGCCCTATGTCGTCTTAGTGTGTGAAGGGCCCTCTTCTTTTCCTTAGGATTTTTTTTCCCACCCTTTTGGACTTTTCGGGGGTCTTAGCATGCTCAAAAACTCATGAAACTTGGCAGACAGGTTGGAATCTCCTGCCATCAGGATGCCTGAAAGTCTCGTGCCCCGGGGCCCAAAGGGGCCCGCACACAAGATTTTGCTGCCTAGCTCATACACACTGTCACCCAGGCACACGAAACTCGGCACACATTTAGAGCTCATCGAGCCGAACAACTTTCGCACTGCATGTCCTGGGTTACTAAACTCAACAGGAGGCCGGTTATTTTGGGTCGTTTGCAAAAACGCACCCAATGGATTTTGATATACTCCTCCTAGGGAAATTATACAATCGGTACCAAACTGGGTCAAAGAGATCTAAAGACATTGAGGATGCAAAATTGCGGAGGGATTTTCAATATCTCAAACGGGTCAGTCGTGATAAACGTATGCCGAAAAATGATTAATAACTTTCTGTGTGGCATTATATTCAGTGACACCTTCTGTGACATCACACACACACACACACACACACACACACACACACTAATGCACTCAACAAATATTTAGGGCCCAAACTGACATTAGCCCTGTTTTAACACACAAACACATCTCACACACTAACACACATATCACTAATGTTAATACACACAGACTCAAACCATACACACGAACAAGCACAAGCACAAGCACATTTACTCGTCACACACCTCTCTCCCTCACTCTCACACACACTAACCCTTGCACACTAATGCGCGCACACGCACGCACGCACACACACATGCTGCATGCACACACACATGCACACACACATACGCCCATATTACAAATGTTTACACTCTCGCACACACACACACACTCATACATCACACACATGCACACACACACCCCCACACACACTAATGCACACAAACACATCTCACAGACTAACACACACATCACTAATGTTAATACACACAGACTCAAACCATACACACAAACAAACACAAGCACATTTACTCGTCACACACAGACTGATGCATCTACACGTCACACACCTCTCTCCCTCACTCTCACACACACTAACCCTTGCACACTAATGCGCGCACACACACAAACGCACTCATACGTCACACACATGCACACATACATACGCCCATATTACAAATGTTTACACTCTCACACACACACACACCTCTCACGATGCACACACACTAACCCTTACACACTAATGCGCGCACACACACACACACACACACACACACACACACACACACACACACACTAATGCACACAAACACATCTCACACACTAACACACACATCACTAATGTTAATACACACAGACTCAAACCATACACACAAACAAGCAGAAACACAAGCACATTTACTCGTCACACACAGACAGACACATCTACACGTCACACACCTCTCTCCCTCACACACACACACTAACCCTTACACACTAATGCGCGCGCACACCCCCACACACACGCGCACACACGCAGGCATTCTGCATGCACACACACAAACACACTTATACATCACACACATGCACACATACATACACCCATATTACAAATGTTTACACTCGCACACACACACACACGCACACACACGCACACACACACACGCGCACACACACACACACACACACACACACACACACACACACCTCTCACGATGCACACACCACGCACACACACACATACTGGTGAGGATGGGTTCCCTGTTGAGTCTGGTTCCTCTCAAGGTTTCTTCCTATTACCATCTCAGGGAGTTTTTCCTTGCCACCGTCGCCCTCGGCTTGCTCATCAGGGACAATCTTATCATTTTGATTCATACACATTGCATACAAACTTACTTCTTTTTATTGTGTAAAGCTGCTTTGCGACAATGTCAATTGTTAAAAGCGCTATATAAATAAAATTGACTTGACTTGACTTGACATACACACACCCCTCTCTCACGACGCGCACACACACACACACACACACACACACACACACACACACACACACATATATATATATATATATATATATACACACACACTAATGCACTCAAATATTTAGGGCCCAAACTGACATTAGCCCTGTATAGTGTGTGATGTGTGCAGGTTGTGAGGTGCAACCGAGTGGCGATGGCTTTTTCGAGGTCTTAGCACACTCGAATGACACAGGTTGTGCGGTGCGCCCGGGGTGGGAATGGCACAGGGTGCTTGGGCCCGTCATCGTTGCTTGCAACTATATTTATTTTTCTTTTTCTTATTCTTCCATATGAAAGTTTGTTATAGACCCATGAATGAGGTATCAAATCATGTGGCTTGGTCGGGAATGGGGTGCTATGACTTTTCTAAGGGGTGGGCGGTTAATTGCCCTCGCAGGGGGGCAATTATCTGCGTCAAAAAGTCCTATAGACTTTACATTGAGACCAACATCGGCTATGACATCAGCTATGTCTATGATGCCACCGCAAGCGCCACTCACATTTTCTTCAGGAAATGTACCTCTCTAGTTTTCATTACTGCCCAAAAAAGTTCATCCTAATAATAATAATAAAATGCCTGCTGTTTTATCATATTTTTCTCAGATACCAGAATTTATGATCTCAACACAGCGTCTGATGGTCAGAATGAAGATCGGATTAAGAAAATGAATACTCCAGCACCAGGGAAGAACTTGCAGGAGAAGAATGCGCAAGAAAGCAGGAATATTCTTTCAAATTCTGGAAGTAAACAGAGCCAGACGACTGTGTTTCCCTCATCTGAAAGCAGACGTCCGTTGAAGGAGTCCCAAGTCCCTATGGATTCACTGACCACTGGAGCTGCAGTCAACATTAGAGGACACAACACTGCGGCTATAAAGGTGGAGGATGCGAGTACACCCGTGTCTACAGCGGAGTGTGTGACGGAGGTCTTTCAAGCCGAACATAAGCAATGTACAAACACACACAGCCAAACAGCAGGTAGGTAGACGATCCGAAAGGACCAAGCAGGACCTTCGCATACACACATTCACATTACTATGTAAAATTTTTATTAAAGGAAAAAAAAAGAATATTAAATTTTGTAAAAGTATTTTTTGTTAGTAATTCAGGTACAGATGAGGTTTGTTTTTACCAAAGGTCAGAAATTTTGAAACAAAGGTTAGAACGGAGGTGTCGAATCTTTTCCAGATGTTCTCAGGAACCACACCTGAGAAACCAAGAACAACTAATGAATTAGATGTTTTTTTTCTGCTTATTTGCAATGAAAACCTGCATACACCCTGCAGAATGGAATGTTTGACACCTTTGCTCTAGATACCAAAATCCTTTCTGAAGCTCTGGGATCAAAGTGTGCAAGTCAAAATTACACACTTTCTAATTCCAAGGTCTTTTCTGAATCTTTTTTATTCTACATTGTAAAACAATGCTAAAGGCAACAAAAAAGATGCAATAATCTCCTATGAACAGTTGATACTGAGACGTGTCTACTACTCATTCTTTGTAAAGCCTTCATAACGCCTTTAATCTTAGATGCTGTTTGGTAATTTTGAGGCTGGCAGAACTTCTCCTCTGCAGTTTTGGTTTTGTTTTCTTGGGAAGGTCTTGGCGCTTGATGGGTTTTGCAAAGGCGTATGTATTTATTACATAACTCAATTACACAATTCACATAGTTCCGAAATCTCCAGTATTGTTCTAGAATGTGGAACATGGACGTCAAAAATGGTACAGATGAGTTGGACCCAAAAGCAGAATGATGCAAAAGTAGGTGATTTTAGAAACTTTTAATAAAAGTTTAGATTGAGTCCTAATGAAATGAAATGATGCAAGAAGGGAGCGAGAGTGAAATAACTGGCGTTTAAGTGCTTGCTGGCGGATCCCACATAAGGAACTCAATGTCAGGTTGGAGAGTAGACTGCAGAGCAGCACATCGATCCTGTACACAGGAAAGACTCAGTTATAGGAGACTTACAGGGTTTAGGGAACCTCATGGCTGGCTTTCAAACGCAAAGGTACTCGTGTTATGGCTGGGCATCAGAGGCGAATATGTGAAGGCCGCTTCCAAAATCAGAGATGGTGCCCTCCTTGGTCAGTGTAACACAACAGGTAGCTTTAGTATTGAAGAAACAGGAGAAATCAGGACAGACCAGGGTTTCAAAGGTGAGACAGGAAGCATGGAAGGAATCAGGAAACTCTGTTTTACCACCTCACAAAGAACACATGCTCCTCAGCTCCCTTTTATAGTGGAGATCAGACAAAATGGTTGACACAGGAGGTGGCCCAAACACCCAAATACCTGTACAGCGATGGCACATATCATAGGCAGAAGTAAGAGCTGGTGAAGCATTGGAGCAACCTGAGGTGAGGCTGCGAGTTGACCCTACACTCCATTCACAGATAACGGTTGCATGTGGGCGTCAAGATCTGAACCCAGGTGGAGCCATGGGTACCTTCTAGTTTTGACAATAAATCACAAAAAAAGACATTTGACTTTCAACTGGTACAGTATTTTTAATGGAAAGTAGCTAAAGCCTGCTTGAAAAGTCGCTAGATGTCGTCGCATGCTAATGCTGATTATGTCAATATTTGTATAGCAACTAGCAGCAGGCAGAGAATGTGGTGAGCACGATGGTATAATATAGCAGGAACCAACAACAGCCAGGGGGTGGAGAGAGGTGCCATATTGGATTACTTAAAACAAATAATTGCTCTTCAAGCTTCAGTGTACAAACTGCAAAAAAATCAAGTGTCCAGCTGTTCAATCCAGCTGTAATGATATCGTAAATCTCTCAAAATGAGCATGTAGTAAAGTGGAATGTCGCTAAGTTGGCTATACTGTCAGGGATGAGTTCGCATTTCCACTGGGAAATTGTGATAGCTATGCCAGATGCTAGTTTTCTGGCAAGAGCTTTTGAATAAAATCTTAAACTCTGCGAAATCCTGTCAGGATTAGCTCTTATTAGTTATCTGACCATGTGTAGCAGTGAATACTTTTGAATATCCTGTCAGATTAGCATATCTATTAACGTTCATGAATACGACTTAAAATCCTCTCAGAAAGGTTTGGTTTGTTTTAGCTGTCCCTTGTTTCCTTTTGAAAATGTTCATATTCTGAACTGTGTATTACAGCTCAGTATGTTAAACCTGACCTCACGTGGTATGTTTATTTTTAGGAGACAACAGTGATCGATTTGGCTCTGCAGAAGAGCTTTGGCCACAATCTCATTATTCAGCACATTTCCATAACAAACATCCCTCTGAGGAAGACTCCATCTACAAATACGAGACAGACTTTAATCATATAAATGGAAATAGGAGCAATGAAGGCAACCTTAATGGCTTGCTTCTAAAGACGGAGGAGAACGAGGAGCCTTTAACCAAGACAACTGCCAATGAACTGGCACCGTGTGGAATGATGGACACGGAGGTTTTGTCGTGGCCGTCTCTGAACTTTCCGGGAAGTGGTGGAAGTCCAGGATGCTCTTCGATGCTACAACAGGCTGTAAACGCTTCCCACCCTGAACACCCAGCGTTTCCCCTCGGTGTGACCGGTGAAATCGAGTATACGATTGAGCCTGAAGCAAAACAGGCAGGAGGAAGAACTATACAGGACATGATTCAAGCCACAGCCCTTAGCCAGAACTCAGCAATGTCCACGATGCTGACGAATGCGAAGGTTCTGCCCATAGCAGACATGCGGCATAAGGTGTTCTCCTGCTCTTTCTGTCCTAAGAGTTTCCAGAGTGGTGCTGATCTGAAGAGACATCAGCGCATTCATACAGGCGAGAAGCCATATGGTTGTGCCGTGTGCGGGAAGCGCTTCTCCCTCAGGGGGAACCTCGTCACCCACGAGAGGGCGCACAGTGGCAGCAAGCCCTTCATTTGCCGCCAGTGTGGGAGAGCTTTTGCCCATGGCTCCAATTTAAGGGCTCATCAGCGTGTCCATACTGGAGAAAGGCCTTTCCACTGCTCTTTATGTGACAAGACGTTTGCTTGGTACTACCCCTTCAAAAAACACCTCAGCTTGCACTTTATGACTGGTCAAAACTCCTGATTACATTACTGTTTACGTAAGTGATATCCTCAAGGCCTTGTTTGTCTTGCAAACCGTTACAGGATTTAAAATTAAAATGGGAACTTAGTACTGTCTGTACATGTATGACTGTGGTTGTGACTGTGATTTTTATCTGCTTTCAACAAGAAATGGGAAGTCCAGATAAAATGTCATGAAAGGCCTAGAATAAGTGTCTTAGTTTGTTAAAAAAAAAACAAAAAAAAAAACAATATAATAAATTGATTGACTAACCTAATAAACACAATGAGTAATAAACCTAGTTAAAAGATGTTTTCCTTATTTCTTTGTTTGATACTTCAATCTTGTGAGGCTTTAAAACAGGACATGACATCCAACACATCCAATATTCCAGATTTTTGTTTGTTTTTCATATTCATACATGGATTATATAAATCTGGTGGCTCAGTGGTAGGTTTCCAGAGAAAAAGTGCCAAGTTGGGGCGAACCGAAAATAACATGCATTATGTAAAACCAGTGTAGTATAAAATTACCAAAAAATAAAAGTAAACATCTTTATCCACTGTTTTTCTTTTTTGTTGTATGTTAATCCAGGTTACACAAACTTAAATCTTTGAAGTGTGCGTTCTATGACGCACCACAAGGGGGAGACATTTCTCAAAAATACATAGTGCATGTTTTTTTAATCTAGTCTGAACTAAGTTTATTCATGATTATTAATTATGAACAATAGTTCATAATTCAAATTTGTTTCCTTGAATGTTTAAACATTGTAGCTTTTATTTATCCTGAGTTTTGTAATGCAATTATGATGTGACCTCATTATTATACGGCATGATTGAAATATAATTATAAATAACATGGCATGTTTGAAATAAAATTACAATATAACACTAAATTAATCTATATTCAATGGCAGAATAATAAACTACAGGAACCCACATAGTTTATTGTAGAAAAAAGTGCAATGCTTAATAAGTTGGAAATTAATGCACCTACCTAGTTGTGTGTGGATGTGAATGAAGAAGAAAATACCATTGTAAGGTAAGTGGTGGGCACTTTCAGACATTTAGAAATGTGCGTGCTGATTCATTAAATAGAAGTAATCCTAGCCGAAATATGCCTTAAATTAACATCATATATTACAATCACGTTAATATAAGGCATACTACAGCTAATCATTGGTATCATCGTGAATAATCATTACTTTATTTTCATTTTTTACATGCAACCTTCCATACAAAGGCTCAGATTGTATAACACGATTCATAGCACGGTGCTGTAAAAATCATAAATCTGATCATGAGATGTTGATTAATTTTCTATAAAAGCTCAGTCAATAATCCAGACTGCCGTTCAGATTAGCGGGTTATTTATATCCATGCACTTGGTCTAACACAGTATTGTTTCTATAGTAATAAGTCAATCACATGGACTTGCATTGTGGAGGCTTCATGACACCTAAATCCAATAAAAACTAGATTACCACTTTAACCGTAACATACAAATGTACAAGATTTAATTTGTTACAACAAAGCTGAGGAAAAGGGAGTGTTTTTGTGGCAGGAACTAAGTAACACACCCAGTTTAAAAACTTTTTTTGAAATTTGAACTACGACCTCTATTTACACTGCTACTGATAAAAATTTTTTTAAAAAACGCATGCTAAATAAATCTCCTTAGAAAGGTTTTTCACAATCCTGCGCTTTCTTATGCAGGAGCAAAATCAATGAGGTAGTGCTGACATGGCTCTCAGGCCATGGCCCATTAACTGCCTCATATGCAGAAAGGCTGGATGCTGACCAAGACCGATATGATCAAAGCGACACTGCAAAGTGTTCTTTGTGTCAAAGGAGGAAAAAACATGCACCATCTGTTCACATCAAAAACACCTTTTAAATTGACCTGTGAGACAGATTGTCTTTTTTGTCAACATCATGAAAATTCTAAAGAGGCAGGCTTGACATCATTCAAATAATGAAAGCGAAAGCAGGTTTTTTCATTTAAAAGCCAAAAAAAAAAAAAAGCTATGAAAAAAAGCATGAGTAATATATTCCTATAAAAGCTTTCGATTGTTTGTAATGTGCATTACTTGTAAATAATACTGGCAAAACTTTTATTATATTGAATAAAATAAAATGTTAGTTTATTATTAGTTAAAAAGGAAAGTTTTTATTTGAATGGTTTCAGCAAAAACTCTTTGACTGCATCCGAAACCTCGTAGCATACTAATATCATATTTACATTTATTGTATATTTAGCAATATTGCTAGCTCTATGGAGATCAGTGTGTGGTTTTGGAAATGACCCATGTCTTTTAATTCCGGCAGATTGGTCTTCCTAAAGCTCTATAAATAATTGTATGTGAAGAAAGTTTTATGATAAGGAACTAGCCATGGATATGAAAAGGTGGCTTATTTTCTGTTCCCCACAAATGACAACGTTCACTATACCCAAAGGTTCTTTATTTTTATTTTTCTTTATTTTTATTTTTTTTAACAGAACAAACAACAACAACAACAACAACAAAAAGGATCATCGGAGGGATCACATACAGATATTACGTTCTTCTTATACAGTTGTTTTTATAGTACGAGTTACATTCCCATTAGCGTTACTCCCTTGCCCAAAGGTTCTTAAGTGTTTTACAGTCAGAAGCTGTTAAGTGTAAACAAACAATGATGAATAATAATGAAAGTCACAGAGCCGACATATGATGGGCGTTCAAGGCAAACCGGGACTTTATAGAACAAAGTTATGAGAGTAAAACCTCCCTTTATTTCTCTATATAATCCCCTGCTACACTAACGCACTCATCCCAGCGTATCCCAGCTAGTGCTTGGATATCATCAAGGTAGTAAGTTTTCTGAGAAGTCTGGAGCCATGATCGGACTGCCTGCTTTACATCTGGAATGCTGGCCTCCCAAGAACTCCTTTAATTGCACGTGAAATGAATGTGAACATGTGAAAATGGCTTGCAGAGAGCTCGGGTCTATAAGAGGGATGTGGCAATAACTCCAAGCTGAGATCCTGTAATGTGTAAGTGGTGTTTAGGCATGATTTTGTATACTGTACAGTTCCCACAGACTGCTGTGTCTCTTCAGCACTGTGGTGACAAGCTATCCGGTTATTTTTAAGGATCAGGCGTTCCAACCATTGAATGTCCACAGGAACGACTGCATTGGGCTCTGAGTCATCTTGAGTCATTCATTTACAGAATGCAGCAGCGAGAGTCCTCACTAAAACCAGAAGATACGAGCACATCACCCCTATCTTATCTACACTGCATTGGCTCCCTGTGAAATTTCGCATCGATTTTAAGATACTACTTTTGACATATAAAGCACTAAATGGTCTCGCGCCACAGTATTTGAGTGAACTGCTAGTGTCTTACGATCCGCCACGCCTACTTCGATCAAAGAATGCAGGCTGCCTGTCAGTACCACGTATTATTAAAACTACAGCAGGGGGCAGAGCTTTTTCTTACAAAGCCCCAAAGTTATGGAATAGTCTTCCTATTAATGTTCGGGACTCAGACACAGCCTCAGTGTTTAAGTCTAGGCTAAAAACCTATTTATTTAGCCAAGCATTTTTGTAAATAGATTAACCTTAGGTAAAGGAGCAGATCTGGGGGACTCATGGACGTAGAGTATTCTGGTGAACTGGTATGTTTAGATGCTGTCCTCCCCACTCTCATTGTTCACTCAGGTTTGTTGACGGTGAGGTGATTGGTTGCTTTACATCTCAGGGAGCCCTCATGTCTGTGTTTCCTTCTGGCTCTCCCTTTTAGTTATGCTGTTATAGTTAGTCCTGCCGGAGTCCCTGCTTGCACTTTGCACTAATATACATTCACCTTATACATGTTGACTGTGACCAGACCTAACTGCCATCTCTCCTTATTTTCTGTTCTCTCCTTTTCTGCTCTCTTCTCTCTCTCTCCCTCTCTCCTTTCCCTCTCTCTGTCTCTGTTGAGCTACATGTCACTCCTGAGTTGCCAGTGATCCAGACCCCTCTGCCCTCTGGAGCCGTCTAACCCGTCCTGGAGTCCTGCTTCTGGTTGGAGATCTCGTCGCATGGATGCCCCGTGTGGTCTGCCTGGATTCGTATGGTGGCTGGGGATCGTTTCCATTAAGACTGTCCTATCATCGATTGATGCTCTGGGGACCCGTGACTTCAGTTGTTCGATAGCTCAGGACTGGAATCTCCTACAGTCTACCTGAGCCTCCAGGAACAAACTGGACTCATTTTAATTTTAATTAAAATTTTAACACATCTCCTGTTATACTGAACTTCCAGTACACATTATTATGCTGATCAATCCCTGCTATCCGTTATCACCCAGATGAGGATGGGTTCCCTGTTGAGTCTGGTTCCTCTCAAGGTTTCTTCCTATTACCATCTCAGGGAGTTTTTCCTTGCCACCGTCGCCCTCGGCTTGCTCATCAGGGACAATCTTATCATTTTGATTCATACACATTGCATACAAACTTACTTCTTTTTATTGTGTAAAGCTGCTTTGCGACAATGTCAAATGTTAAAAGCGCTATATAAATAAAATTGACTTGACTTGACTTGACTTGACTTGACTGGGATCATATTCACGGATGTACCTTCTTTAAAATGTTTGCAGTGTTCACGGTTCTCATCACCGTACTGTGCTTGTCTTCTGTAATGTCAATGAGTTTTATGCCTTCATTCACAAGAAATTTCATCACAAGTCCTGGTTTGACTTAAACACCCCTCATATCTTATTATCATGAGCCATGTGTATCATCATATATGGCATCTTTATGAAAACCACACCCATTGCCCACAACATAAGTATTATATAATGTATATAATAATATTATTATATGACACTTGCTTTTGCTTTATGCGCAGACAAGTGGTCACAATGTTATAATAAACAGTACACGCATGGATGGCTGTTGACTATACAAATGATGTGCACTGAGACTGAGCATGGGAGACGATTATCCACAAAACCTTAGCGCGCAAGAGAGAACAATTGGCACAGTTGTGCTGATGTGACACTCGGCAGACAACGCGTACAAGTACTACTCGTATATCAAGACCTCGCTCATTTATTAAGTTCAAATTTATGAAATGTTTTTGCTTGTCTTGCAAAACGCTCCCAGACCAAGTTACTCACAATCCATGGTACATATACACTCTACTTGAAAGAGTTGCAGTCTCTGCTCTAATTCATCCCAAAGGTCTTCTGTCAGGGTCAGATGCAGGCCAGTCAAGTTCTTCCACACCAAACTCGCTCATCTATGTCTTTATGGACCTTGTTTTGTGCACTGGTGCGCAGTCATGTTGGAACAGGAAGGGGCCATCCCCAAAAATTGTCCAAAATATCTTGGTAAGCTGAAGCATTAAGAGATCCTTTCACTGTAACTACGGGGCCAACTCCTGAAACATAATACCCCTTCACCAAACTTTACACTTGGCAGTTTATGCAGTCAGACAATTACCATTCTCCTGGCAACCGCCAAACCCAGACTCGTCCATTGGATTGTCAGACAGAGAAGTGTGTTTCCTCACTCCAGAGAACACATCTCCACTGCTCCAGAGTCCAGTGGCGGTGTGCTTTACACCACTGCATCCGGTGCTTTGCATTGCACTTGTTGATGTGGCTTGGATGAAGGCTTGGATGCAGCTGCCCGGCCATGGAAACCCATTCTCTGAAGGTCTCTACGCACTCTTCTTAAGCTAATATGAAGGCCACTTGAAGTTATGAAGTTTGGAGGTCTGTAGCTATTGACTCTGTAGAAAGTCTGTAGCGACCCATTCTTTCACAAATGCTTGTAGACGCAGTCTGCATGCCTACGTGCTTGAGTTTATACACCTGTAACCATGGAATTGATTGGAACACCTGAATTGAATGATTTGGATGGGTGAGTGAATACGTGGACAAAATTGTTGGTACCCTTCGGTCAATGAAAGAAACACTCATAATGGTCACAGAAATAACTTTAATCTGACAAAAGGCCTGGACAAAAATGATGGTACCCCTAGAAAATACTGAAAATAATGTGACCAAAGGGACATGTTAATTCAAGGTGTGTCCACTAATTAGCATCACAGGTGTCTACAATCTTGTAATCAGTCAGTGGGCCTATATATAGGGCTCCAGGTAGTCACTGTGTTGTTTGGTGACATGGTATGTACCACACTCAACATGGACCAGAGGAAGCGAAGGAAAGAGTTGTCTCATAGACAAGCATGTTAAAGGTAAAGGCTATAAGACCATTTCCAAGGAGCTTGATGTTCCTGTGACTACAGTTGCACATATTATTCAGAAATTTAAGATCCATGGGACTGTAGCCAACCTCCCTGGACGTGGCCGCAGGAGGAAAATTGATGAAAAATCAAAGAGGCGGATAATCCGAATGGTAACAAAAGATCCCAGAAAGACTTCTAAAGAGATCCAAGGTGAACTTCATGCTCAAGGAACATCAGTGTCAGATCGCACTATATGTCGTTGTTTGAGCCAAAGTGGACTACATGGGAGATGACCAAGGAGGACACCATTGTTGAAAACAAATCATAAAAAAGCCAGACTGGAATATGCCAAACTACATGTTGACAAGCCACAAAGCTTCTGGGAGAATGTCCTATGGACAGATGAGACAAAAATGAAACTTTTTGCCAAGGCACATCAGCTCTATGTTCACAGATGGAAAAATCAAGAAAAGAACACTGTCCCTACTGTGAAACATGGAGGAGGCTCTGTTATGTTCTGGGGCTGCTTTGCTGCATCTGGCACATGGTGTCTTGAATCTGTGCAGGGTACAATGAAATCTCAAGACTATCAAGGGATTCTAAAGAGAAATGTGCTGGCCAGTGTCAGAAAGCTGGGTCTCAGTCGCAGGTCATGGGTCTTGCAACAGGACAATGACCCAAAACACACAGCTAAAAACACCCAAGAATGGCTAAGAGGAAAACATTGGACTATTCTAAAGTGGCCTTCTATGAGCCCTGACCTCAATCCTATTGAGCATCTTTGTAAGGAGCTGAAACATGACGCCTGGAAAAGGCACCCTTCAAACTGGAAACAACTGGAGCAGCTTGCTCATGAGGAGTGGGCCAAAATACCTGCAGAGAGGTGCAGAAGTCTCATTGACAGTTACAGGAATCGTTTGATTGCAGCGATTGCCTCAAAAGGCTGTGCAACAAACTATTTACAGTAGTTAGGGGTACCATCATTTTTGTCCAGGCCTGTTCCATGAGTTTATTTTTTTAAATAATTCTGTTGAAGCATGGTTGAAAAGCAATGTCTGACTTTCATTGGTTAACATTCATAGAATTCTTATTTATTATTACTTTTGTCAGATTAAAGTTATTTCTGTGACCATTGTGAGGTTTTCTTTCATTGACCGAAGGGTACCAACAATTTTGTCCACGTGTGTGTGTGTGTGTGTGTGTGTGTGTATATATATGTGTATATATGTATGTATATATATGTATATACATACACAGTGTCTTACAAAAGTATTCACATCCCTTGCTTATGTTACAACCACTAACACAAGTTTATTTTATTGGGATTTTGATATGCCATCACAAAGTGGCACATAACTGTGGAAGTGCACTGAAGACGGTAAATGGTTTTTAAAATTGTTCAAAAATAAAAATCTGAAAAGAGTGCTGTGCATTTGTGTTTAGCCCCCTTTAGTCTGATACCCCAAACTCCAGGGAAACCAATTGCCTTCAGTAGTCCTTTATGTGTGTTTGTTTGCAATAAAATGGTTTAGTTTCTGACATTTACAAGAGAATAAGCCTGGTGGCCATGTATTTATCTCACAATTAGGAAAATGGCTAAATTGGATTTAAAAGAGATACAGCAGATGAGAACAGATAAAGTAAGTTTGTTTAAATACAGAGCCGGATGATTGCCGGCAGTGTTGCTGTGAGCGTGTTCTGGCGTGTAGGATCTGCGTGCGCGCTCCCGACTGCGCGCGCACGCGTGTGTGTGTGTGTCAGTGCTGAGGGCTTGGATTTCTCCGCGCTCGCGCTCCCGACTGCGCGCGCGTGTGTCAGTGCTGAGGGCTTGGATTTCTCCGCGCTCGCGCTCGGTGGCTCTCTGGAAACGGCGATCCGGCGCTGCGTATCCCCCCCCCCGGCAAACATGTCCAAGCTGGAGCAGATCCTCATCCTCGATCCTTCGACTGATCTCAAATTCAAAGGTAAGATAAGTGCGCTTACGACCCGTAACTGACATCCGATCGGGGGGGACGTTTTAAAAAATAGTAAAACCACGGATTTCACACTCCCACCCGCCGCCATGTTTGAGGCAGGGGAACTCGGGCAACTGCGGATCCCCGGGCTCGAGTGACGTCGCTATGCGGCCCAGCACTCACCTTACTCCGGCTAGCTTCACTGGATAACTCGCCTTATACATTACATACACACCGTGCAGCAACCAATATAGACGTGCTTTGCTTTGGTTCTCGACTGACCTGGACTTGAATTCATTTGTCATTTAACGTTCTTTTCTAAACACACACTGGTCGTTTCAGTGGCCGGCTTCTTTTTTGGCACCGAGTTGATTTAGCTAGCGTTAGCATGAGCTAGCCAGTGTGGATAGGGTTACAGCGAAGGGACGACGTGGATGTTGCTAGCTAACTAGCAGGTGCTGATGTAGGCTAATTCGCTAGCGTAACTTGGTCAAGTTAAATTACAAACAGTTATACACGTCCCAAACACACACGAAATCCTTAACTAAGTTTTTAAACTATGAAACTCGCGTTTTTGGCTGTGTGTTTAATTCATTAGTTTTGCTTTTTCGGGTTTGAATTGATGCTTGTCAGACAGCGAGGAAGCTCAATAAATATTTGATGCTCTGCCAGACAAGGTGCATTTTATGACGACAATGTTCCGGTTCAACTTTTCATTTTTTTTTATTTAGTTTTAGTAAGCCATCTAACAACCCTGTTGTTGTTGGTCATTACAGTTGAACAGTGATTAATTTAATTAAATATAGCTGGAGTCTCGCCCCAATAAAGTATCTGAAGAGGGCGGGGTGCTTTAGCCAAATGGGACTTGGGCTTGATCGGAGCAGGGTGTGTGTGCACAGATGAATACTGCATCATCATCATCATCATCATCATCATTTACGACTTCTAATTTATACTACATTCAGCAGCATGGAAAGTGGCTTTAAATTATGCAGGATCTGCAGTCTGGGGAAAACACACACATGCACAGGCTCCATAAATCTGTAATTTAAGATTTCGCAGAAATTTTCGAGCTCAAAAGTGATCCAGTATCATCAGTGTGCGTTGTTAACTGCGACTATGACGCAGACTCAGACAGACACACACACACACACATCTGGTAAGGTTAATATGTCAAATTAAATGCTTAAACGAGACAGAAAAGGGCAAGGTAAACATCCAGCCAGTGGAATATCATTATTATAATAATCTTGTCACGTGACATTCTCTTCAACCAATCACAATACGGGATGTCTCGTGATCAACGCAACACTTAGGAAATATTATTGGAAATTCCAATACAGTGAGACGTTTCTAAAGCTAAACCAGATTTTCCCAATTTGTGTTTTAATAGATTTTGATTTATGGGTTAGATCAGGCATCAATGAAATCGTTGAAATCATGACTTATTTTTACAAGAGGAAAGTAGTCTATGAAAACAAACTTTTGAAAATCTGGAAGATTAATGGATAGATTAATATATGTTTATTTATCCTGCTGGAAGTTTAAACCAGTTTAAACCAGTTAGGGCAAACAGCAGTCCGAGGTGAAGGCGCGTAAAATGCCCGAACCGAGTGCAGTGTATGGCTGAGCAACTGGAGTCCTGTCACATTCACTTGCAGCCCAGCAGTGTACAAATGAAGATTCGTTAATGATTGTTTGTATTCCATACAAATACGGGGAAATATACAAGGCAGTCAAAGTTCAGACTGTCCACGTTTTATGCATTTACTAATAATTGACAAATATTGTTTAAATGCTACGGAAATTTTTAATTTATTATTTTTTTATACACTTACAATGACTGCTCTTATAGAGATCCGAGTCATAACAAAAACAAGATATTCAGAGCTCGGCTGGAAGAAAATTTTATTGACTACACTTTCTTAAATTTGAGTGAATTACCCCTGGCTTAGATCATGTGAATGATCAGAGCATGCTTTAATGCTTCACATTGATATCTGTGCTTATACTCTACCTGGAGTATGTCAGATAGCTGAAATCCAGTATTTAGGTGCATCTGATTTGAGCATCAACCATTTGCATGTGATCTCAATTCCAGGTTTAAAAAAAAAAAAAAAAAAAGAAGACTTTTGTCTTGAACTGTGGTTCGAGCAGCAGCAAACCTGGTGTACACCTGTACTATCTGGGACAAAGGTTTTAGAACCGTGATTGGACTTTGAGGCTTATGTAATGCATTATCCACGATGAGATTTCCATGCTGTTGGATGGCTGACTAAGAAACTTTAGTGTACACCAGCTTGCATTGTTTATAATAACAACCACAGTGGATACTTATTCGAATATTTAGAATTCCAGCCTGAAGTTTATTGCCAGTGTGATAATTTGATATAAAAACCTGAGCTAAAAGACAACCTGGAATTGTCCTGTTGTAATTATTAAGACTCTGGCTTACTGATCGGAAGGTTGGGGGTTTAATCCCCAGCACCGCAAAGTTGTCATTGTTGAATCCTTGAGCAAGGCTCCCGGCTGACCCTGCGTTCAGCTTCTTAACGTGAAGATAATTTCACTGTGCTGTAAAGTACATGTGACAAAATTTAATTTTAATTCTTCACCACACAGATATAATAGAGTATATAGTGCATGTTTATAATGCTTAAGTACTTAGACCAGAAATTCAGACATCCATGGCATTCTTTCTCTCTGTCCTCTTCTCTAACCAGCATCATGCGGCAATTAGGAATTTAATGATGCTCAACAGGATGCTTCCCATCCCTGCTCACTTGTATGCTTTGGAGACTAATCTAACTCTGTAGAGAGGGCCGTTTCCTGTGAATTAGCGTAGGATGCTTTTGTGGATGTCTGGCCCTTGTGTCCATGGTGTAGAATCTTACAAATTGTAAGTTCTCCCAAAAATTGCTTTGACTTTCTGATGGAAAAGAAAAAATGAATCACTTGAATGGCCGTCACCTCCCCATGACATCGGAACAGCACCACAACAATATTTAAACATTTTTAATCTCTCTGGTCATACATTAACTAATCCTACCTGGCCTGAACTGCAGAAGCAGCCCCCCCCCCTCCCCCCCACTACTAGTCACATGATCTGGCAGTGAACCTTCCCTGCAGGTGCCGGTCGACTCGAGTGTTCCCTGTATGACCCAGCACGGAGATCTCCCTCAGTCTGTCGGTCCAGGAGGAATGTCTCCATTTAGCTCCTGTTTACATGATTCTCTCAGCACCGAACTGCTGCTCGTCTCTTGGAAAGGCCCAAGCGGCTGTATCTTCTGAGCTAAAAACGGCAGCACAGAGGCAGGACTGCTCCAGTTGACCGAGATATCTTTTTCTCCGTTTCTCTCTCAGCTTGTCTCATCTTTCTCTTTTTTTTCAGTTTCCATATTTATCTGCTTCTCCATCTCAGCTCTTCCTTGTGTGTGACTAATTTTTGTCTATTTTGTCTCTTGTTCTTTCTCATTTCTTGTATTTTACATCATATAGTACTCTGTATACCCGCTCATCCTATATAAGCATTCTCTATCTGACTTTTTCTCTCTTTCTGTTCTTTTTCTGTCCATTGTTCCTTCTAGTCTTTTCTTTCTCCGTCTTTCTCCACCTCTTTTCTTATCAGTCCCCGTCGCACTCTTACGTCCAGCTCTATCTCTTTGTGTCTGTTTTTTCTCTCTCTCTTTCTCTTGTGCTGTCTGCCTGTCAGTCTGTCTCACTCACTCTCTCTCTCTCTCTCTCTCTCTCTCTTTCTCTCACTCCCCCTCAGTATCCCTCTCCCCCTCGGTGTTATTTATAGAGACAGGGAGGCCTGGGAGACTGGTACAGAGTGAAAGTGGAGGAGATGGCGATGCGACTATAGAGAAAGAGGACACAGGCTTCATAGTACCGAGAAGCATAATGACCAGATTAGCATATTAACATGTAATAAACCAATCAGATATCAAAATTGGGACGTGCAAGTGGTTCCAGATCCAAGATCGGATGTAAAAGGGTGTCTTATTTCCTCATGACGAGTGCAACATGAGTAACACGCATGTATCTTGGCGGCCTCGGTCACTGAGTAGCACTGAGCATGGACGTTTCTCAAGGATTACATTTACTAATGGAAGCCGAATTCAATCATGAACCCATTTAGCAAACAGACAGGTTTCAAACCCCTGTTTTTCTTCAGCTCCTGATTCGAAACTGGAAAGGAAATGCGAGTCTCATAATCGAGGAGTAGTTTAACAGGCCAGAATAGTGAGCGCTACTATAATATAGTATATTTTATAATAATACATTCATAAGTGACCCCTTGTGGAAAGAGTGGCGGTGTGTTGAAGTGCCGTTACAGCCGCCGTCAATTTATCCCAGATAACCTTTATCAAGAAACGTAGCTGTAATCTACAGCAATGTCGGAGTGAAGTGTTTCCTGTAGTGTGTCTATGAACAGGCTTTGTTTTTCCCCCCCCAGTACGTGGATAAAGATGGATAATGGAGAACTTTCTGGATGGCATATTTTGGAGGAAATTGTGCAATTCTGTTTGCAGTAGAGCTATAAAGAGTAAGATACTATGGAGATGGTCAAATCTTTGAGATCAGTCGTTCGTCCTAAAGTAGTACAGCACTTTACTGAATCATCTGCTTTATCTGTTATGTGCATATTATTATCTGCTACAAATCCAGCCATTAGAAAAACCATTGTAAATGTAGTAGGCGATGGTCTGCGTCACAGATTTGGCAGTTTCTCTTTTTCTGATATTAATGTGTAAAACAAACGTCCTCATTCTTGTTTGTTTATTTTTTTTATTTTTATTTTTTTAACAAAGGTAAAGTGTAAAGAGACTTATAATGACAAAAATAACTTTCTGTGATAATGTGTAAGGCTGAGAGTTATGGGGTTTTTAGTCCTTCATAATAAAAAAAGAAATTAGACAGCTTCATAAGCTCGAGACACTTTAGAGGAATGCATTTCATTAAGCAAATACCTAAGAACATTTGATCGGGTAATTAACTCAATGATTAAAGTGTTTTAGCTTGCAAGAATTCTTTTGATCCACACAAATTTCTTAAACAACTTTTAGAAAATATATTCTGTATTCGTGGGGGGAAAAAAAACGTTACCGTGTTTCAGAATGGTCAAATTATTGGCTTGCACTAAGCAAAGAAAACAACAAGAGTGAGCTGAAATTAGGTTAAGAACTAATTTCAAGTTAAGAACCCGGTTATTAAACCCTGGATGGATAGCGCAGAACGCACTTTCTGGTCACGAATAAAAAAACACAAGAGACCGTGATCGGAGATCACTTAAACTAGCAAAGAAGTAGTAAAAAAAAAAGTGGAATGTGATGAGAACTCCTCAGGATTGGGACTTAAGAGCAGCGCGGCCATAAGACAACTAGATTTAGTTTGCTAGGGAGCTAAAAGATTGGATTTTGTAGCAATGGAGAAAAAAAAGTGTGGTCTGCTGAGTCCAGATTGACCTAATCCAGAGTGATGAGTGCAACAGGGTAAATGAAGTGCATGCATCATGCATCTGGGGTTGCTTCAGTTGGTCAGTTCTAGTCGCAGCAACTCGGCTTACGACCTGAACATACTGAATGACCAGGTTATCACATCTATGGCGTCTTTCTTCCCTGATGGAACAGGTTTATTCCAGGAATCAAATTATGAATGGTTCTGAGAGCATGAGGAATCATTTTTACACCATTAAAAGTCTTTGGAACGTGCTGGAGAACGTGCTTTTCCTTCATCAGTGTCAGATCTCTGCCAAAAAATAACACAGCTCTGGACGGAAATAAATGTTATGAGGTTGCATGAGGCAGATGAAACAATGCCTTGGTGAATGCACTCTCCATAATAGAAAATAAGGGCAGTCCAACAATTTTTTTCCCTCCTTCCTCAGGCGTTGTAGTTTAGTATAGAAATGTGACATGGTTTTGTTTGTGCTGGTCCTCAGGTGTGGCCTTTAATACATGTTGGTCTCTTCTAATTAAGGGGCAGTTTTATGTCTAGACAGTTGATTTAATACTTTTTTGTATTTTTTTGACTCTTATTGCTGTTATTACTCAGTTCCAACACACTGGGTCCAATTTGAGCTTCAGTAACAAACATTAACTGCTAATGTTTAGGTGAATAATATGGAGTAGATGTTGGGGATGAATGTTATGTTCATCGAACAAATGTGCTACATCAATTTTCTGTATCATTATTGTACAATACGCTATGCAAGTCACAATATTTAGGTTTGTTCACAAATCGGAAGGCAATAAAATGTAGACAATTACATATTTGCTTATTATTATTAATGAAAAACGTTTTGATAAAAAAAAATAATTAAATTTTTATTTGAATCTATTATTATGTTAATGTCTATTATTTTATTTATTTTAATAGGTCATGCACTTCAAACTACTCTTACCTTTCACTCTCACTAGAACTTTCACTGGTCGTGTTACATAATAGGAAGCGGACATGCACACACTTGACAAGGATACAAGACTAGTCTGGATTTATTACCAAGCTGTTTTTTTTGCCACAAATTTATATCTTCTTTAAAAAACTGCATAAAAGTCTCCAATCCAGAGTTTCTTCACACTTTGGAAGATAATACAAATACAAATACAAATGTGCTTCTCCTTTTTTTTTTTTCAACTATGTTGATTGTAATCCATCAAACGACCACACATTGCCATCCTAATTAATTTAATCATGTTAGTGAACACATTGCTGCAGTTCTTTGTTACCCAGTTATTTTTGTAGTGTAGGAGGAGATCTTTCACCCTTCGCTGGGTTCGATGGAATGCTTTTAATCACTGTGCCATGACACGAGAGAGTACGAGCTGGTCAGCGCTGTACTTAGTTGAAGAATTCTCCCGTAGTGATGCTTGGTGTTTGCATGAGTATCTAAAAAGCCAGTGGCTTGTCATCGTTCAGTTTTTCCAGCTCATGTGCTTGTTAACGTCTGGGTAGTGCAGGATGTCTTCGGGGCAGAGTGATAAAAACATAGCAGTTACCTTCACCTTTAGTAAACGTATCGGCCCAGTTGTGTCTTGCAGCGCGATTAGACTGTTTTTTTTTAAAAAAACAGTCAGTCTAATTGCTTGATTGTTAATCTGTTTTTTACCTGTGGGAGGAGTTTAGCTTCAACATCAGCCCTTTAGCTGTTACAGATGTTCGTGGTGAGTGATGAGTCCATAATGGGTGGGCTTGCGGTTTCTCCTTGGGTGGGATTGCCAGACCAAGACCTGGCACTAATATAATTTCAACTGTTCTTTCTCTCTCCTTGTTTTTTTTTTTTTTTCCTTCGCTTGGACAGGGTATCAGCTTTCAGGGTGCGGGAATTGTCCACAGTATTTAGCTTTCGGCGTGATCTGTTTGGGCAGGTGAGAACTCGACCACAATTAGGTGTGATCCAAAGCAAGTTGAGCAGACGCGCCAGAGTGAGTTTGTCTCAGGCCATATCCAAGGGAACTTCGGCTCGTTTTAACAGCAGCAACGGAGCAAGTCGACCGCGAATCGAGCCAAGTGCACCAAACATGAATCGTATTTTGGAACAAGGCACAGACTAGGCCGATGGAGAGAACTGTATGGTTGTTTTATTTTATTTCTTAGATTAAAGAAGCTTAATGATGTATTTATGACAAGTGCGTGTCATTGGTATGAGAGCAGAGCCATAGAGCTAAGTACATGAACCGCGGTCTGTATGTATACGAGTTAAAGCCAAATCAAGTTGAACTGTTTGTGTATACACAGAAAAAAAAATCTTAAAATATTTTATTACAGTTTTTTTTGTTACGATATACAAGGGTTGGACAATGAAACTGAAACACTGGCCAATTTAGTGTTGGAGGTTTCATGGCTAAATTCGATCAGCCTGGTGGCCAATCTTCATTGACTGCACATTCCACCAGTAAGCGCAGAGTGTGAAGGTTTAAATTGTCCAATGCACACAACATTATGGGTGACATATCAGAGTTCAAAAGAGGACAAATTGCTGGTGCGTGTCTTGCCGGCGCATCTGTAACCAAGACAGCAAGTCTTTGTGATTTATCAAGAGCCACGATATACAGGGTAATGTCAGCATACCACCAAGAAGGACGAACCGCATCCAACAGGAGTAACTGTGGACACAAGAAGAAGCTGTCTGAAAGGGATGTCCGGGTGCTAACCCAGATTGTATCCAAAAAAACATAAAACCACAGCTGCCCAACTCACTGTAGAATTAAATGTGCACCTCAACTCTTTTTTTTCCACCAAAAAAAAAAATCCACATGTACATTGACCCTGAGCTCCACAGGGTCAATGTACATGTCCGGGCTGCTATAGCCAAACCTTTGGTCACATCGCTGGTTTCAATGGTGCCAGCAGCGAAAATCTTGGACTGTGGACAATGTGAAACATTTTTTTTTATTGTTCTCTGATGAGTCCACCTTCACTGTCTTTCCCACATCCACATGCCCAATACTTGTGCTAGATGGGTGCGTTACTGCCAAGGACGACCGAACCATTCTTGAGGACCATGTGCACCCAATGGTTCAAACATTGTATCCTGAAGGCGGTGCCATGTATCAGGATGATAATGCACCAATACACACAGCAAGACTGGTGACAGAGTGGTTTGATGAACATAAAAATAAAGTTGAACATCTCCCATGGCCTGCACAGTCACCAGATCTATTCTGCTAGAAAAATGGCTCAAAATCCCTCTGGCCACTGTGCAGGACTTGTATCTGGCATTCCCAAGACGACTTGATGCTGTATTGGCCGCAAAAGGAGGCCCTACACCATACTAAAGAATTATTGTGTTCTCAAACCAGGTGTTTTAGTTTCATTGTCCAACCCCTGTATGTGTATATATATATATATATATATATATATATATATATATATATATATATATATGGTTGGTTGGTTTTGAAGAAACAATCTTACTTCACATAGAAACCTCAGAAGCGTCACACATATGAATGAAATGGGAATTGTGGGTCAATCTACTACCACAAAGGGTCTGAACAATATGCTGAATGAATCTCATGTGATCAACCTTTTTTAAAGCAGTTCCTGGCAGGGAATTCTGTAAGTAATAGTATACTACTAAACGAGAAGAGATTAACGTACTATCAGATTACTGACACTGATACTAATATGGTCACATTGCAGGTTCATAGATCTAAATGGATGGACATTTACACTCGTGAACAGCACTATGTGATATGTCTGTCATATGACTGGGCAGTGTTGGTGATGGCTGGTAGAAAAAAGAGAGAGCAAGAATGTTTAGTGTTCGACAGGAATAGTATAATCATTTAAGAGTATGTAAGTATATGTAAGATTTTAACTTTTATAAATGGTCTTTTTCTATAATATTTCTAATAACTTGTACACCACAAGAGGGCGCACCTGCAGATCAGCCTTGACTCAAAAGTCACGGTTCAGTATGTACCTTAGTTTTCAACTTGCATTGAGTATTTTCAGTACAATAAATATTTAATAATATTAATAATAGAGATTTAGAATTTTTAAAGATTTAAGCTTGTGAAACTTGTACTGGTCATAATTTCCTGAGCACATTAGGAATCCACACGAAACCATGTGCGATTAATTTGATTGTGCAATTTAATCAGTCGTTTGTTGGTCAGTTCAGTAAGTGAAGATGCCTCTGTATCCGATTAAAATTAATTCACACTTTTAATTTATTCATACTTGGGTTAAATTGGTGCAATCACGCCACCTACTGGACTGGAGACCGGAGTGCGGCGCAGGAGTTTCGCAGAGAAAATTAGCACTTTAAGTTAAACAGGATTTCAGTGCATATTAGATACTTTTACTAGTTTTATAAACTTCATTTAAAGAGAATGAGATGTCTATATACCTGCCTGAGACAAATCGGACAATAAACTTTTGTATTATTGAACTGAATTAATTTAAAATCACAATACCCAAACATTAACAGTCTAACATCTCTAGAGTTTATTACATTAAGAAGCCTGTATTTCATTCATATTGAGGTAAACATTTACTTTCTTCATGCATGTTTTTAACTCTCTTCTTAAAAAATGTGTTTAAATTAATTTGCATTAACTGAGTAAATTAGGCAGCTGTATTCACTAGACTGCATTCACTCAGATCGCAACGCACACCGAACTGAATGTAGCTGTAAGAAAATGTGATGTCATCGGATGAGAGCAGATGGGTCTCAGGAATGGGAAGGAATGTTGACGAGACAAGTTGGTTACTTTTTTATCGCTGATGGTACACCAGAGAAAAATGCTTCCTTCATCAGACTGTGTTTTATTCTTTGACTTTCAGGTAATAAGACGCAAACGCAGCTTCTCGTTTTACAAAGCGCAAAGCCTTCCATTTGAAAGTGAATAAGCCTCATCGTATCAAACACACACCATACAAGGCGTTACTTTAGAAAAGCAATTGTATAAGAATTCGTGTAGATCTGTCAATGTAGGTAGTTACATAGCTGGTATAATTTTAAATACTCCATAGAATCCATACAAATATTGAGTGAGATCAATTTGCCTGTTTGATCAGTAGTAACACAGAATTCAGCTTGGAGGCAGGGTTAAACATCTTATCCTTAAAGCATGCAAATTGGTACGCATCTGTCTTCTGTAGAGAAAGTTTGTCGATGTTTTTTATTACTTCCACTTTCAATTGTATTGTTTATGCCACAGTTGGATGTCGTCTAGATGCCGTCTAGAGCAAAAAACCAAAGCACATTCTGGACTCACTCTCATTGCTCCACTTTTGGAATGTCAACAGTGAAACACCCTCTCCTTCACCACGCCCAGCTGTAAAGCAAACACTCGCGGGAAAACAATGGGACTGGTTTAGCAGTAACTAAACAGCAGATAAGTGACTCATGTTTGGTCCAAAAGTCTGACTATCATTAACTATTTTTATCAGTTACTACATGCAGGTGGCGAATAAAATGAAAAGGCACCCTATTATACAGTCACCCTATTATACTTATATGAGTTCATTCTGCCCGCACAGACAAGTGTACTTTATTTTTTTATTTTTTGGACTGATCACCTTTTGTTCTATCATAAAGCATTTCTATCCTGATCTGCATTCTAAGCCTTGCCCACTCAAAGGGCTATGACGATGACGATGATGATAAATCACATGATGTGACCTTCACAGTCAACCCAGTTGAAAACTTATGGGAGATTTTGCAACATAGTAGACTGCTCCACCCACCACCGTCAAAACATAGTCACACCATATGACCAAAGGTTTGTGGACACAGGACATTCATACCCATATATGGATCGTGCCTCCAAGCCTGTTGCCACTGTTCTATATGATAAGTTTTTGTATGCTGGAAAGTTACAGTTTACCTTTATAGGAGGGAACCTGAACCTGTTGAAGCATCACAATGCCCCAGTTTACAAACACAATTGGGATGAATTGGAGCACCGGATGTGCTTACTTGCTTGGCCATTAGTGCCTAGCTTCACTAATGCTGTTTTCTCTGAATGAGTAAATCCTAACAGCCAAAGCATACACCCTAGTGGAACACCTTCAGGTTAGTACTGTAGAAGAGCAAAGGGGGGATTGAATCTGGAAAAGTTAGTTCTAAGAGCATGGATGCGAGTATTGTTGCATTGTTGGGTGTCCACAAACCTTTGGGTAAATGTATGAGATATTTTTAGTAACGGTATTCTATAATGAAATTGGATTATTACCACATGAAAGAACCCTGTCTTCAAAAGGGGAATAATGACTCAACCTGGCATGCTGACTCATTTACTACAGTCCATTATGAGTCGTCTTCTCCGGTTCTTATTTACTCTTTTCGACTTGAGGATTTGAAGAAAACCTTGATTCATGATGAAATGTAATCAGGTTTTGGTAGTAAATTGATCTGCCCTATTCTACATACACACATGGACAAAATTGTTGGTACCCTTCGGTCAATGAATGAAAAACTGACAATGGTCACAGAAATAACTTTAATCTGACAAAAGTAATAATAAATAAGAATTCTATGAATGTTAACCAATGAAAGTCAGACATTGCTTTTCAACCATGCTTCAACGGAATTATAAAAAAAGAACTCATGGAACAGGCCTGGACAAAAATGATGGTACCCCTAACTTAATAGTTTGTTGCACAACCTTTTGAGGCAATCACTGCAATCAAACGATTCCTGTAACTATCAATGAGACTTCTGCACCTCTCTGCAGGTATTTTGGCCCACTCCTCATGAGCAAGCTGCTCCAGTTGTTTCTGGGTTGAAGGGTGCCTTTTCCACACAGCATGTTTCAGCTCCTTCCAAAGATGCTCAATAGGATTGAGGTCAGGGCTCATAGAAGGCCACTTTAGAATAGTCCAATGTTTTCCTCTTAGCCATTCTTGGGTGTTTTTAGCTGTGTTTTGGGTCATTGTCCTGTTGCAAGACCCATGACCTGCGACTGAGACCCAGCTTTCTGACACTGGCCAGCACATTTCTCTCTAGAATCCCTTGATAGTCTTGAGATTTCATTGTACCCTGCACAGATTCAAGACACCCTGTGCCAGATGCAGCAAAGCAGCCCCAGAACATAACAGAGCCTCCTCCATGTTTCACAGTAGGGACAGTGTTCTTTTCTTCATATGCTTCATTTTTCCGTCTGTGAACATAGAGCTGATGTGCCTTGGCAAAAAGTTCCATTTTTGTCTCATCTGTCCATAGGACATTCTCCCAGAAGCTTTGTGGCTTGTCAACATGTAGTTTGGCATATTCCAGTCTGGCTTTTTTATGATTTGTTTTCAACAATGGTGTCCTCCTTGGTCATCTCCCATGTAGTCCACTTTGGCTCAAACAACGACGGATGGTGCGATCTGACACTGATGTTCCTTGAGCATGAAGTTCACCTTGGATCTCTTTAGAAGTCTTTCTGGGCTCTTTTGTTACCATTCGGATTATCCGTCTCTTTGATTTGTCATTATTTTTCCCCCTGCGGCCACGTCCAGGGAGGTTGGCTACTGTCCCATGGATCTTAAATTTCTGAATAATATGTGCAACTGTAGTCACAGGAACATCTAGCTGCTTGGAAATGGTCTTATAGCCTTTACCTTTAACATGCTTGTCTATAATTTTCTTTTGAATCTCCTGAGACAACTCTTTCCTTCGCTTGTTGAGTGTGGTACATACCATGTCACGAAACAACACAGTGACTACCTGGAGCCCTATATATAGGCCCACTGACTGATTACAAGATTGTAGACACCTGTGATGCTAATTAGTGGACACACCTTGAGTTAACATGTCCCTTTGGTCACATTACTTTCAGTATTTTCTAGGGGTACCATCATTTTTGTCCAGGCCTGTTCCATGAGTTTATTTGTTTAAATAATTCTGTTGAAGTATGGTTGAAAAGCAATGTCTGACTTTCATTGGTTAACATTCTTAGAATTTTTATTTATTATTACTTTTGTCAGATTAAAGTTATTTATGTGACCATTGTGAGTTTTTCTTTCATTGACCGAAGGGTACCAACAATTTTGTCCATGTGTGTAAATCGATGATTTCAACACCCTTGTGTATGTTATCATATCCTTATATAACTTCATAGGCTCACACTTGATCAGTTGATTGATCAGTAACAGAATATTGCTTGATTTTAGGGTTGGGCTGGTTCTCTCTGAAATCTCCCGCTCTTCCATACGATCTTTGATCACCAAACCACCATGGCAGACAATTAATTGGGGTATAAAATGATTTCTTCTGTTATGTAATATACTTTAGTACCATGTTATATATCTATATAATCTAGCTGTGAACAAATGAACAAATCTTTTCAACAAGTCATTTCATTCTTTTGATCAGAAATAAAATAAAATGTTACATTTTCAATAAACAGACCCACAACATGTCTACATACATTTTGGCTACAGATCCAGGAATGAAAGTATGACAATGCAGCTGAGGACATAATATGATGAGCAGCTCACCTCTCATATCTTCTGGTCCGAATCGTTCTTTGTCACTCGACTCCCATAGACACTATGAGAGTCATGCGACAAAAGATCGAACGATTCGGACCAGAAGACTCATGAGATGAACCGCTCAATTCTCTTACCTGTGTAATACACTGCATAGCGTCCATGGGAATCACTTGACAAAAGAACGAACGACTCGAACCAGAGAACTCGAGAGGTAACTTTTCATTTCCATTTCCTGTACGTAACCTACAGAGGTTTTGCAATGCTTTGCGCATGCACACCCAGTACGGTGTCTCTCTGAGACTACTCGTACATCTGAGTCACGTTCAAAAAGAATGAATCATTCATGAACGACCCGTCACTAGTTAACATGTAGGCTAATCAAAGTCATTACTAATGTAGTGCTTGTTTTGATTGCCATGATGCTGAAACTCCCAAATTTCCCCCTTCAAGCCACAGCATCAACTTGGGGAAATTGGGTTTTCCCAGTATTTAAATTGAGAAGTCTGCTGTAAGAGATGAGATGGAACTTTTCAACTGATGATTTGTCTATCCATCATACATCTTCCAGATTACGTTTAACCACACGCCAAACAGCTAACAAAAAGGTACAACAGCAACTGTATTTTCTGGAAAAGTGTCCCCTGTGCTCAAGGATACTGCAGAACCTTTACTGCTGTAGCACTGAGAACATCCTCACAAACTGCATCTCAGTGTGGTTGGGCAACTGCACAGCTTCGGACCGCAAAGCCCTTCAGACCGTGGGGAAAACCATCCAAAGAATCCTTGGTACTTAGCTACCTACCATGAAGGACGTTTATAAGAAACATGGTCTGCAAAGGGCAAGAGGCATTATTAAAGATGCCTCGCGCCACAGTCATGGACTATTCACCCTTCTTCCATTGGGAGGGCGCTACAGGTGCACTACTGTACACTCCAACCGTCTTTATTTTATATATACTGCATCATACATACTACTGCAACTTCTGGACATAAACACTCTCACTCCTGTACATATGGACTCGTATCCTCATTTACAAGAACGTTGTTATTTATTTTAAGAAGCCCATTAGTCTTCTGGTTCCTTGGTTACTGCACTTGATTAGCTTTGTACATGTACTTTACACAAGGACAATAAAGTTTAATCTAATCTTATCTAAAAAGGGAAAGGAGTAAGAGAACATGCTAGGAATAGGCTGGCAATGAGGTTCCTCAGGTGGTGTGAGTAGCACCAGCTTGAGCCTGGGAAAGACATTCAGATCCGAGTAGGCATGAAATGAAGATTTCACACTTGTGAAGTAATTACGCGAGTAACGCTCAGTCACAAGCTGATGTAGCACAGGGGACTCAAGCAGAAAGTGCAGCATTTTTCCCAGAAAGACTCGCCCGTGTTTACACGAGCGTCCCGCATAAAGGCAAGCCTTTTAAGGACATGTTAAAACAGGCTGGATTTTGTGAACTGTTCTTCTCTTAGTGATGATTTTTGCTGGTGCAGTCAGTTGCAGAATGTGTAATTATGTATTTAGTCGAAATCAACATAGCCGGTATGATCGCTGTTACATGGCTGTTCATTTAGACAGTACGAAATGTATCTTTAGTCTGCTCGGATTCTCTGAAAACGCACAGGGGTTTCGATTGTACAGTCTCGGAAAGCATACATGAGGTGAACGGAAACTTTCATAAATAATTAGTTACTTATAGGAACGGGTATACGAGTGTGGACGCAGCTGATTGGACAGACGATGTAAAAAAAATAGAGGTAAAGAAATAGAGGAACCTGCCTGTATTTTTCGACGACTGTAGTTTTTAAACATGAACCAGATCCTCTTTATTTTCCCCTTGAAGAAGGGAAAGAGTTTAGACAGGTTTTTTCCTTCTCTCGGTTATGAAAAAGTGGATAATGAGAAAACTTTGTGTTTTATTAATGAAGTATGTGTTTGTTCTCAGTTCAAACACAATGTGTATCTCATTTCTTCATAGTGCATGAATGGCTTTAGACAAAAGTGGTAATGTGAAGCGTAAAACAAAACCACGAACATAAATCACTGTCACGACTGTATGGCGACAACCCAACCTTTTTGTAACTGAGGAATTTTATCTTGCCTGACCCTGCCAAATGTTCTCCTATCTCCTCAGGTCCGTTCACAGATGTCGTCACGGCTAACCTGAAACTAACGAACCCGTCAGACAAGAGAGTATGTTTCAAGGTGAAGACCACAGCGCCCCGCCGGTACTGCGTACGGCCCAACAGCGGCGCCATCGACCCCGGCGCCTCGATCAACATCTCAGGTCAGCTTCACCTGCAGCCCAGGCACTTCTGTCTGTCCTGTCACTCTTAAACGAATTCTACAAGAGTGTAGATGTGATGTTTTTTTGTTTTTTTCAAATGTTTCAGATGCCTGAGGATTTACGTAAAAAGGAAATGTGAATTATTAATATTTTAACAGCTGTTATGTGAATATTTAAAAGGCTGATGCAGTCCAGTAACAGGGAGTCTAAAAATAATCACAACAACAAAGTTTTGTCCATCAATTATAACATATATAACACATGAATTTTTCATAAACCATGAGGTCTTCAGTTGTCGAGTGTGTAACTTTAATTTTTCTTTTAGTCTAATTGTGTTTTGTGTAACATTTATGACTGAAGTATTATCACACATCGGTCATCGGAAATGCGATGTTCATGCGAATCCAATTAATACATGTTTTAATGTTTTAAAGGTATTTACATGCATGTATTTATAAATAAAGAACCATGAATTTGAACCTTAATTCCTCTGCTTTAAATCTTATGATTAGTATGAGGTACTGCAGTTTTCTTGTATTTTTTGTATTTTATAAATTACGCTGTTAAGTTCAGAACGCTTTCGTCGAGGGGTCGTCACAGCGGACCATCTGATCGTCACAAAAACTCCGGATCCCGTTCCTGATGCAACCCTCTCATTTTATCCAGGCTTCGGACCGGCACTGCATCCATTGGCTGGGGTTTGGGCATTTGGTGGTATTTGTATCTAGGCCTTCCACATGGCAGGCGAGAGACCGACCACTGAGCCACCAATGCCGCTCGCCCTATCATCCGGAGATCGCTAGTTCGATTCCCGGGTGATGCTGTAGCCTCCTGCAGCCGGGAACCTAAAGAGAGATCTGATTGGCCAAGCTCTCTCAGAGGGGAGGGATGCGAGGTACTTGGTGCGCTCACATCAATCACGGCTTTACAGCCAATCATGGGCATCTGTGAGCTCACGCAAGTGGAAGGAGCACATAGCGCTGTCCTATGAGTGCGTTACGCCGCTCCCAACATAGCAGTTCGAAAAGATGCAGTTGGCTGGTGTCACGTGGTTCAGAGGAACACTTCTGTCGGCTAGTACCGGTCCAAAGCCCGGATAAAAAATGGGAGGGTTGCTTCAGGAAGGACATCCGACGTAAAACCTGTGCCAAGCTTGTATGTGAGGACCGGGTGGTCCGCTGTGGTGACCGCTTGCACGCTGCAGCTGAAAGAACAACAAATTAGGGGAACCCCATACCCCCCCCCCCCCCCCCCCCCTTTCGGTAATGCCGTTCTTGTGTAGGGAGCATATACAAGTTTAGAGCACTTGTATAAGGAAGGGGATTTAGTGTGTATCCACACACAGTGGCTGAACTGCATTACTGGATGATTTCGTGCATGTCACGTTTTACGAGGTGTTCTTTCGCCATTCAGACGCCATTTTCTTGTTTTCAGTTCTCAGTGAGCTCTGCCTTTTATGGATATTTTTTTGGGTGTCCCTGAATTTAAATCTATCGTTAAAACAGGAATTTATCAACATGAGCATGTGAAGACATTATGGAAACTTTTTGTAGTCGTGTTTGGAGTGTGAAAACATTTACACATTTACTAGAGGGCCAGTCTGACTGACGGATCTTACTGAGATTTATATATTTAAACATTGAAAGCTGGCTGCTTTGCAAAGAAGTGTTATGAGCTTGGATATCAGAATGCGATCTGTTGTTACTCAGACTGTAATTATGAATCCATAGGGAAAGCAGTTGACATTAAGGTTAATGTTTGCTAAAGAAATGTTACTTAAACCTGGTGAGGTTGAGGTTTGTTTCTTGATGATGGGATTCTGTGTCAACTGTTTAGCTTACAGATGTTTCTGTTCCGTTATTGCAGTCATGCTGCAGCCCTTCGACTACGATCCCAATGAGAAAAGTAAACACAAATTCATGGTGCAGACCATCTTTGCACCGGCCTCCGTCACAGACACGGAGACCATGGTAAGTGTAAGGCGGAGGGCCGCATCGCATTTTTCCTTCTGAGCCAGTAGATGGCAACAAAGACTTTTTTTTCTGTAGCCATGTGTATTTTTATCAACACTATCATGGAATCCCGAGTTCAGGGTGGATCTTGTAAAAGATAAATGTACGCTATGATAATCACAAAACTACAATGATAGAAATTTTGGGAACAAAAACACATGTTTAACTAAATGTTGTCCTGATCTTCATGACTGAACGATGGGAGATTAAAGAAATGTTTTTGCTTAGAAGTGTCTTTATTGTCACTTTATTGCACGATTAATTGGGAATAAAAAAAGCTTTATCTCGATCATACTTGCACGGCGATTCACTTGCATGTATTTCCCTGCAATCAGATCACACTGCTTTCACGTGTTCACTTCTTTACTTGGCAACAATCATTTTCAGATTCCATATCGGTCACACATATTGGTCACAATCTCACAGTTAAAAAAAAAAACTCTATTAATTCACCAATCAGGCCAGAGATTATTGAATCATTTGGTCATAAACTTTTTTTTTTTTCCTTCTCTAACTCTAAATCATGCAGGCTCAAATTGTATTCTTCTGCACTCGCTCAGTTCCAGCCCATCAGAGGGTAGAGGAGGGACAATACCAGCCAATCAGAAGCTGGAGGGGTGGGGGTGCATTCTGACAACCTGTTTCTGACAATATATGCTACTATATTTAATTAGGTTATTAAACCTGATGTGTTGATTCTAGCTGTTATACAGAGACTCTGAAATCAGAGCTACATAGAAGCATACTAGAAGTATATTTATATACGCACATCCAAAGTATGTATTTTTATCAATAATATCATTGAATCTCATTCACATCAGGCCTGATGTGAATGAGTGATCATTTGGAACGAGAGGGTGGTGAAAACCATGGAAAGTCTTTTCAGTAGGTAAATATTACATTAAACACATGATCTGAGAGATAAATACAAGGCTAAGTCAAAAATTACGCATACTCTGGCAGTAGGATTTATTCAAATAAATGTGTGGAAAAAGACAAATACATAATTTTTCAACATAATCGCCTTGCTTTTCGATACACTTTCTCTATCTGTCAACAAGCTTTCGTATTCCGTCGTATACACACATTTGTTTTTCTCTTCGTATATTTGGCATAGGAATGTATATGCCTGTGCACCTGAGCCTGGCACTACAGAGATCAAGAACAGGAGAGGTCACCTGGGTGCAGGACAGCCAGACAGGCAACAGCAGGGCCAGGGATGGCACGTGAATACAGGCTAGGTCAAAGGTCAACTTTTTCATCAGTCAGTCAAGATGACATGGTGTATAAATACTGTACATAGTATTAAAAGGTGTTTTAGGCTGCGAGCCACGAATGCAATGCTGTTTCCACTTCTTTATCAGAAGTTCATTTTTGCTTTCAGGGAACCAAACAGGTGAAAGTCCAATGGATTGAGATCAGGACCGTAGGGAGGATTCTTTAATGTCCATTTCTGTAAAGTTTGTGAATAATAATAGGACAATTTGCCTTTCAGTAATTCTTAACATTTTATGCTGAGCCAAATTTCCACTTTGGGATGCGCACCAAGTCTAAGCATCTAAACCACACCACAGGAATAGTCAGTGGTTTAACCGGTTTAATAGAATTCGGCGTTGGGTCTCATTCAGCGCTACACCTGCACTACAGTGACGTGTCATTTTCCTGACTACAGTTTAACTCCAGACTTGAACCTAAAACACATTATGTATGAGGTGCTATTTCTTCCTTGTCAGTCTGGGGGCACGGTTTCAACTAGGTGTGCCGGGTGTAAACATGTGGTGTCTCTGATGTGTTACTGTTTGACTGTGTATAGAATGTGTGTATGTGTGTGGGATGAGGTTCCAGCTGCTAGCTTGTCAAGGCTGATAAGTTTTATGTCTGTGCTTCAACCCTGCAGTGGAAAGACGCGAAACCCGACGAGCTCATGGATTCCAAACTGAGATGTGTGTTTGAACTTCCTCCTGAAAACGATAAAATGGTGAGTATATGAGTAATGGAGAGGTGGGTACAGATGGATGAAGAAGAAGGAACATGTAGGAAGAAAAATGTAATGACACACAGAAGGAAAGAAGGAAGGAAGGAAGGAAAGAAAACCAGTGAAGGACAGAAAGAAAAAGCAGATATTCAAATAAAAGGGAAAAAATAAAAATGACGGAGAAAAAGGGCAAAAAAAAAAAAAAAAGAAGCACGGTGGCTTAGTGGTTAGCACTGTCGCCTTGCACCTCCAGGATCGGGGTTCGATTCCCGGCCTGGTTCTATTCCTGCCTCTGTGTGCATGGAGTTTGCATGTTTTCCCCATGCTCGGTGGGTTTCCTCCGGGCACTCCGGTGTCCTCCCATAGTCTTAAGATTAAGCTAATTGCCATTCCCAAATTGTTTGGTGTGTGTGTCTGTGTGTGTGTGCGCGCGCCCTGCAATGGATTGGCACCCTGTCCAGGACCACCGAAACCCTGTAAAAAGACGAACATGTGTGTAGGAAATACATAAGTGAAAGCAGAAGGATAGTTAAAGCAGAAAACATTGGAAGTAATGTAAAGAAAATTAATGGGAAGGAAAGGTATGAAACATTGGTAAGAAAGAGTGAAGCAGTGAAAGGGTGGGACAAAGCAAGAAAAATGGTGGTAGAAAGGTATGGTGTAAAGGGAATAAAAAAAAGCAGGGTGAAAGGAAAAGGAACGGCAAATCAAAGAATAAGTGTGAAAGGAAGGAATGATGTGGAAGGGTAGAGGGAAACAAGGAAATAATTATAATGGGAAGCAAAAAAGGAATAAACAGTGACCTTTATTTTGAACTGATTGGCCAGCAACATGATTGTTCATAATATTCTGTAGATATAAAAACCTCCACTCTACACACATTTGTTTTTCTCTGCATATATTTGGCATAGGAATATATATATGCCTGTGCACCTGAGCCTGGCACTGAGAGGGCACTACAGAGATCAAGAACAGGAGAGGTCACGTGGGTGCAGGACAGCCAGACAGGCAACAGCAGGGATGGCACGTGAATACAGGCTAGGTCAAAGGTCAACTTTTTCATCAGTCAGTCAAGATGACATGGTGTATAAATACTGTACATAGTATTTAAGTATTAGGAGTCAATAATAAGAACCTTCATAACAAGACCAAAAAAAAAAAAAAATCAACAGACCATGTCCAGCCACAAACTGTGACTTTATAGCATCAGAGCCACTCCCATGTCCTGAGTTAAACATTTTCCCTCCCTGGCACTGTGATGATGTAGGTTTGGGACTCCTGATGAGGTTGTGCTTTGGCTTGGTTTGGTGAATGTACTAAAAAATGTTTTATATGGAGTTTATTGCATTATTATTTCATCCAATGTAGTCAGTTTAACTTAATGCCATTATTCACGTGTCTAACTTTGTGCTTTTAATGATGATTGCAGAACGACGTTGATGTGACAAACAAGGCTGCCCCGCTGTTAACCTCCTCCAAGCTGGAAGGACCGACTGCACCCAAATCCGCAAGCGCCGCCCTGGATGACACAGAGATGAAGAAGGTTCTGGAAGAGTGCAAGCGATTGCAGTCGGAAATGAGCAAGCTGCAGGAGGAGAACCGGCACCTTAAGGTAACGTCTGGGAAGCACAACTGCAAGGGATTGGAGTTTTGTTGAATTATATGCACTGACAGTGTGAAAACATTAAGAGCATAATTTGAAATTCATTTTCAATCACTCAATCTTCAAGACCTCTGTAACTCACAGCAGTATGAAATCTGAGTGGTTTGTAGACTCTTATGCATAATGCTTTTAGGTTGTTAGCATAATTTTAGTGTTGACCTGACAGTTTTAAGTAAAATGAAAAAAAAAAAAAAAACTGTTCCCTGTTGTTGATATCTTTGATTTACCCTTCTTTCTCAGGATGATGGATTGAGACTGAGGAAAGCTCAGCGACCCGAGCACACGTCCTCTAACTCCAGCTCTCTGATTGGCCGTGATGTGGCCACCACCTCCCTCCCATCACTCTTGGTTGTTATAGCAGCCATTTTCATCGGATTCTTCCTCGGCAAGTTCATCCTGTAGATGGACTAGTGGAGGGGAGTCTGATGTGTCTGCCTACCTATCAGCCGGTTCCAGAGAGAGAGAGAGAGAGAGAGCTCACATGGCCTGGATGAAAGGAGAATGTCTTTCTGTTGACTTTGCCATATCATTGGTAGCTGGGCCAGAGGCAGAAACACACATCTGTGCGGCATCATAACGTCCTCAGCCTCACATATGGTTAGTCCAATACGAGAGAGAGAGGGAGAGAGATGGAGGGAGAGAAAGAGGGAACAAAAGCAGAAATAAGGTTCTTTACCCTCTCTGTCTCTTTTTATCCCCACACTTCTTTTCTTTGTGCAATGGACAAACAATAATTCAGCAAACATGCTAAAAATACTGTAGTGGTTTAAGAAAAAACAAAAATCATGAAACCATCTCACAAAGAAAAGAGACAGGACACATCTCAGAGACCCAAATGATTAAGGTGTTGATATAAATCTTTTTGTTCCCCACATCACCTCTACAGCCACCACCACCACCACGCTTCTCACTCTCTCTTTCTTGTTTTATTCAAAGTTCAATGGAATGTTAGGTGTCTTGTAAATGTAATTTTAATCCTTTTTAAAAACAAAAAAAAAGGAAAAACCAACCTCCATCAAAACGAAAAAAAAAAAAAAAAAGACCTCATGACCCTTTTCACCCCCTGGCCGCCTCAGAAAGACGGCAGATATTTCTACCTTTCGCTGCCTCTCCATTTCCACTGGGTCGTCAACAGTTGGGCTGGGAACAAAGATGCCTCCTTTTTGTACATTTTGTCTTTTTTTCCTGTCCCTAACGATACCAATGCAGACTTTTATTACTGTTATATCATATTATTAATATTATTAATGTACTTTATTTTCCCTCAGTACAATGCATTTATCCGTACTTGAGGCAAACGTTGACTGAAGTTAGAGTCTACACCTCTCCTGTTCTGTTCAATGTTATTCAACATTAAAGAAAAATAAAAGTGGGGAAATAATTAAATTTGTACATCTGTATGTTTTTCTCACTTTGACTTCTGTCTTGTCCATCAATATCCTCCTTTTCTACAGATACTTGCCAGGAGTGGTGCCAGAGATTTTCTCTTGCTGGTACTATTTACTGCTTTGACGTTGCTTGAGATTGCTCAGAAGTTTGGGGTGCTGGTCGACACAATAAAATTTCTGTTGCACAACCCATGACACATGAAAACACACACATGCACAACCATCTGTCTAGACACTTCTGTCTAGACACAAACTGAATCATGGTTACTATAACCTAGACAGCCTACATACACATTTGCTATTTTCACAGAGAGTAAAAGAAAATCATTATATACAACCGATTTAAATATTTAATTACTATTCTTGCAATTCAATTGCTGCATAAAGACCCTGCCGTCTTTCTGAGGCTTTAAAAGACAAAGTACACAAATCTTGAACTAGAATAAAAGTAGAGACACCCTAAATAAAATATTACTAAAAATCTTTAATTTATATTTATTTTTGAGTAAATGTCCTCAAAATAACAATTTTTGAATTTATTACTGGAAATAGAGTAACTTTATATTTATAAAATGTTTATTAATACTTAAAAACTTGTATTTTTAATATATTTGACCAATAATTAAGTAAATAAAAAAATTCCACACAGATGTTTCAGCTTTAAATTATATGGCAAAGTGAATGAAAGACATTCTTTCATCCAGGCTGTAACAGTCACATATTACCTAGAGACAATTAATTCTTCTTACAACAATAGTAAAACAGAAACAATCTGTGTGAACTACACAACTACTGACTGACCTAAAGATCTTTCCCAAATTGATACCTAATAAAATATTTCTACTCTTTCATGAAAAGAAAAGACTTGCCTAAAATAATGCAGTCCAGTGCTCCATAAAAAAACCTGATGACAGGGGCCACCTTCCAGTTATCTCTTTTGTCACTTCATATAGGAGGTTCACTCTCTTTTTCTCCTGTACTTTCATTGGTTTCACCTTGAGGATGAGGAAGTAGGCAATTTACTTCAGGCTTTTTAGGCATTTGAACATTTTTGGCAGGAATTTGGTCATGTGATGATTTCCTTTTGAGTGAGTTCAGCTCAATTTCTGGACAAAGATTTTGGATTTGAGTCTCTGTATCCAGCCATAACTCCCACTGAAAGATCATGGTTCTTTTGAAGCATGGACTTGCTTTGATCAGGTCCTCTGCTTCTTTACTTAGTTGCACTTAGTTGTTGATGGATAGGAAGTATACTCACAAATGACCACAAATGATCTTACAAGAATGTCTAGGAGTAGTGAAATGAGATCTTTGGTGCTGAAAAAGTCCCAGACGTACTAAAACGTACATTGTTTGAAGACTGAAGTATAATCTCAGTACTGCAAAAGAATAAAAAACAATTGAGGGCCAACCCTTTAACTGCTGGAAGGTTTCTGTCATCAGTACATGAGAGAGGCGAAGTTTCATTAGAGGATGCCATTGGAGAGCAGACATCCTCCGAGACCTGAGGAGAACCTTCAGTAATGCTTGAAAAAGAGCCATCTACATCTGTTAAGTTAGTATAAGGGATTGATGAATGTCCTCATCCTTGATGTCAGTGGTAGAAAGCAAGGAGAAAAAGTCGTTACCAAAATCCTTAGAATACAAATGAAAGAAGTTCAATTGTCTCAGGAATTCCAGATAGTTACAGTATGTCAGTTTCTGGACATCCAAGTCTGACAGTATCACTTGGAGTTTTATCAGTTTGTAATCAACAAAATCTTAGAAAATGTTTTTTCCAAGAAAATGCTGTTAAGACACAATATTCTGTTATTGTTTTAAATGATGACATGACAGCAGAACTCTTCTTGAAGAATACAGTGAGTGTTCCCAATGGAATCTGGGACATGTACTGTATGTGTTTTAGGGTTATAATGGTTTTTCCACCAAACACGTGCTGTGAGATGTTAAAGAGACCATATCTGACGGCTCAGGACCTTTTACAAGGACATACATTCTGTGATGTTCATCTGACCAAGCGCTTAAGCATCTGTGATGAATTGTAACTGTGTGATAAGGAAATGAGTTTAGTTTTAGGACTGACCATAAGAGTGTGTGTGCATGTGTGTGTGTGTGTGTGTGTGTGTTCATACAAGATGAAGAGGAGTTTAAAGATTATCTGCCTGGGACATAAAAGGGAGTCATCACAAAGAATGTACCTGTAAAAAAAGAGACTTTCCGGGAGACCAGTTGCAACAGTTAGCTTTAAATAAAACCTTTGTTCTTTCTCAGAGAGAACGCTGATGACTTCTTCTTTAATAATAGCATTTCCACTTCACATTTCAGCTTAAATACAAGAGTGTCCTTGGATCAACTCTCCAAAATGTGTCAGATCATCTGTTGAGCCATTCCAACCGCATACTTTATGGCAACACAACACACATTGTTGACTATTTGACTACATACTTGTCTAGGAAATTTAGCTTGCCGGACGGTATTGTGGCCTGCAAGATACATTATATGTTATATGCAAGCATCAGCTGATGTTTTCTAGAAGGTGACAGAAAAATGTTTCGAAGGCTGTGAGTGTGCCTGACAAGACACACACACACACACACACACACAAAAGTGGTCTTGACTTCAAAACACATAGTTCACAGTAACCGCAGTGGAACAAATGCATTGATCAGTTACAAATAATAATGTCTTTCCTGAGGGTAAATCTGGAGAAGCCTGTATCCATGTTCAGAGATTTAACATTTTTAGTTTACAAATCACTGTAAGCATGACTAACAACAAACTCAATGATGTCTTTAAGCACTAGAAGTAGTTTCCATGCTGGTTCACTCTCTGAGATGTTTGATCAAATTACTATATGAAAGTCAAGAATTTCAGCAGTGTCCAGTTTTGATGAGCATTCCCTTCCCTTCAATACCTTTCCATGCTGCTGAATTCAGAGGTACTTGAGAAACAACAAGGGCAATTTAAGGACCACTATTTGTTCGAACAGATCAAACGGTAAACTGACAAAATCCTAAAATATTTCAGATTCTCTGTAAGTGCATACTACCACCACAGACATGAGTCAATGCAGTATTTTGCTGCACAGTAATTTCATTTCATGCTGTTTTTTTTTTTTTTTCAGATCTGGGTTGGAAAGTCCCTGTTCTTACTTGTTTCAGCTGAAACTCTAACTGCTCATCCAGACAAAACCTATACACACAAGAACTGAAGGAGCTTCCAGCAAACCCTTCAACAGAACGGGCCCCCAAGATTTCATTTAGACTTTTACATTGTGGACATGCATTTAATAAAGTGGTGGTAATAGGTCCCCGGCTTGACTTTTTAAAGGGTGGGAAACAGGCTTAAAAGGCGGCACAATGGCTTAGTGGTTAGCATTGTTGCCTTGCACCTCCGATTCCGCCATTTGGGTCTGTGTGGAGGGGGTTTTCATGTTCTCCACCTGCTTGGTGGGTTTCATCTGTGTACTCTGGTTTACTCCCACAGTCTAAAAACATGCAGATTAGGCTAATTGGCATTCCCAACTGCCTGTTATGTGTGAATGAGCATGTAAGTGTTTGTATGTGTGTGCCCTACGATGGATTGGCACCCCGTCCATGGTGTACCCTGCTTCATGCCCTAAGTCCAAAGTGGAGCTGTCTGACTCGTCCTGGTGTCCTGCTTCTGTTTGGAGATCTCATCGCATGGATGCCCCGTGTGGTCTGCCTGGGATGCGTGTCATGACTGGGGACAGTTCCACTTTTCAGAAAAGACGAAGACGGTCTTGTCCTTGGCTGATGCAGACTGCTGTTCTCTGAGGACTTGTGACTTCAGTCGCACGATAGTTCAGGACTGGGGTTTCCTACATTCTAACTGAGCCTCCAATAATGAACTGGACTCAATTTTAACTTTATCACATCTGCTGTTAAATTGAGCTTCCATTCTCACACAGTATGATGCAGATCAATCCCTGCTATCTGTTTTACCCAAATGAGGATGGGTTCCCTGCTGAGTCTGGTTCCTCTCAAGGTTTCTTCCTATTACCATCTCAGGGAGTTTTTCCTTGCCATTGTCGCCATCGTCCTCGGCTTGCTCATCAGGGACAGTCATTTTGATTCATACATGTTCACTTCTCATACAAACTTCTATAATTCTATATAGATAATACTATATTATAATAATACTATACTATACTATAATAATTCTATACTATAATTCTTTTGATTGTGTAAAGCTGCTTTGCGACAATGTCGATTGTTAAAAGCACTATACAAATAAAATTGAATTGAATTGAACTGAAGTCTCTATCACTTGATAATGAAAATGAGAATAAATATGGTCACCATTGGATGGGTGGAAATATGCTTAAAACAGCAGTGGTTTAAGAGCGAGTCATGAATCTCAGAGACCCAAGTGATGAAAGCGTTGATATAAAGCTTTTTGTTCCTCACATGACCAATACCACCATCTTCACCCTCTCTTTGTTGGCATTGATTGGAATGTTGGGAGCCTTGTATATGATGTGATCATTTTTAATACAAGTAAAAGCAACCTCCATCAAAACGAAAAGAACCTTGTGACCCTTTTCACTCACAGTTTCCTCAGTGGATGGCAGACATATCTACCTTTTGTTGCCTCTCCATTTCCATTTGATCATCACCAGTTTGTGTACACCAGACTGTGAACAAAGATGCCCTTGTGTACATTTGTACAAAATGCACACTTTTATTATTGTTCTATTCTATTATCAATGTACTTTATTTTCCCTTAAGCATTTATCTGTACTTGAGGCAAATGTTGGCAGAAGTTAGAGTCTACACCTCTCCTGTTCGGTTCAATTAAAGTGAGCTGTAGGTTTTTCTATCTAATCCATCCATGTACTCCTCATCTAAACATACGTGAACAGGCAAATTAAACGATCAGGTGTACATTTACAGAAGAAAATCAGGGGGCTTGAAACTTTAAGGACTCACTCGTATATGTATCTGCTAGAATTTTCTAGAAGACAGAAGCTGGGTCTTTTTAGGCTGTCCAGTAACTATCAGCCATATTTGATAGTTTAACCCTATATTTTCTCATCACAACACCACTTAGTAGTGGCACTGATTAGTATATGACTAAAACGTTGTAGAGTTTGTAATAGAATAGCGTACGGTTAAAAATTTAAACATGGCTACTAGTAACCCGACAGCCCATGTGCACATTTATTATCACCACAGATTTAAAGGAGAGTCAGTTTAACCGAGATACTATCAAAGCAAACTATCCAAACAAAAATTTACTTTCAGAACGAAGCATCAAAAGCATCGCTAGCAGCAGCTCAGGTAACAACGACCTAGCACCCATGCCCTCATTGCTACTGTTTCTACCACAGACATTTTTACCCTTTGCTGAACAGGTGACATTAAAAAAAAAATCTGAGATAATTTTTACAGTGCTCCAGACACCACTGGGAAAAACCTACATCCAAAACCAGTCCTGGTAGCATTTGAAGCTAACAAACAGACAAGCAGGCATGATAGCAGGCTTGATAGCTTGATTGTGTGTGTGTGTGTGTGGAGTTTGCATGTTCTCTCTGTGATCCAACAGTCCATAGACATTCATGATAGGCTAATTAGCATTTCCAAGTGTGTGTGTGTGTGCTTGATGCAAGGCACAGGAGTGCAATGGTTCACACTGTTGCCATGTTTCTCCAAGGTCAGGGTTCGAGTCCCACCTCAGGTCTACGTGAATGGAGTGTGTATGTTCACCCCATGCTTGGTGGGTTTCCACCGGCTTCCTTCTACAATCCAAGGACATGAAGATTAGGCTAATTGGTGTTCCGAAATTGCCCGTACTGTGTAAATGAGCATGTGTATGTGTGTGCCCTGCGATGGATTGGCACCTCGTCCAGGGTGTACCCCGCCTCATGCTTTAAGTCTCCTGGGATAGGCCCCCTGTGACCCTGTATACAGTATAAAGTGGTACAGGTGATGAGTGTGTGAGTGTGTGCCTTGTGACGGATTGGCACCCTTCTCTGTACCCCCAAATCCCATAGGATAGGCTACAGTCCTCCTGTAACCCTGTATGTACAGAATAAGTATACAGTACCCACATCTCCAGGCACCACTCCACCCATGGGGCAGACCATTTTTGTACCAGCCACCATCACAGACACAGAGACTATAGTAAGTATGTAGAAGAGGGCTGTATTGTATTTTTCCTTCTTAGCCACTAGAGGGCAGAAAAGACTTTTATATGTCTTTTTATCAACATGGTTTATCAACATTTTTATCAATATCCCAGAGTCCTAAGTGAATTATAGATCTTGTATTCGATAAATGTACTCTACAACAACTAAAATTACCTAAATTTGGGGAATTTGATCTTTACCACTGAACGATGGAGGGTTAAAAATATGGTTTTAATTTAACATTTATGCTTAGCAAGTGGTTATGAACAGCGTGAAAACTCGAAAGAGTATCATGGCAGTAAGTCTGTTTTCAGCAGACAGCTACTTTATTTCAATCTGGATATTAATGGTCCTTAGGATGTGTGGTGTCCTTGCCACCAAGCTTTGTTGTTCATTAAAAATTCCAGAAAACAGAAGCATAAATCACACCAACCACCCTTTTTTTTTTTTTTTTTTTACTGTTTTATCAGTTAGATTAAATGCAGCTCAGGATTACACCCTGACGCCACTCCACAATAAACTCACACTTCCCAGACAACACTGTGCATTTGTGTGTTACTCAGACTAGCAGGGTTTTTTTTATTATTATTTAAAAAAAAAAATGCTTTTATGCTATAATGATAATGAAAGGATTCCTTGGTTGTGAGTTAACATCTTTGGTCTCAGATCACTTGATATGATTTAGCGCCTTCGTAATCAAAGAACATCGACAAAACAAGCCCTGGCAGACATTTTGGAATGTCTGTGTGGATATCAATGTTGCATTGTACAACCATCGCGACAGAATCTGAAACGTGTAATCTGATGTGCGCCACATGTGAACTGATGTGCAACTGATCTCGCACAGTTTACTGAAGAACTTGAACAGGATTTTGCCTTATCTGTCCATACAAGGCTGAGGAATCTGTACATCTGCATATTAAACAATACATTTGACATACTGTGTGATAAACGTGAGATATGAGCCCTTAGTCAGTATACAGTAGTACAGCAGATAAGCCTAGGATAAAAATATGCTTGAGTTACAGAGAACTGTATGCTGCTTAGTATTGGAATGGATCACTCAGAAAAAGAAAGAAAGAAAGAAACCACACAACAAAAAAAGTGCCTAATCGTAATAAAATAGCGTTATGTAAACACCTCAGTCGACCCGATGTAGCCAGATCAGAATGAATTTTCAATCGGAATGAAAGGGGTGATGTAAACCTTTGATAATTCATAATCATTAAGTAAATATCAACCATGTAAACACATGATAAAATCATTTCTCTCTTGCTGGAATAAATATATTCTTTTTACGCATGTTTGCCCCATGTGGAAGCAACATTATGTGACTTAAGTTTGCAGAGGGGACACTAAGGGAGACTGATTGGCTAATATTTTACATACAGTAATATATCTAACCAATCACCGATGAGATTGACTTCTTGTAACTTATCACAACACAGAAGGCGGGATTTGTCTGAAAAGATATGAAGACAAATCTAATTTCAAAGTTGTATGAAAAAAAAAACAAACAGATTAAATGTTTCACAATGGGCAGAACTATGGGTATGTTAAAAAAAAAGTTACATTCTAATGATTTAGTCAGTCATTAATCAGTTAGTATTGGGCATTGTTAAATGCTTAACAATTGCGTTTTTGGATTGCTAGTGTTTGAAAGTGCAATGGTGAGATTAGACAGTTGTTAGTATTTAGGCTGCTCCCATCAAGGGGGTTGGTATTCCAGAAAATCTAATACACACACAGCTTGACACAGGTTCTATGCCGGATGCCCATCCTGATGCAATTTTATGTTGGCATGGGACTGGCATCAGATTTAATAGTTATTTAAAAACATCCATAGTGATGGATTGATTTGCATTTGTGTAAAGTACCTGTTTAGTACTTGTTATTGAAGACTTACTGAAAGGTAAATTGTTTTAACTTTTTATATTGAGCCAAAGTTCCATTCTAGAATACACAGAAAGTCTAGGCATCTAAATCACACCACAGGAATAATCAGTGGTTTAACTGGTTTAATAGAATTCGGCGTTGGGTCTCATTCAGCCATTCACTGCACCTGCACTGCAGTGACGTGTGGGACATTTTCTTGGCTCCAGTTTAACCCCAGACTTGAACCCAAAACACATATTCTGTGCTATTTCTTTCTCGTCAGTCTGGGGGCACGGTTTCAACTAGGTGTGCTGGGATGTGTGCTTATGCACAAGCCTGTGTGTAAACTTGTGGTGTCTCTGATGTCTTACTGTTTGACTGTGACTGTGTATAGAATGTGTGTATGTGTGTGGGATGAGGTTCCAGCTGCTAGCTTGTCGAGGCTGATGAATTGCATGTCTGTGTTTCAACCCTGCAGTGGAAAGACGCGAAACCCGATGAGCTCATGGATTCCAAACTGAGATGTGTGTTCGAGCTGCCTTCTGAAAACGATAAAATGGTGAGTATATGAGTAATGAGGAGGTGGATACATATGGATGAAGATGAACATGAAGGAAGGTAAATGAAGTGGTAGAGAAAGCAAGGAAAAGGAACAAATAGGAAGGGGAAAAAGGGCAGAAAGAAAATCAGACGTCGAAAAAAAAAAAACATAAATGAAGAGACGGAAGGAATTAATGAAAGGGAAGAATGAAAGGGAGAGGACTTGTGGAGGAAATTGGAGGGAAATGGAAAAATAAGAAAACAAATATAGGAAATTTAGGAAAGGAAGGAAGGAAAGTAAATAAGAGCAAAAAGAAATGAAGGGAAAACTTTCTAGGAGGGAAAAACCAGGATAGAATGGGATGAAAGTAAAATAAGGAATGAAAAAAGGACAGAAAATTAAATGTAACATAAGCCTAGAAAGAGGATTTGTGTAGGAATCCCTACACCTGTGCTCCTTATATCCGAGTCTGGCACGGAGAGGGCACCATGGCTGCCCAGTCACTCCGTTGCCACACCGTGGCCGATTCCTTACCCCACAGAAAATTCACCTCATTCCCCAACTCCCACCGCCTTAATGGCAGGAGTGAATTGCAGGGCTTTAGCTTGGCTTCCAAAGATGAAGAACATGGGAGGTCAAGGATGACAAACATATACAGGGTAGGTTAAAGGTCAAGTTTTAAATCTCCGTAACAAGATCAAGAAGAATTAGCGCAATTCCACAAAAACTATTCTTAGTGTACACAGCTCCTTTTCAGCAGTGTGATGTCATCATGAGCATCATCCCTGGTGATGGCCCATGTCAAGCCGCAAACTGGGACTTTATAGCGCCAGTGCCTCTCCCATGGTCTGAGCGAAAGTTTTCCCTCCCTGGCACTGTGATGTTGTGGTTTTGGGACTCCCGATGAGGTTGTGTTTTGGCTTGGTTAGTGAATGTGCTGAATATCGTTTAGGCAGGTTGCTACATCATTCCCATCCACATTCTATGTGTTTCCATTACGTCCCTCATCTTAAATACATATCAGATGCATCAGTCCGTATCATAGTAGAATGACTACTGAGCATCTTCATATGCTTTTAATAAGTTTATTGCCATTTTTGATCAGATCAGGTCAAACCGATTTGTCTCCAATACTACACAAGACCAATGACTTTAAATGAATACCATTATACATTGTGATTGGCAAAAAATGACGTAGATACAGCGAACAAGACGGCCCCATCTTTAAGGTGGAAGAACAGCCCTGGATGACACGGATGTGACCATGGTTCTGGACGAGTACAAGCGACTGCAGACGTAAGTGAGCAAGCTGCAGGAGTAAAACCAGGTAACCTCAGGGGAGCACAAGTGTAAAGGATTGGAGTTAAAAAATACGTTTTGTTGAATTATATGGATTGAAAGCGTCCCTAGCATAAACCAATATAACTTTAATTTTCCACCACTTCGAGACCACTGGAACTCACAACAGTATGAAATCTGAGTGGTTTATAGACCCACAACAATTGAAAATGTCAAAACGATTTGACTGCTGTCTGCCTGAATTTGTGGTGTGTGACGGTCAGTAAAGTAAAGTTAAGTTTACCATGTTGATCCATCAGGAAGTGGTTTGGTGTTCATTTTTGCAAGTGCAATTGCATATCATGTTAAGCATGGACAGAAGTAAAAAAAGAAGACAGGCCATTTTTTTGGGTTATGGTGTGATATATATGTATTTTTGAAACATGTTATACATATCCAGTGCAGCATGACAATAGACCCTTATCCATTCTAGTATAATTGCTGGTTTTTGGTCAAGCTCAGCGACCCAAGCACACACCCTCAAACTCCAGCTCTCTGATTGGCCGTGACGTGGCCAACAGTTCCTTCCCATCACTCCTGGTCGTCGGAGCATCCATCTTCATTGAATTCTTCCTCGGCATGTTCATCCTGTAGATCGACAAGTGGAGGGGAGAGAGACAGATAGAGAGGGGGAAAGAGAGAGACAGCTCACATGGTTTAGATGAAAGGAGAATGTCTTTCTGTGGCCATATCACTGGTAGCTGGGCCAACGGCAGAAACACACATCTGTGAGGCATCACAATGTCCTCAGCCTCACATATGGTTAGTCCAATAAAAGAATGAGAAGGAGAGAAATATGCAGGGAGATAAAGAAGAAGAAAAAAAGCAGGAGGAGAAGCAAGACTCTTTTCCCACTCTATCTCTTTATTCCCACACTAATGATGATAAATAAAATCTTTTCGCTCCCCACATCACCTTCACATCTCTTCCTCATTTAATTCAAAGTTCAATGGAATGTTAGGCTACATTTCCACATTCAAGAAATAAATCAAATTCATTTGGAAAATTTTTGTCTTCAGTCTGATCCCTCCATGTCCTTCTTCTCCACATACAGTACTGTACGCTCGCACACAATCTAAACCTTTATGTCTTTAAAATTTCCAGAAAATTTTTCATCCATAGTCTCCTGGTGTAGAACGTTAACGGCTCACTCATACAGTATTAAAGCTTTCTAAAGTTCTGAAGCCGGGTCTTTTTAGGACATCAAGTAACTAGCAGTGACATTTCATGGTTTTAACCCCATGTCGTCTCATCACAGAACTACTTAGCAATACCTGTAATCAACATAGAAATGTGTAAAAACCCCTGTCAGTTTTGGGCCTCAGGGTTCCGTCTAGACGCTGTGATAAGATGATATAGGGTTAAAAAGTGAAACATGGCTATCGACCACCTGACAACCTACATGCACATTTCTTATTTCCACAGATTTAAGAGTAAAAAGAAAAAAGATAAAAGAAGAAGGAAGAAACGTATTACATACAATCCATTCAAATATTTAATTTCTATTCTTACAATCCAGTTATTAGGACACAGTCTTTTAAGGCACTTACAGGTAATGATGCATGTAGTTCAGCTGTGGATCTACGTAGGCTTTCCTAACAATGTAGTACTCTGTATCAAAACAACACACAAAAAAATCTGGACAAACCAGTACATGCCTCATAACCTCTCTGTTTCGAACAGTATCACGTTTTCCTCGGCTTGCTTTTTCAGCAAACAGTCCATACCAGTGGGGGAAATTAATATTGCCATTTCATTTCCGATCCAGTTCTGGATCAAACTGAGATGAAAAAATGTCAGGTTTTGTTGGGACGTCCGAAGCCACAATTGCTTGGAATATTCTTCATGCCATAACCCAATGCAGTAAGCAAAAACGTTAGCTTGCAGCACGCATGCAGACATCAAGAACCATCAGGAAATCAGAACTGGCACTCTCCTGCTGGCCCGTTCCAGCGTTTCTCCAAACTAAACATGAACAACATGTAAGAGCTTGACAGTTTCCTGTGTCAAGAATGAAACCCCAATGTTAATACTTTAGCATCCTGGACGTTTATCGCCGACAATATGGTAACCACGCATTCTCTATGCATTACACAACCCTGAATTGGTTCGTTTTGTCATTATAAACGCACTCTCACACCCACCATCATTCCATAGAAAAATATATTTGTTAGCATTTACTTTGTCTACAGTAAAGGTTGAGAAAATATACAGAAAACCCTTTTTTCACAAAGCCGAGAACATAACGTACAAGTTATCAAATGCTTTTTTTTCTTTTTTTTCTTTTTTCTTAAATATGGGAACCATACAAGTTGCCAGTCATGCTTTATTAAAGTGCAGTTACTGTGGTGCAGCAGTTTTAGTTTTTTTTTTTGTTGTTGTTGTTGTTGTTGTTGCAGTCTTTTCACTACAGAGGAAAAGAAAAAAAAACGAAAGATATTTTGCCTCTCCACACGTTTCTCCATCTCGATTTAATCCACCTTTGATGTAGGCCAGAAACCAGAAAACTGAGCAGATTGCCCAAGTGCGTCAAGTAAACTTGTTCCCACATGGCCAGAGTGCGCTCTTGCGTCTCTCTGGTCCTCTTGTGTCAATATGTACAAAGATGTACAGGAATATCAGTTCAGCTTCTGGGGTTGTTCTTTCAACCAAAGAAGGGTATAATCAGCACATATAAACCCACAAAAACCACCATCAAGTAGCTTTGGTGAGCTGGGCAACAGCTGTTATTCAGCTTCTGTTGCAGTTTGGTATGGTGATCAAGGTTGACCCCTGACTTTTGGCTACTGGCTGAGCATTGCACTAGCGGTGTCTGGTAAGAGGTGGCACGTTTTTCAGGCCGGTCAGGACTGGAGCCGTCGCTGGGACGCTGGCCGTTATAGAGCACATAGTGACCATGAGCGTCCTGCTCCATGCGAAAGAGCTCGTACTCTGTGTGCGGGAGGTGGATCCCCAGCGCCTTGCAGCCATTCGTCGCTGTCACGTCCTGCTCCACGCCGATCTGCCACGAGCCTTGAGCGCCACATTCATTTCCATCAAAGATGTTCAGGAGGGATGTAGTGCTTGGGTCCATCGGTACCACCCGCATGTGGTTCACTACAACCAGAAAGACATCGCGAGTTAGAGCTTATTTTTCATATGCTATTTTACACCAAAGTCTAAAAACATTTGCCGACACGTACCTTCAAACACGAACTCGGTTCCTCCCATGACGTGCGTGGACAGTATGCTGTGGCTGTAACCCCCTTTTGCAAAGATGCTGAAAGTTGGGTGCTTGCAGACCGGATCTGAGTAGTGGTAGTAGTGACCCTCCCATGTATTGTTGTTATCATGGAAGATGAAATGTCTCGTGAGGAAGAGTGCGCCTGGCCGAACTTCACAGCGCTGGGAAACCCACTGGCCGTGCAGGTGTACGCCGAGCTCGTGCCGCTGCGGAAGGATCGGAGGGCGGAACTCATCCGAGTGTGCGATGATCTGACACGCGATGCAGTTCTGCTCGTGATTCTGAAGGTGAGAAGGAGGAGAAGGAGGATTCGGAATTGAGATCTGACAAAGGGATAAAATCTTTTATTTTTATTATTTATTTTTTTTTTAACAAATTTAACAGCGAGAAATGCTTCCTTTTGAGAATGTTGCTTGAGATTTTGGAAATGTTGAACGATAAGTCAAAACCGAAAAAAACTAAACACCACAACAGGATGAGGATTTTCCCTTTTTAAATAATTCAAATCCTCCATCTGCATTTTATTTTATTAAGCTAATTTTGCATAAGGCGAGCACTTGCACAGAAGTGAATATAAATGCATTCCATATGGATGATCATTACACCAGGATTTCAACATATTTGTGTGGGAAAAGTCATTGAAATTTCATTTGGTATTTTTTATAAATACCAGATAACCACAGAGGACAGTGTCAAACATCTGGATATTTAAAGGGAGAAAGAGGCGTTTTTACATAACTAAACATTCTAAATGCTCTAACCAGAATAAGCAAGAAACGAGAGGCAAGGTTTGTGCTATTTGTATAAGATTTTTACATTATGGTTTACACTTTTCTGTGGCATCCCTGCATGTGTACAACAAGCATAAATACTGCAGTATAAAAAGTATTTATACATTATATATTATATAAGCCAGCATTTGGCCCATATGAAGTCACATTAAGGTTGAAATCTATTTGGCTTGTTTAAGCATATCTGAATGTCAAAAAAAATATTGCATAATAGATCCCATTTAGGGCAAATGGGTTATTAGTTGTTTCTTCAATGTTAAAAGTGTACTCCATGATGCCCAAACGCTAACAATGTGATGGACAGAGATTACATTAAAACACTTTAAGCACATGCTTTTACAATAAATAACAAAAAAAAAAAAAAAAACTGTGTGTGTCAAAGGTTATGGTCGAACGTACTGTAACTGGCCATATGTTTAGACTTTACTAGCAAACAGGGGCTGTGAAACCGGATCGTCACTTTTGGTTCAAAAGCTAAAACAGGCTGCAGTGTCCAACACACGGATACCAATGTGTGTCCAAAGGATTTTATGTTCTGTCTGGGAGAGGAAAAACAGGTTGGACCTCTTAGATAACTGGAGAGCTGTACTGTACATGACTACTTTTATGCTTTGGAGGTTTTTTTTTTAATGATTTTTATTTTTATTTTTTATGGAAGGGCAATAAATGGTGTATGTTTCTTTCCTCCTGTGATTCAGTGTGTGAAGCAAAAATGGAATGATGTGCTAGAACAAGGTGTCTCTTCAGCACAGGAAACAAAGAAAAGTAAAGAAAAGAAAAGAAAAGAAAAGACAGACTGCATGTGTGGACAAGATGTGTTCATCCCATTGTGCTGATGAAGATTTCACTTGATTAATCCCTGATCTTCTGGCTAACCTCAGACTTAGCAATGCAACACATCAGACAAACACGTCTAACTCTCTCTCTCTCTCTCTCTCTCTCTTTCTTCCTGGCTCCAGTTTCTCTTTCATTTAGCCAAATCTATCTGAAGTCATTTGGAAGTTGTGATTACTGTAGTTAAAAGCACCACATGAGAAAAACGACATATATTTTCCTTTCACGTCACTTTCTGGATCATTAAAACCTGATAACGCCAACGTACAGGATGACTTGCCAATCGATTAACAATCAACACCACTTATAGACTGGCTCAAACCGGGTTGGAACGGGACGATGGAAAGCAGTGGCGGACGAATGGGAAACGAGAGGAAAACAGTCGTGACTGCCGCTGGCCTTTGCTCATGCTGCTCTGATCCACCCAATAACCACAAATGAACAGAGTGGCACTCTCGAATCCTCCGAAAACAGATCCGGAGCTGGGCACGGAGCTGCTATTTGTGATTTATGGCTGGAATTGTCATTACAGCAATAAACCAGCTAAAAAAAGGAAGGATCCCTCCTCTTGTGGATGGCAGAGTTGTTAATTAAATGTCTTTTATTCATAGTTCTGCCATGTTTGGCTGATGTGGTCACAATGCATCAAAGTGTAAGACCAAATCGTTAGGCTTGATTAGAATGAAAATGAGTGCCACATGCTTCAGAGCTCATTTACGGCCGTCGTTGTTTTTTTCACCCTCCCTCTGTGGTTTCGTCTTTAGAGCAACTCTTGTTTGAAATTCCATGTGGCTGGATTGTGTAAACCGTGTTTAATGGCACACATTTATGTGGACATCTTTTTCTGTAAGGAGTGCTTTCTGTCTCACTTAAGCAGATCTGAAATTATACCAGACACCAAAAGTTATGAGCTTTTGGAAAACTGGGAAGTGAAACTTCGGCGCAACGTTTTCCACGTTTTTACTATACAGTTCTTATGTCCAAGACCAGTCCGCTCGTTTGTGGTGATCTCTGCTATATTTCTAAAGCATCCCATATAAAACACTTGAAAGGCGCTATATTCTGTAAACTCAAAGTCCAAACTTGAATGAGGCCTTTATTTCAGCTTTGTGCACAAAGACAGAGGCAGAACGATGGCTGAGGAACAGGGAACTTTCCAACACTGCCCCAGGCATGCATGAAATCAGACCTGGAATGTGTTTGCTGGGATAATTCATACGGCCGCGTGAATTCTACAAATACCACATGTTGATGGCTCTGGGAGATTCTTAGGGTCGGGTTCACCTTTCAGGCCGCTGCTTGGAGGAGCTTAACGCTGAACGACTCGGAACTGGATGGTGATAATCTGATCACCATTCCACTCTTTTCGATAGACCACTGACCCTATACTGATCTGCAGAATGTTAAATCATCTAAATCATCTGAAACAAGGCTTGGTTTATTTAGACAGCTGTTTGACGCTGGGCTAGTGCATGATGTGGCCTGTGCTACGACATGTATCCAAATGAGACAACTGCTGGACAGGAATGCACACACTTGTATAAAGGGGATAAAGAGACAGACAATGCGAGTGACTATGAAGGACTAGAGTATGAGCCAAAGTGTAAACGGACTGAAATGCTCATCAAAGCTCAAATCAGGGCGATTTCACTGTCGATTTATTTCGAGTGTTTGACATAGCGAGAGCAGTGCCAAAGTGCGGTAAGCAAAAACCACTGTGTCTAAAGTTTTACTGAGAACTTTGATCTTGCAGTGGGCTCATTTTATTGAGGTAAACAGACTGAAGTGGTTGACACGTAACTATGCTTAAATGTAGAAAAGCAAAAAAAAAAAAAGCCAACCAGAAAAGTCCTCGCCGAGAGGTCATAGTGTGAATCATTATGTCACATGGTTGCGGCTTCCGTCCTTGAATATATAGATCATGTCTTTATATGAAGTTAAATCGCTAAATGATACAATGGTTGCTTGTTCCCTCCCATTTCTGTCTTAACAGCTGGGAAACCATGCTTTCCATTCTCACTCATGCACGCACACAGACACCTGCATATGATTTCAATCTGATTTACAACATCAAAACCTTTTCATGTACCCCTCAACTCATGTTAAACCATGAAGCTCTCTCAGCATTTTAATGTGCTCATATGGAAAGAGCATGAACATATACAGTACAATATGTGCCGTGCACACTCACACTTGCACACACTGACCTTGGCGTTCTGCAGCGGCGGCTGATAGCTGGAGGGCCTGTGGCTCATCCGTTGGCTCGGATCAGTTTCAATATCACCCAGGAAGAGTTCCTCCACCGGCTGCTCCATATTCCGGTTCACGTATTGCTTCTCAACACGCAGCAGTTGCAGCTCGTGCATGGTGAAGTTCAGGCCGCGGAAACAGTTGCAGTTTCCTTCCTCGCTACACAGCTCATAACTGATCTTTGGCTCCAAGGTGGCTCTTTTCATTCCCTCGCAGCTCTTTGCCAAACGCCTGCTAAGCTCCTTTACTGAGCCAGTTGAGTGGCACACCACCTAGGTTAGGGGTAGAACAGTAGGAAATCAGTGTCTTAACATCCCATGTATACTGTACATTACAATACACCTTGATCATCATTTTGATTGGTAGTAGGAATGTAACCGTGTCAGTGAGCATAAATAACCCTTTCAACTAGTCCAGTTTTTAATACTTTAATGCTATTTTCTCTTCTACACTCAATGGAAACCAAATCCTATTAACACTCTACAGAGCAATTCCATGGGTGCAATAAGGAAAGGAAAGGGATATGTACTGTATAGACCCCACACCAAACGGACCCTAGGCTGAAAATAAATATCTGAAAGAATGGAAATTGTCCAGGGTGGGTGGCCTAATTTATTTGCCTGTTCTGGTGTACAAAATTGATACCCTTGTTCCTTAATTCTCCAGTTTTCCCTCTAAAACAACCCTTAAATATTTCAGAAACATTTTAAGAGATGGTTATATGAACCACAAATCATAAAAGGGACCAGTTGAATGAAACCTTATTTAAACTACAACACAACGTAAGAAGTCATATTTTAAATAATTGCTACACAAGTTACATATAACATGCCAAATGCTCCTTTTAAATGACTGGCTTAACTGATTCTTTGAAGGAAAAAAAAAAATAAAAAATCAACCGTATAAAGTGCTCTGGCTGGCGTTTGTCCAGTTCCCATCTCACAACTTTTGGTCCTAACTTACTCCCTGACTCACATAAATGGGTGAAAAATGTATAACCGTAAATTCACCTTATCCCCTCATACATGACCGCTTGGTAACTGTTCAGAGGGACGTTATGAAGAAAAATGAAACTTGTAAGGAAGTGATGAGCTGTAGCTCTGGTAAGTGTATGTACATAGGACATTTTAGCTCACTTTGCTAATCTGCCAATGAAGCTAATAGGCTAGCGCATAAAACGTAAATCAAATAAACCTCTGTCAAACTGATGACAGTATTATTTATGCTGAATTAGGAAGATTTAGAGGCTGTAGTATTTATACTGTAGCCTCTACTGTTTCTCATTGGAATGAATAAAGTGGACAATATACTGTATAGTAGAGTCACAAGTGATAACATAAGCGGCCGCTACATGCCCACAGTAGACAACGTTGCACTTTCTAGAGTTGGAAAGAATAAGAGAGCCACTGTATAAATGTTACAGCTAAATGTTTTCTATATTTTTAATATTTGTATAATTTCTTTTATTATATCCTTATTTCATATTTTATTTAAATACCCTATTTTCTTTTTTTCTTTACATTTCAGGTCATGTCATTTAGCATGAGCAAAAACATACACCATCCTCTGTTTGTTTTTTAAATTTTTTATTATTCATATATTTTTCATATTATTCATATATACCAATTTTTTTATTATTCATATATTTTTCATATTATTCATATATACCAATTTTTTTGTAAAATCCTCATCTATCCTGATCTGGAGGCCTATAGCATGTCATTAATGTTATGTAATGTACGTTACAGTATACCGTCATGTCATCTCACCCGCATATGATGGATTTTGTAGTCAGCTTCGGTGCCACCACGTATGACCCACGAAGCTTGGCGCATGTGCACATGGCCCTGGATCAGCAGTGTGTAGCTGGGCACTGTGCAGTGGTTGTCAGAATAATAGAACTGGTGGGCTTGAAATGTGTGGTTATGTTGGAAGTGGTAGAGTCGGGTGATGAACTCCGGACCAGGACGTACCTCGCAGCTGCCATAGGGTTATAGGTATAGGTTAGAAATGAACATAAAACGAATTGTACAAGCACACATGTTCCTATTCACTATCAATTATATGAAGTAACATTATGACATTATAATATGCAATACTGGTAATGTACAATAAAAAAAAAAAAAAAAACAAGACAAAAACAACAACAACCAAAATTGCCATAAATAACAGAATTGACTCTTTCTCTAGCTATCTCTGCTTTATATTTAAAGTTCTGTGAACATTTGGTGAATTTCCCATGAATAGTTTAGGAAAAGTTGTGGATAGAAAAAAGTGTGACGCGAGGAAAAGGGTAATGATCCTTCGCAGGCGGGCAACAACTACTGTACAGTATTTACATTTTTTTTTTGTAATGTTAAAAAAAGGAACCTTTTTATTTCAATTATATTTATGATACTACAGTAGATGTAATTTCTACAAATTGAGCTGATATTCTTTTTTCTTTTAAAAAATTATTTTTTTAATGATGATTTTAATGATGTGAAAAAAAAATTATATTTATTATTTATTTCACTGTTAAGATGATCTTAAGGAAATATGTTTACAGTTTTTGTTGGAAACTTACATTACTTACACCTTATTATGAATAAGAAGAAATTAGTATGTATTCATGTAAAAATATTACACAACATTTTTTTATTATAAAATCCAACATGATAATCTCTAGTCATTCTTATTAGGGATAGGAATGAACATGGGATATAGAATATGAGTTGTAAAATCGAATTGAAGCATATCATCTAAGACAGACCATTTTTGTTTAGAATATAGTTAAAAGAAAAAGTAAAAAAAAAATTTTTTTGGTGTGTTTCCATTCTAGTTATGTTCATATAATTTATATCTGAAAAATTATTGACATGACCAAAACTGTTATTATTACTCGCAGTTTTTGGCTTTAAAGTTGACTTACAGTAAGTTCTAAAATGATTTCCGCTGAATAAGCAGAAGCACAGTTGTTGCGAGTCCATGATGTCCAAGTGGCATAAATCACGAATGTCGCAACCAATGAAAGGCAATGTGGACTAGATATTCCTTAAATAATCCATCATTTAAAACTTTACCTGTACAGCGTAAAGCAGAGATTTTTATATTCAGTATTTTTCAGCAAATCCGATCCCAGAGTGTCCTCACCTGGTGGAAACCCAGCGGCCCTCTATATTGGGGGGCATCTGCACAGTGACACGTGCTCCATTATGGAGCCGCTTTAGCATGTGCTGACACTGAGCTTCTTTGGGCGGCCAGCTCAAGCTCTTTTCCAGAGCCAGACGAGGTGATCGACTGTCCGCGACATACAGAGAAGATCCCACTGTCCAGTCTGCTGAACACATATACACATGAAGAAGATGTTTAGGCCTGTGCCTCATTTATAATACATTCATTCGTAATAATAAATATGATATAATAAACACAGACAGTTCTAACAATCTGTTGCACACAACAATGTTACCAAAATATAAATACACTGTAAATAACTCTTTCCAAATCCTTCAAAACAGCCCCACTCAAATGATGATTAAAAAGTTGGAAAGATATTGCGCTGTAAATTGCGTAGCCATTAACAGTTAGTTTATCGGGTACATCGCATCTGCTGATATACTGTATGGAGTCATATTATTGTCTATGAACTGTAAATTTTGGATACCATTGTTGGACATATTTATTAGCTAATATTGGGTTAAAATAGACATTGCTATTGTCACCGTTATACACTAAAAATTAAGGAACTTAAAGACAAACATATTTAAAATGAAAGGCTACTGAGCAAAAATCCAAGGTCTAAAAGGTCTAAATCGAAACGTCCCTGGTTCGATCCTGGGTTTCAGCACTGCTGGCTGAGCTTCTGGTGCTGTGTCTTAGTGGGGTAAAATTTCGGTCTAGCAAACAGGAGATGCTAGGTTTAAATCCCAGCAGTGCCTTAGGAGGTGTCTACGCTCAGAAAGAACTCTTTCTGGAATTTTCCTTGGGATCAATAAAGTATCTTTGGTTTGGGGATTGTAAATCATTATTATTAGGGATAGTTGTGCGGCAATGCTTTCAAATACAATTCTAGTCCTTATGCGGTCTTAAAACTTTGAACTATAAACCTTACCTCGAGTAGCTTGTTTGGAAAACTTAGTCTCAAAACTTTGTTCTGTCTTTCATTTGGACAGCATTTTTGCATTTCAAGCACTATACAGTAGTATCTTTCCATAACAAAACAGTCTGCTTTCCACTAAGTATAGTACTCATTAGTAACCAAGCATAATGGGGCAATTAATTAAAAATGCATGCAGTCAAACATTTCCTTGTACAATAATAGTAATTAAATAGGCTCATGATTACCAATGAATATTTCCACACAATATCACAGTCTATCTTAGAGGCATTGAGAAAATTGCTGAGCGTAGAAGTACATTACTATAGGTCTTTGTCAATACAGATGTTTGTGCTTTGCTGAACTGACTGTTCAGTTTGTCACCCGGAGCGTATTGGCGTTCAGAGCAGGAAAATTTATACTGATCAAGACCTATGATAATATTATTTATTATTTAGCATTTAGCTGATGTAGATGAAATTTACAGTATATTTTGCGTCCTTAAATAATGGTTTGAGCTGAACAGTTCGCACTAAACTGTATAATAATTCAAGATTAAAAAATAATAAAATATGTAAGAACATTTATGACTTAGAAATTAGGAGATGCAGATGTGTGGCCTGCTTGGCTGCTGTGGATGCAGCTGTCTTAGCTGTCTTCCTCCCCTTGTTATTGTAAGGCATTATTTATGGAAATGTGCAATGTGTTGGAAATATACAAAGTTCTGCAAAGGGAAAGCTTGTCATAGTTCATCACAAAAAGAAAGAAAGAAAGGAAGCCAATATTAACCTTGCTGAAATGTTTAACCATGGTAATGAGTACAGTATCATGCTTTGTATTTCGCTAATTCCTTAAGGCTGTTTAAATGTCACACATTCCACAGGTTAATTATTGATACTACTTGGAAAATGTCTTTGCTTTTCATACATACATTAGGAATTGTTAGAAATGTCTGTAGTTACTATGATGGATGAAGAAAAGATATGATCGCTCCGGAATAGGGTCCATCTGGACTCATCAGACCACATGACCTTTTTCCATTACTCCAAAGTCCAATCTTTATGCTCCCTAGCAAACTCTGAAGTCTTTTTTTTAAAATTATTATTAGTTTCACCAACAAGTTATTTTCTTATGTCCACACAGCTGTATAATAGCCAGTCGTGTGAGTTCCCATCGCATTGTGTGTGGAAATGCTCTTATTTTTACTATTAAAAAAAGCCGTAATTTCTAATGTAGATTTATTTATTTATAAACAAAAGTTCACCAAGTGTTTAAGTGTTCTCTGATCATTCATGTTCATGCGCCGATCATCCAGACGTATGGGGTTCAGCACTATCCTTCCAGATTTTAATAATGTGTTAGACGGTTCTTAGGTGCTACACACAATACATTATCAGTTTTTGTTATAGGGATTGATTAAAGATTTTCCCACTATGGGACGAATAAAGGTATATCCTATCTTATCTTATCTTATCTTATCTTATCTTATCTTATCTTATCTTTAATGTTAATAAAATGTATGTCAGATACTTTATATCCTTGCAAGAGTCTGAATAATTTACTGTGTATATTTTATTATTCACTAATAAAATACAAGGATTCAGATATGTTTAGGCAGGGGACAATAAAAAAAAAACACCATATGCTTAAAAAAAACCATACAGGATATGGTGAAAATGTAAATTTGCAAGGGAACTTTTAATTGTAGAGAATGGTGTCTAGTATGTAAATGCTATCATAATGTTTCCAGACACACAAGTGTTTAATTCATCAAAACTTATGCTGTTACAGACAAAAATCACAAAGATTTCTACTGTAGGTTATAATTTCATCATTACATTACTTCATTAATTTCATTAAAAAAAATTTAAAAAAAATTTCTAAGAGCATCAGCATCATTTTAACCAATTTTCCCAAGTGCTCTGAGAGTTGATTGAGGAAAGACGTGACCCAGAATCTTGACCCAATTGGCTAACAAGCCCCATGAAAACCTCTTTCATGTCTCATATCAGTGTTCTATATACTCTGCATCTGTTAACCCTCATCACCTCAACGACTCTCTCTATTGCTCCCTCTCCCCCTTTTTGCACCCCGAGGACATACCAGCTCCATTTGCACCTGCACCTACTCCCACTCATCAAGTCTGCCAAGTGAATAATTCTAAACTGTGAGATCTGAAACCACTCTTGAGAAGTTGGCCAAGGCAAAACCCGGAAGGCTTCTATTATGTAAACACACTGCGATAACATGAAAAGGCAACCTGACATGTCTGGTGTTGGGAGCTTTTCTAATGGAACGTTAGCACCCTGGCCTTGTCATTGAGTTGCAGTTTTTTCAAGGAAGCCCTGGGATATTGTATCCACAGCATGTACAGCATACTGTTATTGATGGTTGATGATGTTTATATCCATAGATTCATGAGGAATCTAAACCAAGCTAATTAGAAGCTGGAACATTACCCTAGACAGATGAAAGTAAATTTGATATTGTACGAAGCTTCATGGACAGAATAAATCCAGTGCAGTGATGAGCCATTGGAATAAACAGGCTCTTCCTGTGATAAAATCACCAGCTTTATGAAAGCATGCATGATGCCAAAACCTACAGTATAAATATACATGGGCACTGAACTATGGAGAGTATCTACGACCCGTGACCCACAGAGGGCATTTACGACCTACTGGCGTCCTGCAGCCTGGGTACATAGAGAGGACACGACCGGACATGATTTCATTATAATTCCCGTGCACGAGTATGCTGCCAGCCTTTGTCCACTGTCTACTGTACTCCTAAATGTTACCAGTGCGTTGCAAATGAGATGGTGCCTGACCATGCCTGCTTTTCTGCTTTTTCGTTTAACAAATCTGCTTTTAAAAAGCCTTCATATGAGGTTAATTGTCAAACCTCCATGCCTGGAAGCCAAATAGCTCGTTCTACTCCAGCCTGAGGCCTATAACCACTTTTTCCCAAGCTTTAATTCAAAAGCACCCACTCAGTTCCCCATGCTTTAACCACCAAGAACATTTCCAGTTGGACGGATCCCATCAGTGAGCTAACGGACCTGGGATGGCTGACAAATGGACGGATGAGCTCCAGATTCGACCAGAGTTGAGAGACGTCCAGTATCTCCTTTTATGTCTGAGGGACAGCTTGTCTCTGATAGCCTTTTATCAAGACACATTTTTTTTTTAGTCCTGTGTCAATACAGGTTATATACACACACGCTTGTATCTACAATACTTTTATTAGGCGCAAAAATGGGTCTTAATGAGCACAGGAGTAAGTGCATTACGTTACGTTATATTGCCTTGTGTCTGTTTCGCACAGTGTCTAATTAGAGTTGGACTGAATATTGTTAGTTTTTATACTTGTCAATGTTACTTTATACTTTTTTTTATTGAGTTGTGCTAACTGCATGTGCCAGCAGCCTAACTATCTTGCATGTTAGTCTATGCGGCAGGATTTCACAGCTTTATTTTCAGTGTTTAGGAAAAAGTCTCTGCATAACATCAACCTGAGCTCTAAGCTGCTCCTTTGGTTTCTCTTCGACCTTATCCTGAGGTTCCTGCATATATTTACAGTAAGCTCTAATCCAGCCTGACACTGGCAGTTTTATGGGTGCCAGGAAAGGCTGTAATAATGTGCTACTTAATTGAATGTTAGATTCCTTTAAACACACTCGAGAGTTAAGTGGATTTGAAAATATCATTTTTTTTTTTTTTTTTAAATCTCTGGCCCAAATCTGAAGTGAGAGCTGAATGTTTTGCCCTCCGGCTGTCATTTCTAGCAGATGGAATGGGTCTGGGGCAAGGCAGTAATTTCCCTCCATGCCAGGCCGGCATCACAGATAGCTAAAGTAAAGCCTTCAACTCCAGAATGACCCTCATCTACTCAAGAGCTCCAGGGAGTGCATTTTATTGCTTTCTTGTCCTATAAGAAAAAATGATTTAAACATTATCATGATTTAATCTCCCTGTTGAACTTCCATAGTATAGCAATTTTGTCCTTACAAATGTGAGTTTCAGGCCTTTTGGAAAAGACAAAGCAATAAAAAAAATGATGGATTAGGGTATCCCTTGCCAGCACATTTGCTGTTTTTCCCTTGCTCTAAATCACCCACTTTAACACAGTAAGTACTCGTAATTACCTGATTAACTAACTCAGTTGTGTTCCATGCAGAATAAAAATGAAAATGTTTAGGACCGATGACTCAAGGACCAGAGGGTGCTCATGAGCGCCCTCTGTGTGCCCTTACTAAGCCTTTTGAACCAAACACAGCAGCAGCCTATGATTCAAAACCTGTTGTAATTATCCAAGCTCAATCAGTGCAGCGGGCTTGTTCAGAGCAGGATAATCCTGATGCTGTAACATTAAAGATACCAACAGTTAAAAGGATGTTCAAAAAAAAAATTGTGTGAAAATGATTTCTTTCACTTGCCATCAAGCAGCATTAGAGTAACAGATTAAGTGAAATTGATTACACAGCTTGTGATCAAATATCATGATTTCATCATGATACAGCATTTAAATTGATCAGTCTGATCCCTCACACACCTCAGCATCACTGAGTGCAGAACTAGAACAATTATAGGGTCAAAATTAAAACCAAAGGTTCGCTTTTCATTACTTTTTTTTCTTCTTTAAAATGACAGTCAAGTATTTTAAACTTGATTAATTTTCAAAAACTGTCCCTCTTCAGATATGCCGAATGGATCCAGTGCAAAGCAAACATGCATGTGAAGGCTAATATTAGGAAATTTGAGATGCCTTTTTGGATTTAAACAACATATATAAATAGAGTGCATTAAAACTTTATGCATTAATTGTGTAACGTGTGTTGTCGGCTTGAGAGTTTATATATCTTATAATGCAGACAATCAGAATTTATGTTACATATTACAGATATTTAACAGTTTATGATGTGATGTGTTATGATTCAGCAACACAAAATAACAGCAAATTCTCGGAGGGGGGGGGGGGGGGCTTGATGAAGATGAAAAGTTGTCTATAGCATTAAAGATGCCACATGCCTCAAATTATTTTTGGATTATAGAGACTGCAGGGTAAATGTTGTGTAAAGTATTTATTAAAAATGGACTTTGAATGAAACAAAGAAATAAACTGAATTCTGACTACATCCTTGGTTTTATTGATATAATAACCATAATAACAAATATGTGCACAAATACACATAATGAGTACAAATATGTGATTAAGTCTTGTGTTGAATTAGTGTGGCTGGATGAAACATACTATATCTGATGAATCCATCCATCTAGGAACTGACGTGGAGGCCAATGGTGATTACCATTATATTTATTCCCATTTATAATATTGATATATTTCTTCCACTGTGGTGGGACCTCCGGTCAACATTCACATGCGCATTTGAGCATGCCAATTAGCGTTCCTAATCTGCATGGCTTTGGACTGGAAAGCGGAGCACCCGGATTAAACCCACCAAGCACGGTCGAGAACATTCAAACTGCAAAATGTACAGTATGCAGAACCCGAGGTGGGAATCAAACCTGGACCCTGGAGGTGCAAGTCTATCGCACAAAGCCACCATGCTGCCATATCTGATGGATATATGAGCAGATATGATATGATATGATATGATATGATATGATATACTAAAAAGTTTTTCAACATGAAATACTTTCAAATACTTTCAATTTGCAGTTTATTTGCACTGTTTGTCACTTTGCCATACATGAAAAAAAAATTGCACATCAAATATGCTCTATTTAAATGCTTCTCATACAGTATATCTTGTAGTTTGTTGTTCTTGGTTCTCACATTACCCTGTGTATACTGACTGTAAGTGAGATATACAGTGTGTGATCACATCTACAACCTGTCTTTGTGTTCCTGTCTCTATTGCTGATGGATATCTGGAATTTCCTTCGGGATGAATAAAGTATCTCTCCATCTATCTATCTATCTATCTATCTATCTATCTCTCTATTAATATCTGCACATCTGCAATGCGCACATTTATTGGAACAGAATCATCATCTATACAGTTGTTGCGTATTTAAGTATATTACCCAAAGCGCGTTCTGGTGGTGGCCCCTCAGAGGAAGTTCTAAGAGGATTATAGAAGTGGAACCTACTGTATGTCTGTGAATCTCGGAGTGTTACCCGTCCCTGTGAGAGTGAGCGGCTCGGACTCACCCAGCGTCAGCAGGAGCAGTGTTAAAGTCACATCCATCCTCCTGCAGCCTGACACACAGCTCCTCATTGTGTGTGTGTGTGTGTGTGTGTGTGTGTGTGCAAGTTCCAGTTCCAGTTTGGTGCACGAAATCAAAAACGCGTCCAGACCGCAGAGCCTCTCCCGATCGCCCCCGAGTCACCCGATCAGCTGCGGCTGAGAAGCGCAGAGGCGCCGATGATCCGGAGAACCGTGTCGTGTCGCGTCGCGTCGTGTCGCGTCGGTGTCTATATAAGCGCTCGGAGCCGTTAGATAGTGAAGCAGAGCGATCGCATTCTATCAGGGCTAGATGAGCTCAGAGACATCTTTCAGCTCCAAGTTCGCCTTGTGCACACTGAACGCTGACCTCTAAAGTCGGCGCATTTCACTAGTGATTCACTTCACTGATTCGACTCTTTTGAACACGGTGTTATGTGTCATACGAGAGAATCGAATCGCGGCAGGGTTGATTCACTTGATTCAGTGCTCAGCGGGTGACCAGTCTCTCACGGTTTCAGACAGCAGAGATTTTATACAGTACTGCGCAAAAGTCTTAGGAGCCATATTATCTGCAGTACAAATTTTGTTATATAAGTTTATTATGTCTGCATTATTATGTACAAGACCATTCCCTACAAAGATACACTAAAAGTAATGAATAATAATAATAATAATAATAATTATTATTATTGTTAGTTAAAAAACTAACAGCTGTTTTATTTACAGTACTGTGCAAAAGTATTGGGAACATGCAAACCAAAGCCATATGCGATGATGCTTTTGAAAACATTTCTACATTAAAAGAAACTTCTATAAAAAGCACTAAGTAATTACATGAACAATAAACGGTCAATATTTGGTGTGGAAACTCTGTGCTTGAACATAAGCGGTGGTGTTCGATACAGATGTGTGCAGTGTTCTAAGTAAAACAGCGGTTAGGTTTTACTGAGCATGCTGGAGAAGATGAGTTCTTTTGGTAACTTTCATGCAAAACCCAGGAGTCTACATTATTAATATATCAAATATTCTTCTGTAATGTTACTTATTCATTAATTTTAGTGTATCTTTGTAGGGAATGGTCTTATACATAATAATGCAGACATAATAAACTTATATAACAAAATTTGTACTACAGATAATATGGCGCCTAAGACTTTTGCACAGTATATATATATATATATATATATATATATATATATATATATATATATATATATATATATATATATATATATATATATGCACCTCCAGGGTCCCCATTCGATTCTGTGTTCATGTAGTTTAGCATGTTCTCCCTGTGCTTGATGGTTTCCTCTGGGTGCTCTGGTTTCCTACCACAGTCCAAAGACATGCAGATTAGCTTAACTGGTGTTCCCAAATTTCCCATAGTATGTGAATGAATGTGTGTATATGTGTGTGCCCTGCGATGGATTGAAACCCTGCCCAAGGTGTACCCCACCTCATGCCCTAAGTCTCCTGGGATAGGCTCCAGGCCACTCGTGACCCTGTATACAGAATAAAGTGGTATTTATGTACTGTTGTATGTGGGACATAAAAACCCCGTCCTGTGTATACCCCGCCTCATGCCCTCACTCTCCTGGGATAGGCTCCAGGACCCCCTGGACACTGGATACAGGATAAAACGGTATAGACAATGAGTGAGCGAGTGAGTGAGTGAGTGTAATGACAGCATGGTTCCTTAGCTTGACATCTGCAGAGTGGGGTTTTGCATCTGAACTCATGGCTTTGCGCATGAAGTTTGCATGTTCTACCCATGTTTGGTGGGTTCCCTCCAGCTACTCCAATTTCCTCTCACTGTCCAAAGACATGAAACATAGGCTGACATATTTTGGGTGTTTGTTATGGACTTATAACCCATCCAAGGATTCCCCTGCTTGTTCTTTGAGCTCCCTGGGAACGGCTCCATGCACCCCGTGACTTTATAGAATTAAGTGATAAATGGATGGGTCTATGTAATGCCAGAACATGTTTCTATCTGGAAGAGTTTTGAAGATATGGTCATAGACTTTATCCTCACCTTGCGTTATCCTGCTGTGATTTTAAAAAAAGAATAAAAAATACCTTATATATGGCATATGAATTTTTTAAAAATTTAAATTAAACTTATTTTATTCTTCTTGTTACAAAAGCATATAAATAAACATAACTATAATGTTAATGTTGCTGTATATCATTTGCAAACAGTGAGTCACCAGTTTCACCTATTACGGCTCATGTTTACGTCTCACATGAGAACAGCATTGGAAATGTGGAATAGCAATGTGGAATTCATTACAATTTGCATTAAAACAGCAATAAAAAGTATATAAATGACATTTATAAGAGGTTTTACAAAATTTATTTTATCAAGCTTATAGAGATATAGACATCTTTTTTTCAGACACATATTTGAATTAAATAGATATGGTCAAGTGAACAGTGTACACTGTTCATGTAAGTGTTTTTTCCTGCTCTAACACACCTAATTTAAATGATCAGCTAAAAAACAAACAAACAAACAAACAAACAAACAAACAAACAAACAAATTTGTAAAATAGCAAAATGTACTATATAATCATGATTGCAAACACTGGACTGTTATAATATTATATTACACTACTCATGGACAATAAAGTCCGAACGGGACTTCTGCTGAAATTTTTTGTGAATGAGAAATATCAGTAAAACCGATTGACATTTGAATAAGACTAATAAGATTCAGTTGCAGTAAAATGTTTGAATGATGCAAACATGTCCAAGTAAAGATGTCCATACGCCCATACTTGGCTATACTGGCCAAGATGGCTCGGAGCCGACTGCAGTCATTCCCGTAAACATTCAGCAAGTATAACATAACACCTCATCCTTGAAAAGTGATGGATAACTTGTTGGCAACTTGCGGAAGAGATGCATCTGTCTGTGGGAACTGTACCAACACCGCTTGCACATTACAGGACCTCGGCTGGGAGGTAGCGCCACACCCCCGTACAGTCCTTACCTTGCTCCAAACCATTTACACAACAAAGGAGTTCCTTGATGGTATCCAAGCACTAGTGAGACACTGGAATACGTGCATTAGTGTAGCAGGGGATTAAACAGAGAAATAAAGCTAGTTTTTTCTGTCATAAATGTTTCCCCTCATTCTGCACAATCCTATACAAAAGTCCTGTATTGACTTGAACAACCCTTGTACAATTGCTGTATTTGCGGTATATAAGCTGATCTCATATCACCACAGTCAAGAGTAATTTATATGATATTAAACAGAAAATTCTTCCTAACAGTTATTTTCTCTTAAACACTTCATCTTATACAGTATTTTGGTTTTAAACATTGGTAATGTAGAGCGAAAGTCCTCTATTCTCACTATCCTATCTAAAATTGTTATTTTCTTCCTCTGTAGGATTAACAGTGTAGTCGCATAAGATTTCTAAACAAAGAAATGCCTTAAAGAATAGTTGTGTAATTGCAACTGTTATAACTGCATGACCATATGGAAAGGGGAAAAGCACAAACGTCCAGAATTTGGCATTGGTTTCTCTGTGTTCAAAAGACTTTCAGTTCGGCCACAATTGGACATGGTTCTTTCTTTCTATGTTTCTCTGTCTTTCTATGTTTCTTACCCTCTTGAGAGACCCTGTAGCTGTATAAGGAGGAAAAAAAAAAAGAGAGGAGAGGCCTGGATGGTGCATATAAAGCAGTGACTTCATGCATATCTGTTTCTGTCAAACGTAGTTTTTCCTCCCTCACGTTCTTCATTGTTCTAACTAAATGTTTTCAATGTAGGAAAACCACAGGTATTAGGAAAAAATTGCATCCACCTCTCTCTCTCTCTCTCTCTCTCTCTCTCTCTCTCTCTCTCTCTTTCAAACATGAATACACACACATGCACACACACACACACACACACACACACACACACACACACACACACACACACACACACACACACACACACACACACTCGGACTTTCTCTGCACTGTTCTCCAGTGGTCTAGCCTTCTGAGATCACAAGTAAAGACAAGCTACGATAAAAAAAATAAATAAAAAAAATCCCACTTGGCAGGGATGAAAAAGCCCACAGAGCTTATTATCTGTGGATTTCCAGTGACCTCACCCCTGATATGAGCTAACTTGAGCACGGAGAATTCTCTTCAGTAAAAGCAGCATTAAAGTGGAATTGCAACAATAAATCAATGAATATTTTATCCCGTTAATAAATAAAATACTCACAAGAAGACTAGCGTTTCTTCTAGAAAAAAAAAAACTTTTTTTTTTTTTTTTTTTTTACAATTATAATTATTGTAGCCAAGACTGCGGGTATGTTCATGTGTGTGTGTGTATTTCAGGTTGGGAGGAGTGTTCATGTCTAAGGCGTGGTGTACATTCTAAATTATCAGTTTTATTAGTCTCTATGGCGGAGATCCATGGAAGAACTACAAAAATATGTTAACACACCACACCGCACGATTTTTTTTTACCCTGACTTTTGACCCCTGATCTCTGTTTTTTTGTGCGTCTGTGTGACCACTGATCCACGAATGGCTTTTATACACCCTCTCTAATGTTTTTAACCCACATATGTGTTTTAGAAATTCAAAACAAACACCAGCCTCTGGGATCAGATGTTGTCGTAGCCAGCACTTAGTCAACCTGCTGGTCTGCAGCTCACAGGATTAACAACATGAGTCATGTTTTATGTTGTGTTTACATAGCGACACATAGCCATGTACATAATGCGTGATTGTCATTTTCTTTCATTTTCAGTGTGTGATTGTCATTTTCTTTAGTCTGCCCAAAACGGATGCTGGTCCAAGGAAATTCATAATAATCCTAGCTATGGACTGTATATAACGGTGATCCTATGTATACTGTAGAATAACTGAACAAACACCATACAGATGCCCTAGAGTGGTACGTCTAAATAAGATCTGTGAACAGGAGAGCCTCAGAGCGTCTAGCCAATCTATGCATTTAGCCAATCTATGCATCTAAGGTACAGTAATGGGCTGACTGGATCAGAACAGACATGCCTGATAACTGATAAGGAGGTCTTTGGTGCCAGATGGCCAAACCTCATCACTAACTATTACTGATTGGTAATTCTTTATTTTCCTGAAGCTAACTTTCACAATTTGTAATAAGACCATAAGTATGATCTCTAAAAGGGCATCTAGGGAACATGTAAGTGAATAAGTAATATACTATAAAATAGAAGCATGTAATTGAGGGAGTGAGTGAGCAAGGTAAGTTAATAAGTGAGCAGATAATTAATTTTTATAACTGAATAAGTAAGTAAATGTATTAGTGAGCAGGCAAATAAGTAAGAAAGTAAGTAAGTAAGTAAATAAATAAGTAAGTAGGTAGGTAGGTAGGTAGGTAGGTAGGTAGGTAGGTAATAAGTAAGTAAGTAAATTAGTAAGTAAGTAAATAAGTAAGTAAGTATGTAAGTAAGTAGGTATGTAAGTTAGTAAGTAAAATAAGTAAGTAGGTATGTAAGTTAGTAAGTAAATAAGAAAGAAAGTACATGAGTAAGTAAGTATGTAAGCTAGTAAGTAAATTAGTAAGTAAGTAAATAAGTAAGTAAGTATGTAAGTAAGTAGGTATGTAAGTTAGTAAGTAAATAAGTAGGAAAATACATGAGTAAGTAAGTATGTAAGTTAGTAAGTAAGTAAGTAAGTAAGTAAGTAAGTAAGTAAGTAAGTAAGTACATGAGTAAGTAAGTATGTAAGCTAGTAAGTAAATTAGTAAGTAAATAAATAAGTTAGTAAGTATGTAAATAAGTAGGTATGTAAGTTAGTAAGTAAATAAGTAAGTAGGTATGTAAGTAAGTAGGTATGTAAGTTAGTAAGTAAATAAGTTAGTAAGTATGTAAATAAGTAGGTATGTAAGTTAGTAAGTAAATAAGTAAGTAGGTATGTAAATAAGTAGGTATGTAAGTTAGTAAGTAAATAAGTTAGTAAGTATGTAAATAAGTAGGTATGTAAGTTAGTAAGTAAATAAGTAAGTAGGTATGTAAATAAGTAGGTATGTAAGTTAGTAAGTAAATAAGTTAGTAAGTATGTAAATAAGTAGGTATGTAAGTTAGTAAGTAAATAAGTAAGTAGGTATGTAAGTAAGTAGGTATGTAAGTTAGTAAGTAAATAAGTGAGAAAGTACATGAGTAAGTAGGTATGTAAGTTAGTAAGTAAATAAGTAAGTAGTTATGTAAGTAAGTACGTAAGTAAGTAAGTACATGAGTAAGTAAGTATGTAAGCTAATAAGTAAATTAGTAAGTAAGTAAATAAGTAAGTATGTAAATAAGTAGGTATGTAAGTTAGTAAGTAAATAAGAAAGAAAGTAAATGAGTAAGTAAGTATGTAAGCTAGTAAGTAAATTAGTAAGTAAGTAAATAAGTAAGTAAGTATGTAAGTAAGTAGGTATGTAAGTTAGTAAGTAAATAAGTAGGAAAATACATGAGTAAGTAAGTATGTAAGTTAGTAAGTAAGTAAGTAAGTAAGTAAGTAAGTAAGTAAGTAAGTAAGTAAGTACATGAGTAAGTAAGTATGTAAGCTAGTAAGTAAATTAGTAAGTAAATATATAAGTTAGTAAGTATGTAAATAAGTAGGTATGTAAGTTAGTAAATAAATAAGTTAGTAAGTATGTAAATAAGTAGGTATGTAAGTTAGTAAGTAAATAAGTAAGTAGGTATGTAAGTAAGTAGGTATGTAAGTTAGTAAGTAAGTATGTAAATAAGTAGGTATGTAAGTTAGTAAGTAAATAAGTAAGTAGTTATGTAAGTAAGTAAGTAAGTAAGTAAGTAAGTAAGTAAGTACATGAGTAAGTAAGTATGTAAGCTAATAAGTAAATTAGTAAGTAAGTAAATAAGTAAGTAAGTATGTAAATAAGTAGGTATGTAAGTTAGTAAGTAAATAAGTAAGTAGTAAGTAAGTAAGTTAGAAAGTACTTGAGTAAGTAAGTATGTATGTTAGTACGTTAGTAATTAAGTGAGTAGATAATTAAGTTACTGTAGTAACAAAGTAAGCAAATAATTAAGAAAGTGATTAAATAAGTGAGGTGAGTAAGCATGTATGTAAGTTAATAACCAACTATGTAAGTGAGTAGGTAAGTTGATAAATTAATAAGTAAATAAGTGAATAAGTAAATAAGTTAGCAAGTGAGTAAATAAATAAGTATGTAAGTGAGTGACTAAATAAGTAATTTAGTAAGGAAGTAAATAAATAAGTGAGCGAGTAATAAAGTAAGTTAGTAAGCAATTTAATAAGTAAATTAATTACTACATACAACAATATAAATTGTCCTTCTTTGCTGATAATGTCTACATTTTTGTCCAAAACATATTCTTCTGTCTGTCTGCTTGTCTGTCTGTCTCTATTTTTCTCATCATGATGAAGTGATTTTGGCACACATCCTGAGTGTCTAATTAAATGTATTGTTTGGGGGATTTCTTCTCCTGTTGCGTTACCATGGAGTTTGTCACTGTCTCACCCGGCCATTATTCACTCCACACTCTGCTCCACACATCCCCTCTCTCCCCTTCTCTCTCCCCTTCTCTCTTGCTCTCTCTCTCTCTCTTTTCCCCCCCAGATTACGGATAGGCAGAGGCTGGGATCTGGAACAATGCACACAGAGAGAGAGGGGATTTAGCAGCCTGAATCAGAAATGAGAGAAGAGGGAAAGAGAGGAAGGGAGCGAGGGAGACAGAGTAGTCACGGTGTGTTAACCGTGTCTGTGTTCAGTAATCAAAGCTTCTGCGGTTCCTCTTTGAGAATCAGGATATGCCTAAAGAGGTTATACGCCAAGGTTTCTATAGAAAGAACAATTAAGCATGCTTATACTTTAGGACCTGGTACTTAGAATGAACCTCATGCTATATATAAATATTATATAATATATTATACCACAGGGATATTGTGTTCTTGTATTTGATCGGTCAGAAGTCTGTGATTAATCTTCTCTACCAGCAGCTCTGACAATAGTTCCGTCTGGAAGGCAAGTCACAGGTTTAAAATAATGTGCCATATAAAGTTTTCTGTAAGGAGATGTTTGTTTAAAAATTTATGGAAGACATCTTCAGCACCAGTTCTTCACACTCATGAAGTTTTCCAGCACAGAAGAATTTCTAGAACAGAAAGTTTCTTGTTGCTTGGTAATGCCTTGTGGACATTTCACAACAATGAACTATACTTTATGGTCTGCATGACCAGCTCTCAGGTTGTCTGTAGAGGGTCTTTAAAACTTAAGCCTCGTTAAGATGTCATTAGATTGTCTACGCAATCTATATAAAAAAAAAATATATATATATATATAGCTAAAAAAGAAGATGATGTTTCCTTCATTAATCCATTTTGTGCTATTAAAGGAAGAAAAACACTATGGGACTTAATGATATTGGAAAGGGGTCAACATTAGGATTTTAAAAGTAATGCCAATTTGTGTCACTACCTTGTCATTGATTATTTTTCCATAACAGAATACCATGTTGGGTTATGACACAGCAAAACCTTTACTCAAAAGCTTGCAGAAATATTTTCCATTTTTATCTTATATCATTTTTACAACTTTAACTGTCAAAATATGTACAGTAATGCCTGCTAATGTATCGCCATGACAAAGTCATTTCGTATAAGATTTATATGAGATATTCACCCCCTGCCTGCCAGCTGCTGTAATATTTCTTGGGTGTTGATCTTGTCACGGTGAAACATTTGCTTTTCGGAAAAGTCGAACGTTCACCTTTTTGTCCTGCAGCTACTGCATGGTTGCTTTGTTGCTGAACTTGTCACACTGAAAGGTGATCTTCTCATTCTCACTTCCTTGCTGAGGACTGCAGGCTTTTTTCAAAAATTCCGCCTGTATTCTGTGCCATTCATCTTCCTATAAACCCTGACAACCAGCTCACTCCCAGCTAAAGAGAAACACCTGCACAACAGGATCCTCTCGCCATCGTGTTTTAAATGACGGTTATAAAATCCTGGCTTTTCTCCAGACATGCTATTCTGGATGCAGTCCAAAACTTTGATTTTTTTTTTTTTTTCATCTGACCACAGCATCTTTTTCCACTTTGCTATAGAATATTTAAGGTGCTTTTTAAGTAAAGTCTAACTGAGAGGTTATGTGACCATTTTAAGTCAGGGATCCCTTTCATGCTGGACGCATTGTGCAGAGATTGTTATACAGTATTGTTGTAACACTGACCATTATTACAGCCATGAAAAGCTCTAACTCATTCAAGCTTTCGTCTATATTTTTTCCATTAGGCTGATATTTTTATTCAGTGTGACGTACACATGAAACAGAACACAATTCCAATTCAAGAAGAAAGACTGAAAGTTGAAAACTTAAGACCCTGATTTTCTAATAGTCCTGGGATTTAGGCTCATAACACTCTAGCAGATAAGTACTTCCAAAGCACATGTAAAAAACAAACAGGATTTTTTGCCCAATATGCATCACGTTCAGAATTTGCAACTTGAGTCCAAAAGTTACATGAAAATTTACAGTACAGTATATACACTGGAAAAGTTACTCATATTCAGACTCTGGTTATGCACATGCTCACGGTGTATAGTTGTAGTTGCTAGCTTTTTCTTGAGGTAAAGTATCCAAGAAAAAATTTCAGTAGTATCCAGACCACACCAGTTCAACACACACACTTGTCTTTAAGTCCATAAATAAGGGGGTGATAAAAAATACAGATTGAAGAATTTTGTTTCATCGCTGCTAAATGTCATGTTTCGTGCTGTAGGTTAACCAAAACATACTGTACATTTTAGTGTGGCAAATTGTGGTTCCATCAGACAGTGATGCTGGATTTTTTCTTGCTTGAGCTGAAATTGCATAAGAAAAATAACTGAGGTGCACATCTGTTTTTCGGTAAACTCCACCCCATGTGTGAAACTCTTGCACCAGAGTACCACTTGTCTGTAGTTACATCAAAATTCGGAATACTGATGTAGATAATTTTCATATTATATCTTTAATACTAACACTTAACTCAACTCTTTACATGTCTATAACTGGAACAAATGATCTATCTATCTATCTATCTATCTATCTATCTATCTATCTATCTATCTATCTATCTATCTATCTATCTATCTATCTATCTATCTATTTTGTACAATATACATACATACATACATACATACATAGATACATACATACATACACAGTAATATCTATTATTATAAATAATGCTTCCATTCCCTTATTTTATATATATATTGAAATTAGATAATGAAATATATTAATTCTATAGCTAAACTAATAAATGGAACCATAATATTTATTTAATTTTGAAGGTAAATTTTTAAAGTGTTTTTTAACCATGGACTTTGGTTTACACAAAAGTGATATTTAACTAAACTCAGATTGTTAGGCTTCAAATGCAAAGCTTATGATGTTATTTATTACAATAGCTTGCTTTTTATTGTTTAAAAAAAAATTATATATATATATATATATATATATATATATATAAAATAAATAAATATAAATATAATAAATATAAAATATATATATATATATATATATATATAAGCTGTAAAGAGTGCAGGTGTAGCCTGTTTAAAATTTGTCCTCATTTGACAAATACCACATACTGTAAGTATGCAGCAATACTCAGTATACGGGATAAAATAATAATATTTTGTTATATTAAAAGACTGGCTTTGAACATACTGGAGAAGGTGATAGCTGAATAATAAGCTCTCAAAGCTTAGAAAGAAATGGGGAGGAGGTACAGTAGAGGAGGAGGAGGCGAAGGAAGATCAACACTCTTTGGCACTCATCAAGTCAGAGCCGAGCTTCAATATGGCCAGCATCTGCTCGGAGCATGGCTGAGACTTGTTTAAACAATTCCAGATTTTGAACGAGCGTCCAACAAGAGAGCAAGGAAGTTCTGGTTATGTGGGCCTACACAATCTTATTCAGGCTCACTACAGACAACTAACGTTCCATCTTTCTCACACAGCAGCCCACACCCATTCAAACATCTCACTGCGAGAGCATGAGAGAGACAGTGCACTGACCCCTCTCGCACTCGCCTACAGTACGCTTTCTGCCAGCCGCTGCCAGATCCCTGCTCCAGAAATGGAATCTCTCTGTAGTGTGGCCCACAAACCCACAATGCCCCACCACGGCCGCCCTGCACGGGTTCAGACCTCCGTGGGTGAGCTTTGTCAAAGCGTCTCTCTTTCTCTTCTGTTTGATGTGGTTCAAGGGGAAGATTTGCCCAGGCGTTGGATCTACATCTGAGCCTTCGCCTGTTCTCTATTAAACAGGTGATGCCAGTCCTATAAAGCTTGGAGTGCTCGCTTTGATGCTGATGTTTGCATTAATTGTCTGATTGCTCTGTGTTTACCTGGGAAGTGGGAAAACTGTAAAAGGCTCATCTTACAAACGAAATACAGAAATCCAAGATTTAATCCACAGCAGAAATAAAGAGTAACAAAGTGCAATTACTTTTTGTTACTGCAAATAGGTTTAGCTTTTTGCTTCTGCTTTTTAAAAAGAAAATCTACTTCTGGCATCAAGCAGCTTTAAGCAATCGAGAAAAAAAATAAAAATAAATTCAAACAAATCTCAAACTGTAATCTTTCACAGATGTGTCAAAAGAAATATATAATGGCTCTCAATGTACTGTATTTGTTCATACATTTTGTTACATGCATGGATTTTACTGTACGTCCAATAGGATGTTTGTCACATCCTTATTAGTTACAGCACTTATTATTTCACAAGCTTATTTCAAAAATTCTTCTAGCTTTAAATGATCCTTTAATTCCTTTGCGCATTCCTATAGTTCATCAACAGTAAAGAAAGTCAGGGTCTTTCGCATTCGTGACTCTTGTACTATTATTTCCACGCTTGAAGCAGATTTAATAGTTGTGTAATTCTACAGCTTTTGATGGACTGTTATAGTTGAGTAAGACAGAAAGCATGGATTTAACCTCATGCCCAAAACAAACGGCAACTGGCTTCCTGTTTGTGGTGTGTGTTTGGTTGTGATCGCTTCTTTTGGACCACTTTTTCAACTGCACATTAACACAAATACAGTATGTAATCAGCCAATTACATTGCAGCAACTCAATGCATTTAGGCATGTAAGATGATCATAAAGACCTGCGATGATCTGCTGAAGTTCAAACGGGGAATCAGATTAGTGGGAAGAAAAGTGATTTAATTGACTTTACATTGCATGGTTGTTGGTACTACACGAGCTGGTCCTTTTTATAGAAAGCTGACCTATAGGGGTTTACAAAAAATGGTCTGAAAAAGAGAAAATATCCAGTGAGCAGAAGGTTCTCTGGGCGAAAATGTCTTGTTGATGCCAGAGGTCAGAGAAGAATGGCCAGACTGGTTCAAGCTGATAGGCAACAGTAACTCAAATAACATCTGGTTACAACTGAGGTATGCTGAAGAGCATCTCTGAGAGCACAACATGAAACAGATGGGCTCCAGAGGCAGGAGACCACACCGGCTGCCACTCCTGCCTGATAAGAACAGGAAACTGAGGCTCACCAGAAATTGGCCACAAAAGATTAGAAAAAAAACGATGAGTCTCAATTTCTGCTGCGACATTCAGATGGTAGAGTCAGAATTTGGCTTAAACAACATGGATCGATCCTGCATTGTGCCTCTTGTTCAGGCTGCTCCTGGTGGTGTAATGACGTGGGGGATTTTTTCCTTGGCCCATTAGTACCAGTTGAACATCTTTTAAATGCCACAGCCTACCTGAATATTGTTTCTGACCATGTCCTTCCCTTTCTGACCACAGGATAATGACAGAATAAGCTTCTCATGAACATGAAAATGAGTTCACTGTACTCAAATTGCCTTGGCAGGCAACACATCTCGATCCACCAAGCACATTTGTGACATGGTGGAATTTGAGATTTGCATCATGGAAAAATCTGCAGCAATGATATAATGCTATCATGCCACTATGGATCAAAATCTGTAAGGAATGTTTGTTTAATCTATGCTACAAAACATTAAGGCAAAAGGCGGTTCAACCCAGTACTAGAAATTTGTACCTAATGAAATGACCATTGAGTGCATATACACTTACTCAAAAGTTTGTTAAGTGAAATAATAAGTGCCAATATGGAAACAATACCTATTTTATTGTGAATAAGAACCTGTTTCTTACCCAGTCCACCCATTTCTATTTTTACCCTTTGTAATCCTCATTACCAACCGAAATATGCACTCATTCAATCCATTTACTCTCTGGATCTCTGGGTCAGTTATGTTTATTTAAACTGGGAATCCAAAAGTAAAGGGTACAAAGTAAATCACTCAGATTCTCTCATGCTGCATGCCATTAATCATTTGTGATCAGTTGTATAATGCATACAGTACTACACAATCACAGATGGGAAGCACACACTAAATGATGTTTCAGTAGTGAAGTGGTTATCAAGGATCCATCCCCAAATAATACTTTCTCAAAATAAATGTCTTGCCATAGATACACTCTCAGGCCGGTCCATGAGCAAGTGCATTTCCCATTGCTAGGCAATGCCACAGTGTAGGCAATCAAGCAAAATGGCCTGCACCCGGACTTTGGTTTTGTGCCAGGTATGAGAGTGGATTCACACTGCACTTCAGTGAAAATATATTTGAAAATACATTATTATATTAAAAGTTAATAATAAAAATATCATATCCCATCGGCTCCTTCCCATTGGGTATGACATGCCACATAATTTATTGAAAATTGTGTGCACTCTTACTTTCATTTTCTTACTTCTCCCCGTGCTTGGTTGGTTTCCTCCGGGTTCTCCGGTTTCCTCCCACAGTCCAAAGACATGTAGGTTAGGTTAATTGGCGTTCCCAAATTGCCCATAGTGTGTGAATGAGTGAGTGTATGTGTGTGTGTGTCTGTGCCCTGCGATGGATTGGCAAACTGTCCAGGGTGTACCCTGCCATGTGCCCTAAGTCTCTTGAGATAAGCTCCAGGCCCCCCGTGACCCTGAATACAGGATTAAGCGGTATAGATGATGAGTAAGTGAGTGAGTGTTACATTTTCAATAAACAGACCCCCAGCATGTCTACATACACAAATTTTGGCTATAGTTCCAGTAATGGAAATATTACAATGCAGTTAAGAATGTAGGATAAACAGAATGAGCAGCTCACCTCCCATATCTTCTGGTCCAAATCATTCGTTCTTTTGTCACGTGACTCTCCTACACGCTATGCAGTGCATTACACAGGGAACAGATTTGAACGGTTCTTCTCATGAGTCTTCTAGTCCGAGTCGTTCGTTCTTTTGAATCTTTTGCACTGCATAGCGTACAGAATATGGGAGTCATGTGACAAAAGAACAAATGATTCGGACCAAAAGACTCAAAGGTAACTACTCATTTCTGTTTCCTGTACATAACCTCCCTCGAGATCCCTTTTCTCGAAACGTGCGTTCTTAATGGCCAGATCTGTACATGTACTTTGCACAATGACAATAAAGTTGAATCTAATCTAATCTATACCTCTTTATCCTGTATACAGGGTTGTGGGGAGCCTGAAGTACACACTAGACAGGGTGCCAATCCATCGCAGGGCACACACATGCCAATTAGCCTAATTAGCATGTCTTTGGACTGTGGGAGGAAAGCGAAGCACCCAGAGGAAACCCACCAGGAACAGGGACAACATGCACATAGACCGGAGGTGGGAATCGAACCCTGACCCTAGGTGTGCAAAGTGACAGTGCTAACCACTAAGCTTAAGACAAACAGGACACACTTTTGTAACCATGTTGAAATATCTGCCCCATTCCATACATTCCAGTCTGGATAACAAATTTATCCCTATCAAATGTAGACCATCATGTGACATCACTTAGTTTAAAAGCCTAAACAGATAAAGGCACTGTCGATTTTAATAAAGCGAGTGCATGAGCACGCATACCTATTTGGCTTGGTTACTCTCCAAGCAAGCCAGTGCAATCGTAAACATTTCTGGTGATGAATGCTTAAATGGAGTCAGAAAGATGATGGCGGGATGAATGTGAATGATCCTCCACATTCTTCTTCAGATAACTAATAACAGGAAAACATCTTCCATATGAGACTACTCGCTTTTCACTTCTGTATTTTTGTAATTAGATCACAGTATATAAATGACAGTTGAGCAGGCAGGAACCGACACGCATCTCTTTCTGTGTGTGTATGTGTGCAAGTGTGTGTGTGTGTGTGTGTGCACATGTTTGTGCTCACAGCAATGTGGCAGTCTGTAAAGATGCCTTCAAAAGATGTTATCATTTAGGGGAATTCTGCAGCGCCATGAAGATTTTAATTTGCACTGGAATTGAAAGGGAAATAATTCTTAGTGTCACGTTTTTCCTGGAGAGACTTCAAATCTACAGAGAATTTTTAAGCATATTAATCATGAAAATTCAAATGAAGAAAATACATAGCCCATAGATAAAAATATACATAGCATTGTTCTTTAAGATTTAACAATTTTTTGGTTAAGCTAATTTTACTTAAAAAAAACACACACACACACACACACACACACACACACACACACACACACACACACACACACACACACACACACACACACACACACACACACTTTAGTATTATTATCATCATCAAACTGCATCATTTATTATTTTCCTAAAACAGCATGCTGCCATCATCATATTTTTTTCATCATGTTATGTGTCATGCAAATACTCCAGTACTCGGCTGAATTATACTGTATAGTCCCAAGAAATGATGTGTACATACAGTATAGCACGTTTACCTACAGGTATTATCCAAGTAAATCTCTCTGTTTTGCTCAAAACTCAAAGCCATGTAACCTTGAGGCCCTCGAAGCCGATGTGTGCATGTCAAATGGCAGAGGCTCTGGAATCTATCGATTCACAGTGGGCCACTACACGATGTGCGCCACAATTACTTCCATAAGCGCAGTCGGACTGTGGTTTGAGTGTATATGACGGTTCCTCCCAGACTCCTCTCTCTTCCTTCCTATCCATGTTCCCTCTCGCTCTGTCTCCTCACTCGCGGTCTGACACGCTGTCCATGCCGCAGCAGATGCTCTGGAGCATGGCTAGAACTGGAGGACTCAAACCTACGTGCATAAATAAAACCCAGTCTTTCATGCCAGTCCTGTTTACTTTTATGTTCCCCCCAAAACCTCCTAGTGTTTATGAGAGAGCAAATATATTCAAAACATTTTCTAGCCACAAAATTAGCTCTTTTCAAGCGTACGCCTTCAGGACCCCCGGTGTTGCCATGGAAACGGAACGTTTCTAATGTATAACAAATATTAGTTCTTCACCGAATCCTCTCTTAAATCTTCCCTTCAGCTTGCCATTTTTTTTATATTGCAATTTGTAGTACACAGGAGATCTCTCTCTCTCTCTCTCTCTCTCTCTCTCTCTTTAAATGTGGTCTTTTTCATAATGTGGCGCTGTAAAAGAGAAAATGACAAATAAACTGTAGTCGACCTTTTATCGTGGAACAAGTAAAAGCAATGCGAAGAGGAGAAACCTAGAAAGGATGGGAGTTGCTCCTTCAAGCCTGAATCAAATTTACTTTCTCTCGCTCGCTCTGGTTATTCACCAGGCCACTACCACCATTATAAAATCTCATTACTGTATGATTCATGGTCCTTCACTGATACTTTAGTGTTTAGCTTCAGTCAGGAAGCCATATATTATTGTGTATGACTTGACCGCATAAATGGCAAGACCAAGTTAGAAGAGCCCCATGGCACACACACACACACACACACACACACACACACACACACACACACACACACACACACACACACACACACACACACACACACACACACACACACACACACACACACACACACACACACACACACACACAGACGGAGAGAGAGAGGGCAAGTCTTACTGTACAGTGTATATCAGTAGGTCCTGGGAAAAGACCATGACAGTGGAGAGGAGAACATGACAGTGTATTATAAAATGTGTGTAGCACTTGCATGACTAAGTTTGGATTTTGTGGTATTTTAAGGAGTCTCCCGATATTTAGGATCAGTCCAAATGTATGATATCACAAGATAAACTGCACTAAATCATAAATCACTAAACTTAAAACTAAACTGTATTTACATACTGGGTTTTAGTCCTTTAAAAAGAATCTTTGCATACTATGATACTTAAGAAATGTCCTGTATATACTAAATAATAGTGAAAAGTGTATTCTGAGATGCTTTTCTATATTAACCGAGTAAACTTAATAATGGTCAAAGTGGGCATTTAGCTCTTTTGTGTATAATAATGTATGAATTGTGTTAATTAACACTCATTCTCTATACTGCTTATCCAGTTCGGGGACCACAGGAGACCAATCCCAGGATACATGGGGAACAAACGGGGTACACCCTGGATGGAGTGCCAGCCTCTTGCAGGATGCACAAGCACACACTCAAACACTACAGGTAACTTGGAAATAACAATTAGCCTACTCTGCATGTCTTTGGGGGCGGCGCGGTGGTGTAGTGGTTAGCACTGTGGCATTCTGAGTTCCGAATCTGAAGGGTCTGAGTTTGATCCCCGGCCAGGCTCGATTCCCGACTGTGTGTGCATGGAGTTTGCATGTTCTCCCTGTGCTTGATGGGTTTCCTCCGGGTTCCTCACACAGTCAGCCATTTGGATAATTCTGTACTGAGAAAGAGACAGCACTTTTTATTATTTTTATAATAGGCAAAACCTAAATACTGATATTAAGACATCAATAAGCGGGTAATATAATATGGTATACAATGATTTAGAGTGCAGAATTCTTCTGAAAGAACTAGCTCCAAATATTTTCAGCCCTGTTTTGAGGGAAGGATTTATGGTTATGTTTTACCGGCAGTACTGTAGATCTGATGGTGCATTAAAACCACAAAAGCTTGGTGAAAGCAAGAAAAACCAGCATGGTCTTAAATTTTGAGGGGTTGTGCTCAGTTTTTGGCAAGAGATTATACCTAGAGCTAGAGATGATACCTTTTTTCTTATGTTTTCTTACTTTGTATGGAATGAAATGAAATCAAACTTTCACTGTTGCAAATTCATAAGAATGAACTCATACTGTAGGATGAGGTTGACGTAACCAGAAGTACTTTTAACATCATTGTGTCAGTGTTGAAAGGTTTGCTCGAATCTCTACATATGAATAGTTTGGGTAATTTTCTCCAATATCTGTTTCTTGGTTTCTTAAGTTAAACGGTGGTAACTTTGCGCAATCAAATATTTTAAACCGAAGCCTGTGTGTGTTTTAATATGGGTAACCATCAAATGATTAGGTAAAAAAAAAAAAAAGCCAAGTGTCAAAAAACTCAAGGTTATATCTGAGCCAGTTCTTGTATTCATTGGGCCGGAAGTGTGTTCCATTTGAACAAACCTAAGTGTTTCCATCCAGTTATGAGAGTGATTATGTGTTCATTGTAATATACTGAATATATTATGACGGATTGTGAAAAAAGCAGACTTGAAAACCAAATGGTATTCATCATATAATTAAAAACAATTCATGAACATAACTCTGAATGCTGACTTTACAGATACTTTCTGGAAACAACTGGATCCATAGCTTTTCCATGGGGACCATGGGACAGTCATTAAAAAGAAAAAAAAAAAATCTTTCAAGTTTATTGAGAACAATATGCTTTCAGAGCCCCAGGCTTATGGTGGAATGCAGAATCTGTCTTCTATTAAGACTGTTATAAACTTATAAGATGTTAAAAAAAAAAACAGCTTATTAAATCATTGTGCTATGCAGTGCATGAGGCTGTGGAGCAAGGCTTATGAAAAATCTATAGTGCTAGATTGTACAGCTGTGGCCAAATCTTTTTTCAGGAATGACACAATTATTAATTTTCACAGAAGTCTGCTGCTTCAGTGTTCAGATGTTTCTATGGTATTCTTTTTATTAACATTTACATTAAGTCTTGACTCTTCTTTTTCAAGACCTCTGCAATTCGCCCTGGCATGCTCTCAGTTAACTTCTGGGCCACATCCTGGCTGTTTGTGGGTTTTTGTTTGTC